>OX419582.1:12006002-12347352 GCA_948473455.1 Teleiodes luculella | reverse complement strand
AACTGTTATACTAAGAAATATAATATATGAGATGAAATATTGAATGGAAAGTTTATATCCTGGTTAAACTTTTATGTAATGTTTTAGAAGAAAACAACAAACTTAATTATAATTATATTTCTTTTATTTTTATAATCTATAACATACAATAATACAATGCTGGTGCTGTACAAGAAATTGAATTATCATTTCACTTTATTTTCACTTCCATGGTATATGCTCTAATAAGTCCATCTGGTGTAGCTCCAAAAATAGTATAATCTTTCTAGTATAATCTGCATATTTATGACCAGTTCTGCCTCTTCATTTTTAACCTGAAATGCATAAAAATACTTAATTACTACAAAAGCCTGAATCAACTTTTCGTTTCGATAAGTTAATATTATGTCAATAAAACAAAGACATCATGATCATACCTTTTTTATGGCTTATTACTTCCATTATTAGGTTGTTCCCTCTTTCAATGGCACCAGACCAGATGTAATAGTTTGAATTGATATCCCATTATTGAGATGTAAAGCTGCATACCTGCCAAAATACAAAAAATGCTTATATACATTATGTTATAAGAATATAAAGTGCCTTTGTGTATATTTTTTTTATTGCTTTATAACCAATTTACAGTCTGTATTTTTATTGCATAATTATTTGAAACTAGCTGTCAGCGGATACAGCTTTGCCCGCATCATACAATCCTTTCTCGTATAATAATTGAGAATAACTGCTAGTTACTGAAATATCACCAATTTCTTTGGCTTTTCTACACTATTTGGCACACGGATTTGGCACTTCGATTGCAAATAGATTTTCTTCCAGTAACATAATAGTTTGATGTGAACGTGGCTCTTTGGATCATATATACATAATATTCAAGCCTATTATAAAGCAGTAGCACGCTTACATACATCCAACAATAAAATTATGTAGTTTGTAGACAAAAAAAATGCATAACGAAAATAACCGTAATTGTTTACCTTTTGAAGCAGCACAATTCTTGTAGGTAATCGGACCATCCATTGTTTTTATTTATAATGTTTGTAAAAAATGTGCAACACAATTTTAGGTATTGGTATAGTACCTAATTTCTCCCTTTTTTCATATAGGTATAACAATTCAATTCATTATTTATGAACATGCTGGAGCGTTACCGCGCTCACCGCGCTGTCAGTTTGTATGAAAATAATGCTGAACGCTGATTGGTGTTTGAAAATACGTTCCGTTGTACGGTACTTTTTATTCGAAAAATAAATAAAACAAAATCTATACTATAATTGCAGTCTACTATTGTACTACTCTACATTACTTTGCGTGTTTTGGAAAACAATGAAACCATACAGTTTGTTCGTTTACTTAGCTAGGTACCGCCAAATTTACGAAACGTTTAAGTGAAAACTGTTAGTGCAAACCAATTTTTTTTTAAAGCTCTGTTTAGCTTAGTTTTTTGTTAACTAGAGAAAACCTACGACAAGGTTAGTGAAAACGGGCATTAGTTATGCAGAAATAGAGTATCGGTTCTCTGTCGCTTAAGATTTTGTGGGTGTGACTTTGTATTGCTGGGCTGGGACCGAATTATAAGGGAGTGATTTATTCTGTACGCTAATCTGTTCTGTACTTTAACCTGCGAATTTAACACCTATTTAATTGTTAAACAATATTGGATTTTTAATTTTCTGTGTTAATTTATTCGGTAATTTTTTCTGTGTTAATAGCTAGGTTCAGCAAACATATAACAGTAAATATTTTAATTGAGTAAAAGCCTTACTTAACATTTTTGGGTGTGCTTATAAGTTCCTTTTATTATTTGAATACACATAATTATTAATATTCAGTACTCATATTTATTAATCTAAATTATTCGCACAGTCGTCGGGGGGACATATATGAGCTGTTAACGAACGATTCGCACAGTCTTAAAAAAAGAGTTGGGACCACTTTGTTACCTGGTGGTCTTACTCTTATTCGAAAAAGGCTTCTCTAAATTCTCTGAAAATCGAAACTATTCTGATGTTTTTCGTTCGTGCTGCGCCTTGTACTCCTAAGTCACGAACACTTGAATATGCCTACGTAACACCGACAAAGATCAAAATACATAAATAACCGCATGCACGTGTAAGCACAATAGCGGATTGTTTATATCACGTTGAAGATGTTGACTCGTTCCACGGTTTAATCTCCTGGCCACAGCTCACGGGGAGGTGCGATGCGATGCGAATTGCGGAGCGATGGGGGTGGAAGGCGCGTGTTCGGCATCGCACGAGCTGTGGTAACTAGTGGAGAAGGAGAAGTATCTTCCTGGACGATGCTTGTACCAAGTTTGTTTTTTGTCGCAGGATATTTGTGGGGTGATCTGTGCAGTGCTGACATGGCTGCTGATCTTATACGCGGAGTTCGTAGTGATGATGGTGATGCTGCTGCCGGGGATCTCTACTTACCCCTTCTACAGCTACGCCAACATACTTATATTCCAAACATTCGCCTTTTTCGCGTTCGCATCTCACCTCAGGACGATGTTTACAGATCCGGTAAGTGTCGTAAAACTAGTTTTGCATATTTTTGCTGACATTGTCTACGTCATGTCAGCCACACACAATATGGCTTCATTGAAATCAACTTATTCGTTACGTCGAAAACTTATAAAAAATTGTTTAATTGCTGGCTTGCTTATTTTGTGGATTTCTCCCAAGGTTAATTTACCTCACAAAACCCTGGTGTCAGAATTATACAGCCGTCCAAGGCTTCTGACTTGGCTAGAAAAGCACGAAATTATATTTCTTTATTGGTCATACAATCAAATGATTCGGTCTGCAATGCCCTAACCAACCTGGAAAAGGTACTTTTGTCTAGGCCCCGCCGGAATTTGAACCCGGAATCTCCGTAACATAGACGAGTTTTTGGCCACTCGACCACGGAGGTTGTGATAGATTTTATATACTCATATCATAATGATGGATAATTTACTATTCATTCACGTAGGTATCTTTTGGTAAGTGGTAAATTAGTTAAAGTGAAAACGTATTAATTCTAAGTAAGACTTTTAGACTGATTCAAATTATTTTTAAACACAGACTAAAATAAATATTCATAAATAGACTACAATTAATTTTTATACTTTCAGCTTGACGATATACGAGTTTATATGCAGCAGTCACATGAACTGCGGGCGCAATCTGTGTTCTAGTATGCGTATTAACTCGGATATCGGATTGCGAACGCGCGAACCAACCTCCGTGGGTTCAGTCTTAGACAAAAATTACCGTGTCATTCAAATGAACATTTTAGGGAGCGGTACCTAAAGGCAATGCGACTAAGGAAATGATAAAGCAGATGAGCTTTAGAGAGGGCCAAGTGATCTTCAAATGCACCAAGTGCTGCAGCATCAAGCCCGAGAGAGCCCACCACTGCTCTGTCTGCCAGAGATGCATTAGGAAAATGGACCACCACTGTCCGTGGGTCAACAACTGCGTGGGAGAGAACAACCAAAAATATTTCGTCTTGTTCACAGTACGTTCTACCCCTTTAGTTTCATTCCTACTGATACTATAAGTCTGGGACGCCTGATATTATACGTAAAGCGTGAGTGGCTAAGTGGCAAGGGCCGTTCACTTCCAATCGAAAGTTCTCTGGTTCAAGTCTCAGCGCATACCAATGTGTATTCGATATTCGAATTCATATCGACGCCCTGATGGTGAAGGAAAACATCTTGAGGAACTGTACACACCTGCGAAGTGATTCAAAAGTTGTATTATGACGTTGACCAACTCGCACATTTGTTTCTATTATTTTTACATCTTACTCAACGGCAGTATCCAAATAAATACCTATCAAATGTGTACATTATACACGATGGCCCTAAATAACACTCAACCTAAATAGCGTGCAAAGTTAGTCAAGTCATAAAATATGAGTACGAATGGTTCCAGTTTTATATAGCGGCCCTATCGATCCACTCGCTGATGCTAGCGGTGTACCAGTTCGTGACGTGCATAAGACATGAGTGGCGCGACTGCACCACCTACTCGCCGCCCGCCACTGTGGTGCTACTGCTGTTCCTAATCGCGGAAGGCCTACTCTTTGCTATATTCACCGCTGTCATGCTTGGCACGCAACTTCATGCGATTTGGAATGATGAGACCGTAAGTTTATAGCGTAAAAATCTAATGCTGAGTATAAATTCGGATATCGCCCCGCCGCCGCCGCCGTGGGAAAATACTTCATATCGATGTTTGAACCGGTTAACGCTACGTCATTTTTGAATTATTATTTTTTCTGCAGCAGAACTTCCTCCTCGAGGATCGTTATTGAATGAGTTCGGATATCTTATATTTTTCTAAAAATGTTTAGTAAATCGTGACGTTTCATTAATTATTTGCTTTCAATTTGCATATTAACTGTCTGTGTATAATTTGCCTAATTAATTTAATACTGATTCGAAGATATACAGAACAGATATTATGACTAACAGATTTATTTGATATTGGACAGGGTATAGAGCAGCTTAAAAAGGAGCAAGCCCGCTGGGTGCGCAAGTCCCGGTGGAAGAGTATACAGTCAGTGTTCGGCCGCTTCTCCATATTCTGGTTCTCACCATTCACACAACCTTCGCCTAAAACTAAAGTGGAGAGCTACTTATACAGCGTGTGAGGATTTCATCCTCATAATTTACCGAAAACAAGGAAAAGGACAATTTATTGTTTACAATTAGAAATTATATCATTCTATTTAATATGTAAATTATTAGCAAAACTCTTGATTAAGATTAAGTACATTTTCAGAAATATTATAGGTACCTACCTATTTAGCCAAGAGAGGTTAAATATTTATATTAATAAAATGAAATTTCTTTATTTATAAGGATTATTGTATTATATGGAATATGGATATTAGTCTGCATTTATTGTTTTTAAGTATTATTTGTCATAATATTTATGTTACTCAAAGTTCTGACTCAAAAATAATCCGAAAGTATCAAATTTTTTAAATACATTTTTATTAAATTATTCTAAGGTTGCAATAACGTTTATTTTTTTCAGAATGCAATATAAAAGTGATAGTATTTATTTCCCCAATTAGCCCCTAGTTCACCAACAGACACAACAGGATGTCATGATGTAAAGGTGCAGATTTTTTTACTCAAGCAGAATAAACGCAGAATGTCTATATGTCGTCGGCAAAATTGTAGAACTCTTACTCGTTAGCAAACGTTGGTCATTCTGTAATATGCTGGAGGCAAATTGTATAGGTAAGTACCTCTTCACAATGAGCAACGTAGCGTAATTTAGTTAAAATTACTGTTTACAAATGGCTTGAAATTCATGAATAAATAATTAATTATTGTTGATATCAAACTACTGAATTCGCAGAATTGATTTTTTTATAATATTTTGTTCGCAAACAGCTGTAGATTATGCTGCCGCCGCCGCCATTGTTGTTATATACAGACACAGTGACACAACAGCGCCGCGCGTGGACAGATTAGGAAATAATTAGACAATTTGCCGTGGCATTTTGGGTATTTTACATAGTGCTTTTTGGCTTCATGCAAAATGGCAAGAGTTTGTAAAATGACGATGCATTCTATAAAATGACGAGTTCTACAATTTGCGGACGACACAGACTGCCCGCCGTAAACCTGATTCACCTGAGCTTATTCACCTAGGTGAATTAGGTTACCTACATAAGTAAATTGTATTCACTTAGGTGCAATAAATATACGTTAAGTGATCTTTAGTGTGTGTAAAGAGTTTATTTCAATGGAAATGAATCTTCGAAATGTGTACTATCCCTGACACTTCCGCCTGACCAGCGCGAAAATCCATTAGAATAGGTAGGTACATCGAAATGGCTGCACTGAATTGGATTATAACTCTTTTTAGGGTTCCGTACCTTAAAAAAAATCGCTACCCTTATAGGATTACAGACATCTTCTTCTTTTCGAGTCGACAGCAAACTCATACAGTCTCGGCCCTGTGGCTGTCTAGGATATACTTTAACATACTTGTAATCAGACATACCTACGAAAGGGAGGATCTTCCGCCGGGCATGGTGGTGAGCCCTGGGACCGTGGTCCAACTGTACTTCGTTGGAACTTGTATAATATATTCAATGACTTGCGAAAACTCTGCTAGCGCATTTCAGTTTTTGGCTTCTAATTGGTCGCTCTTCTAATGACGTATTGACGTATTTTACAACATTGACTGTAAATAAATTGTATGCTCGCTCTGTGCAGTGTCAGGTTTAGTAGCGCGCGCGGTATGCGCCGAGTCAGGCAGGCGCGCCGCTACATTATTGCCTCTCCAAAAGGAAATCGAGACTCCCATTTCTCGTGCCAGGATAATATGTTCGACGGCATGGTGATGCCGGAACTTCAGTGCAGCCTCGGATCAGCTCCGGTGTGGACCGTGTATGTCGCAAATGCCCGAGCTGTGAGTTGCGGTTTCTTCGAGCTGTAGGATACGTAGTTGCTCTTGTCGCTAGCCTAGGAATCCATTTGATGCTCGGTGTCGGCGGTCAAGTGGCTAGGGCACGTAGTACATACCTACTATATTTATACTGTGCTAGGGCTTTTGTCTTTTGATTCGAAAGATCGCGGGTTCGTCCCTCGGCACGTACTTACTTTCGATTTTCGAATTAATATGTTTACATACTTACGGTGAAAAAAAAAACATCGTGAGGAAACCTGCACACCTGCAAAGAAATTCGAAGATCGTGTGTGAAGTTGACCAACCCTAAGTAGGCCAGTTTTGTCGACCTTAGGCCTATTCACCCTGATTTCAGGGTAGGCTTGTTGTGCCCCTCGGTGGAGACATAATATGAGCTGTTAACGAAAGTATGCGATTCTTTGAATGCTACTAGGAGAGTATATTTTGTGTCACAGTTGTTGGTCTGTTGTTGGACTATGGATTCTCCCCTGATTCTCTAGAAAAAGCCAACAGTCTCCCTTCAAAAACTTTGCAATTTAAATGGAAAAAATATAATTAAATAAGAGAAAGAAATGCAGGTAGGTAAATAAACTTAAAATATGAAAATATTTTCATAGTAAAGTTCGTAAAGCCATTTACGTTTACATTCTTTGCTAAATAGATAGAGTAGACTTTTACACATTTATCATCTCTGAGTAAGTCTATTTATTTTGTGTACCAGTAGCCAGCACATGAGGCTGGATATGTTGACCTTGAGAGCGCCCGTATTCCGTAGCAATAGAATTACGTAGTGCGCATGTTGGCATGGTTCAACCGCAATCGCATGTGCTAGCTAGCTTCTGTAAAAAAATAATCTCAAATAGACCTATATACTTACCTACGTACGTACCTGTACGTTAGTGAACGTACCTGTACGTTAGTGAACGTACCTGTACGTTATACCAAAAAAATCTGTCTCGTTCGAGCTGCGCTGAAGAAAAAGCTGAAACCATCAGTTTTATTATATCCTCTTTGGCTGAAACGTTAATCGATTGCTAATTTGCTACCTAATAAATTTTCAAGCCTGGCAACTCGCTCTATTATAAACTTCATTCATTTTGTGGCTGGTTTACACGTATTAAGTTGTTAAGTAGTTAACTAAATTTGAAGTTAAAATTAACTTAATTTTAAGTAACCGATCGTTTACACGCTTGTCTAACTTATGCACTCTTTAGTTCACTGTACTACTTAAGTACTTCACTAAATTGTTGAGTTCACACATAACTAAATGACAGTTTAGTAGAAAGCCACGCCTACCGGGGAATGCAAGCGGTGCGGGAGGCGCGGCTACTTAATCAAAAATAGACTAGATTCTATTTCACTTGTTCACTTAACCACTTAATCGTTTACTTACCACTTGTGACTAAAGAGCTCTTAAGTGGTTGTTTACACGCAAGAATTAAGTTAAAATTTAGTTAATTACTTCGTCACTTAATACGTGTAAACCAGCCATTGCACGAGGTTGAACGTTACACTTGTCTATGAACAGATGGCGGTATCAGTTGAGGAATTAAAAAACATCGACTGACATAGACATATAATACACTAGTATTCTCTGTCTACGTCGACTGATGTTGTTGTTATACGGTCTCCACACGCGTGCCGTGTTTGCCGAACAGAGCGAGACGGCAGTTATGAGCTAGAGGTAGTACATACCTCAGAACAATAACTAAAGCATAGAAACCGCGTAAAAATAAAAACAATTTACAATACTATCGTCTCTTTTTACTTATGACATAGTGAAAGCATCAGAAAGAAATGCATATACGATGCAATTTGCGAAAATGTGAAGGTTGTCCCGGGGTATTGAAATGCTAGGGATTGACTAAGTCGATAAAATATATTATATCGACAAAATGTTTTGTCCTAAGAAAGTAATCGAATGTTTTGATTGTTGATGTTTCTGTTTGTTAAAAGGTAAAAGTCATTGTATCGAAGTACATAAATAAATAAGCCTTTATTCACTGACAGTACAATAGCAATTCATTTAGACAGTTTAATTAAGTTTTATCAAGTTGTCCCCCGACATAGGCCTCCTCCATACTTTTCCATTCTTGTCAATTAACAGCTGCCTTTCTCCAACCTTTAGGAAGGTCATCGTCCTATCTTTTAGTTCGTCTTCCTCGGCGGGGCTTGCGATCGCGAGGGTACCATTCCGTGATTATGTTTGTCCATTTGATTTTTCTGGATCTTCGCGTATTATGGCCCGTCCATCTCCATTTCAATTATTTTGTTTTGCTCGTGACATCTACAACATTTGTTCTTTTCCTTATGTCGACATTTGTCCTTTAGTCTAAGACACAGCAGCAGCAGCTCCTCTATTTATTTGATATCCCTGTGCATTTAATTTTAATTCGCAAAGATGTGCCCGAGTAGAAGTTGATGCGATACTTGGTTGTTCAGTTCTTTCTTCTGAATTCTACAAATAAAAAGTTTATTAATATTATTTATTGTGTTTACAAATGGTTAAATAAATTTATTTATTTATTTATTTATTATAAAAAGTTAATTAACCGAATGAAAATTATGGTGTGTGAAACCAATTATAAATCAACCATTCATAATGGGTAACATTAACTTTTTTTTATTTTCTTCACCAACTTCCATAATTCTCAAAACAAAATATTGAAATTATTATTTACTTAATATGATTATAAAAAATATTAGATTCCCATTATTTTCTAATTACCATTGATTTATAGTTCGCCAAATGTAACGTAGGCAAAGCGTTATGTTTTAATCGCCTCCATTTAATATTTGTGTTTGGCACGAATGAATCTTCACTAAAATGAATCGAACAAATTCGACTGAAAGTTTTTGGTGTCCAATTTCGTTTCGAAGTACGACGTATCCACTCCTTCCTAATTGTTTCATTCTTTGGGAAACTGAAATAAAATTCAAGATTAAATTTCTGCAAAAAATGGATTTTATTTATAACGATTCTATTGCACGGCTCGCTCGACACTGAAAAATCTCTCCAAAATGGGATGACGTTTTTTTATCGATACATGATTTTACCACATCACTAGTAAAAAACTAACCTAATTTGAAATAAGGAAAAAAATGTTAATTATCAAGCAAAATACCTTTACGAAATCTAATTTAAACACGACATTATACGAAAAACAGTTACTGTTATACTATGACGTATTTTCTGATAAATTCGTGCACATATATTTGAAAACTTACCGATGAAATGTAATTTTTTCAGAACTATTTTCTTTTCGTCCTGAATGGGATTGACATCCTTCTATCACACAAGACATATTGTTCCATGAAATTGTCACTTCATGACGCACAAACACAACACAAGTTATAAGATTTTTCCGTCGGAATTCAAACAAAAACTCGAATTTATTTCACAGATATCTGAACTCCGGCGCGGAAACCTTTCGCCATTATAACCCGGCCAATTGAGCAAGATGTCAATGTGAACAGACAAAGAACTTAGATAAGTTACTTTGAATTTAGTCGTATTTTAAGAGGTCCAAATGGAGTCCACTGACATTGGTGTCGATTCGGTGTTGGCCAATGCACTAATCTTAACTAAAATTTAACTAAAATTTAGTTAAGATGTGTCAGATGACATATTTAGCTATTCGGAACGCACGACTTAACTTAATTTTGTATGGAATCTGACAGGACTAAAAATAAGTTGAACTAACGCCATTTAGCTATTCGGGAACGACCATTCATCTGTCATTTTTAGTTCGTTATTTGTCATTTTTAGGTGTTTTGAACTTAAAATGGCCTTAATTTAGTTCAGTTTTTTTAGGTGTAGACTTAATATATTTTGTAAGTTTTGAGGTTAACAAACTAGGAAATCGGGAAAAAATTAAATAGCGATGAGTTGCTTCAGCCAATCTTCTTTCGTTAGCCCTGAATATTTACTGAATAGCTCATCCTCAGTCAGGTCAGCGGGGTCGGTCGAGTCTTTCAGCTAAAAACTCCATAAATCGTACAAGCAAGAGCATGCTAAGCAGATAACTTTGGATTTTGCACCTTTCTTATGTCCATCGAATAAGGAACAGAATCGCAATCGCGTTGGTCCAGCTTAACCTTCACTTAACAGTACGTACAGAAGCCAGCACATGCAGTTGGACACTTGCACTACGAAATTCACCCCTACCGCTATGGAATACGGGCGCTCTCAAGGTCATAATGTCCAGCCGCATGTGCTGCTTACTGTACAACAAATCGACCATAAGTTCTATTTCGCAATTTCGTTTTTCGTCAATTGTTATACGCAGAAAAAATATAAATTTCTAATTTCCGAAACTAAAACGGAACGTAACACATACTAAGTTGCGTTTCGTTGCGCGTGCGTTCGATTCACTAACGTTCACTTTATTGCGGATTAAGGTTGCATGACTTTATACCTTTGCCTTTCTGTTGAAAAAAAACATTGCAGGAGCGTGCACAGAGCGAGATAATGTGTATCCGAACGTTAATCGTGTCAAAATTTGTTAAGTCCTGTCAAAAATGAACTAAAATTAGTTAAGATAAGGTGGGTGCAATACCGAATTAGCCCCATTGTGCATCGAAACCCGGACCAATTTTAAAAACCCGGGTTTTCGGGTCAAAGCGTAATGTAAACCCGGGTAACCGGGTTTTTCGAGCTTTTCGGTCTTTTTATTATAATTTTAAAAACAGAATGTAGGTATCTATTTTCTACAATAATGAGTAGAATATAATAATTAATTAAACAATATAATTATTTCAATTTACAAAAATTATTTTATATTCAAAAAAGTCTTTTCGTGGCCTACACCGCCCGCGTCCCGCGTAATGGGCGAATATGAATTATTAATTTGAAAGATCATTCGAATGTACATTGGTGTACAATAAATGGTAAGAAAGTAGTTTTTAGTGTGTATTAAATAAAGTATAAATTGTGTATAAAATAAGTAAACTTAATGAACTAAAATAATTTTACATTCAAGATATTTCTGTAAATAAGAAAAATGATTGAAAATAATTCTAACACAACTGCATTTTCATTCAAATGAATTTTGAATCAATGAGGGACTTTAATTCGAATAACGAATAATTTTTGGAAAGAAAAAAGTCATTCGAATGACGAATGATCTTTCAAATACCGCCTATGGAATCATTCGAATAATTCGTTTGTTAATTTTTATCACAATCGCCCATCACTACCCACTCCCTTCACCCCGTTCTATGAGTCTATGACTAGGAATGATGAGTCAAACGCGCGTACAGCGTACCTTTTACTTTGCTTGATTGGGTGTAAAGTATGGAGCAACGAACGGCGTTACTTTTTAAGTATTCTATATTATTCATACAAAAGATTATGAGTTTGTATGTTAATCAATCACTCAAAAACAAAACCGGCTGAATAGATTTGAATGAAGTTACGTATGCCACGTGTAGTTCTATAGTCTGGCTGGATTAACATATAGGATATTTTTTTCCGCGATAAAATTACTGATTCATACGGGAAATACAATCTTTAGCGGGTAAAGTCACAGTCACAAGGCAGACGGAAAGCTAATAATCTAATAATCAATAAAAAACTAACGTCAGTTTCAATCTGTAAAACGTGTTAGACGCTGCTACTTAACAAAAAACGAGAACAAAGTGATTTTGAAAAAAACCCGAAAACCCGGGTTTTCATTTTATAAAACCGGTTTCTTCTTCGACTCGAAAACCCGGGAAAACCCGGTTTTTTCGGACCGGGTAAACCCGGGCTCGATGCCCTCAGGACACATAAAAAATAAATAAAAACAATGTAAAGAGGTTGTCTTTTTCTATCATACGTGAAACGTCATAAGCAAAATGTGCGATAAATATCTGTTTTCAGTTGCTATTTTTACGCGGTTTCTATGCTTTAGTTATTGTTCTGAGGTACATACTATATTTATACTGTGGCTAGAGTGAGCGCAATTAAATCTTTTCAGGTCCATTGAAAATTAGGTTTTAACCTTAAAGAAATAAGAAACCTCACCATATTGCAGAATTTCAATAGAACTAATTTTATAAGGGAAATTGTTGCCATAGTCGTAAAAATATACACGTGGCGCGGCGCCGCGCCCCAGAGCAGATTTCTTTGGTCAGGCTTTAACTACTGACTGGTAGTCTACGTCGTCGTCCGTCGCTGCTGCTGTCGCGCTCGCGACCGTCCGTCTCGCCCATGGTCCAAGAAAACAAGGTCTGAAACTGACACAACAAGCCTACGTCATTTTGCGCTGTTCATCCTTGTCGAATGCGTGTAATAGACAAGGATGAACAGCATAAAATGACGTAGGCACAGAATACCAAATAGTAGTAGGCTTGTTGTGTCAGTTACGTGGTCTAATTGTAAAGCGGGCACTACACTCTCGACAAAACTAGACGAGACATGGCCAATACGAGAGTGTAGAGGGAGTATTGGCCTATGTTGGAGATGTCTCGTGTATATTGGCCGTCTATCCGTTCTGTGTCGATACATCAAAGGAGTTTTGTGTAGGTATAGGCAAAACTATCGCTCCAGATTCTCGATGCCTCTCGTGCCAGTTGGCTAACAGTCGCCGTAGTGAGCGCACGTTATTTAATTATTTTACCGTTCTGCTACGCTTTTTCCTGCGTCTTTTAATTAGGTACTTTTCATTCCGGGATGACTAAATAGATATTTAATAATAATCCTACTATACTAATACTATAAACGCGAAAGTTTGTGAATATAGATGTATGTTTGTTAAGTACCTACTCTTAGTTTAGCATGAAGAAAAATCATTAAATAGGTATATGATTAAAGAACCTTAAACATATATTTTTTAAATTAATAGTTATTATATCAATTTTGGTAATTTACATGAAATTAATTTCAAAACTAAGAGATTCTCAGTTTCCTCATAAGCAATATTTAGTAATTCATAGTAATTACCGATTTGCATTCATATCTGGATAGTTATATATAATACGCTGCAGCGAAGAGGCGAGCGGCACATGACGCCCACCCCGTAAAGCCTGACCAAAGAAATAAGAAACCTGCTCTGGGGGCGCCACGTGTATATTTTTACGACTATGGCAACAATTTCCCTTATAAAATTAGTTCCATTGAAATTCCGCAATATGGCGAGGTGTCATATTTCTTTGGTCGGGCTTTACGAGAGCCTATTGTCAACTGAGCGGATCGAGAATGTGCAGTAGCGGTCTCGTGTGAACGCCAATGTCTCGTGTTTCGACAAAAGTTTGGCCTCGACAAAACTGGAGTGTATAGAGCGGGCTTTAGACCTTGTTTTCTTAGACCATGGTCTCGCCCATGTTTGTGTGTAAAACCCCGTGCGCGCTAATCATGCGCTAGGTAATGCTTAAAGCGGGCACTACACTCTCGACAAAACTAGACGAGACATGGCCAATACGAGAGTGTAGAGGGAGTATTGGCCTATATTCGAGATGTCTCGTGTATATTGGCCGTCTAGAGTCTGGCTAACGAGTCTTTGGACACGGAAATGGCGCCAATTTTAAAAATCTTTCACATGTTAACACAGAAAAACTACAATAAAACAATTTTGATACTTCTTTTTTTTGTTTTCTTTAAGTTTGTTTGCCTTGCCTAATATGTATGAGGATCATGTATAGTATGATGTATTTATACAAATCATGAGAACTGTCTCCATGGTGTAGTGGCTAGACTGGTCAGCTCTCGATCCGGAGGTCTCATGTTCGAATTCGAACCCACGGGGAGTACGACCACACATCGTGAAATAATAACTTTGTGAGTGTTTAACCAGTTTGGTTAGGACATTGCAGGCTGAATCGCCTGATTTTCCAAACCATAATATTCGACTTTATTTTTTACAAATTCGTCATCTGAAAGTCCTGAAAAGTGAATCACTATATTTATTGTTGTTGATAGCTTCAAAATTTTCTTATGCTATCTTACTTTAATAAAAAGAACCAACCCAAGTGTATGTACTCTAAAGGCAATAATACCCATTTTCTAGTTTATATCTGGTAAGTATTGTTGTGGGGCAGAGTGCTGGAACGATGTCGTCGTGGTGCAGGACAAAAATAAAAACAACAGGCTTCGCGTTGTTGTGTGTTTACTCATTCGTAATAATGAATATCACCAAATACAGTCAGATTAAGATATAAATTATTGATATTAAAATAATACACGTTTCGGAGGTTACAGGGGTGAGCATAGAGAACGTAAAAACCAAACGTCAAGCCAATAGACAATCGAACTGTCAAGTTTATGTTTTTTAAATAAAGGTGTGTTCACATTACATGATAATTGTACCACTTTAACACTTCCCCTTACGGTTATCAATGTATGCTCTACAACTACAAGGTAAGTTAATATTTTTACAGACTCTACCATAAATTGCAAACATACAAAATAACATTTTAAACTCATTGGTCATTATTATAAAATTACAGTCTCTACATACTCAGGAACTAAAACTTATAATTTATTTTAAATTCATTTGACTTACAAACTGTCTATGTTTATCAGCACTTAAAGATTTTGTTAAAACATCTGCCACCATTTCTCCAGTTGGTAAATACTTTACATTCAAGAAACCTTTCTGAACTAGATCTTTGACAAAGTGATAGCGCAAGTCAATGTGCTTAGTGCGTTTATGACAAAACTCTTTTGACTCTAATATTTTATGAGCACTTTGATTATCATTAAACACAGTAGCAATAATGTCTCTATCTAAAATTTCTGCTAAGAAGCTTTTGATGAAACATAGATCTTTACAAATATCTCCAATGGAGAGGTACTCGGCTTCGGTGCTGGATAACGCTACGCATCGTTGCTTGCGCGACTCCCAATTTATTAAATTATTACCAAGTTTAACCACAAATCCCGTATACGATTTACGATCGACAATATCGTTAGCCCAGTCCGCATCCGTGTACCCAGTTAAATCTAAATTACCAGCTCTATAAAAATATAGACCATAATTTAGCGTTCCTGACAGATACCTAAGGACGCGTTTAGCTGCTTGCCAATGTGTCTTATCAAAAGCATGGCTAAACTGGCTTAATTGGCTGCAAGCAAACGCTATATCAGGTCTGGTGCACACAGACAGATACATAAGGCATCCTAAAAGCTCTCTATATCTGTATGTGTCATCATCCAGACAAACAGATTCTGCTCTCTGTAGCTTACAGTTATTTGCCATAGGTGTAGAGACAGGTTTACACTCCTTCATACCAAATCGTATTAACAATTTACTTATATAATCAGATTGGTCCAGTTTTATTAAATGGTTAGACCTATCTCTACTAACATTCATTCCTAAGCAACTTGACAAAGTTCCCAAGTACTTAATATTAAAATTGTTCTCAAGCAGTGACAGCAGTTCTGTATTATTATTATTACTGCTAAATATGTAAAAATCGTCGACGTAGAGTGCGAGGATATTTAAATCTCTACCCGATCCCTTATAATACACACATGGCTCACAACGACTTTGTTTATAACCATGTTTACAAAGCAATTCATTAACTTTTAAGTTCCAAATTCTGCTAGCCTGCTTGAGACCATAGATTCCTTTACGTAAAAGGCATACTTTACTATCGTTATTATTATTAAAACCTGGAGGTTGCTCCATATATATTTTCTCATGCAACTCTCCATGTAAAAATGCAGTCTCTACGTCTACATGTTCAATATTTAAATCTAATTCAGCTGCCAACGAGAATAATATTCGCAATGTAGAGTGCCTAACCACGGGCGAAAAAGTGTCAGTGCAATCGACCCCACGAATTTGTGTGAAACCTCTAGCGACCAGACGCGCTTTATACTTGTCGAACCTACCAGAAGCATCGAACTTACGTTTAAAGATCCATTTACACTTGACGATGTTCTCCCCTTTAGGTCTGTCTACTAATTCCCATACTTTATTCGCGATAAGTGAATCATATTCACTTTGCATGGCTGCTTCCCAGTGCTGACTATCTGAACATGATACTGCATCATTATATGTTAGTGGATTGTCAAAATCATGCACCGCATCACCCTCCCGTGTTAATAATGAGAAGTCTATATCGTAATCATTATACCTTGTTGGCAACTTGTTACGAGTACTACGCACTGGACGATTGTGAGAAGAGACCGGCGGCGGCGGCGAGACGGGAGCAGATACTTCCCCTCGACACTCCACCTCTGACGACGACGGTGACGTCACACACTCATGGTGCACGTCGGCGATCGGGGACGAGGCGACATCCTCCTCATTCTCACTTCCTGTGATGTAGTCCTCCTCACCTGAAAACACAAGGGAACTATTAGTGTTTTGCATGACAGATCCACTTTTTTTATTTTTATCTAAAGTGTGGCTAGAGATCGGCTCACTTACTAAAGGGCTAGAGCTCGGCTCACTACTTTGACTAGAAATTACTTCAGATTGACTAGAATTATTATTATTAGAATTATTATTTAAATTAATTTCATTATTAAATAATTCATAAAATATAAAATTATTATTAAAATTATTGTTATTAAATTGCTCAGTCTTTTTATAAAATTGATTTTCTATAAAAACAACATTTCTGCATATCACAACATTTTTGGGGTTCATTGGGTCTGCAAGCCTAAAACCTTTAACTGTATCACTATAACCTACAAAAATGTACTTTTTGCTCTTAGCATCCAACTTAGACCTCTTTTCTTTAGGTAACAAAGAATAGGCTATGCACCCAAAGGTATGTAAGTGACTAAGGTCTGGTATAGACCCGGTCCACAGTTCCTCAGGTGTGTGACCTGACAATGCAGATGTAGGTGATCTATTTTTAAGATAGATGGCAGTCATAATTGCCTCACCCCAAAACTGCTTATCTAAGCCAGAATCCCTCAGCATACACCTAGCCTTGTCCATAAGAGTCCTGTTAAGACGTTCAGCAACACCGTTTTGCTGTGGTGAGTAAGCAACGGTAGTCTGATGCAAAATCCCATTTTTATTTAAATAGTTAGTGAACTCACGGCTGCAATATTCCCCCCCATTATCTGAGCGTAAGGCTTTAATTGGTAACCCCAGCTGTTTCTCAACAAAAGTCTTATAAGAAATAAAACTGGTAAGTACCTCATTTTTCCTTTTAAGTAGGTATCCATGGGTCTTCCTTGTGTGGTCATCTGTATACGTCACAAGGTATCTGGCTCCACCCCAGCTTTCAACAGGCAGCGGTCCACATACATCTGTATGGACGAGCTGCAATGGCTGCTCAGCACGATGAGAAGCGGAAGAAGGAAACGGCTTAGAAGCCATTTTTCCCTCCAGGCACGGTATACAACTTTTCAAGCATCCAACATCCTTAGGTTCCTGAAAAGAAATACCGCATGCCAATCCATTCTTAAGTGCTAACATGCCAGACATGCTTAAGTGGCCTAACCTCCTGTGCCAAACTTCAATTGGCACCTCGGCTACGTTTGCACTCTGTACTTCTTGCATAGGCAAGACGACTGAAGAATGCACCACTGGACAAGACTTACCTAAACTGGGTAGCCTATATAACCCATTTACACATGGAGCCCTACATAATGGTTCGCCTTTAATTTCACACTTTGTCGCATTGTCGAAAATGTGACACCCCCGTTTATCAAATAAAATAGAGTAACCTCCAGAAACAAGACAACTTACAGATAATAGGCTGGCAGTGAGATCAGGAACAAACAGTACATTTTCAAGTTCTAAATTATTATAATCCATGTTCACATTTCCTTGTCCTTGTGAACATATACTTGAATTGTTAGCGATCCTTATTTCATTCTTCTTATTGTTTATTTTAAGAAACTGAGACGAATCGTTACACATGTGTTGGCTGCATCCGCTGTCCACATACCAAGAATCACTACTTGCAAAGAATGCACTAGCAGCAAACATCCCTTGTGAGGCTGCTTCTTTTTCTTCTTTCTTTTGTCTTTTGAGTTTAAAACAACGATTCTTTAAGTGTCCTGCTTTGCCACAATAAGTGCACTTTTTAGTCTTGAACGGTTTTGAAAGGAAAGCTGACTGATCCTGTTGTGTATTCTTTCTGGATTCCTCTTGCAGTAGACGTGCACGTACCACCTCGCTTGATAGTGCACTAGTCATACAAACGGTCTCCAAATTAGATACTAATGCTTCATATTCTTTGCCGAGCCCAGACAATAACAATTCTGCTAACTCCTCGTCATCTATTTTCTTATTTATATCTGCAAGTTGTTGTACCAAACTCATAGTGTGCTCAATATACTGTGTCATAGACGCAAAAGCACTCAGCTCAATGCGGTGAAGTTTCCGCAGCAGCATCACTTTTCTTGCCAAACCAGCATCTTCAAACACTTTCTTTAAACTGGTCCACGCTTCATTGCTCGTCTTGGAATTTTGCACGTACTGATGACATGTGGACGAGACTGATAAACATATACGAGCGAGAGCGCGCGCATTCCTGTCGGGATCCAAGTCATCACCGGTGACACATTTCCACAAGCCTTCAAGGATCAGTACATTCTTGATATTGAATTTCCATGATGAATAGTTCTCGTGGCCAATGAGTTTTTCCATGTGATATCCACTGAAGCCTGCATTGCCATTAGGCGGCGTTGGCGAATTCCCGCCACCACGTTCCGACATCTTTGCGTTTCTTGGTCCAGAACCTGTTGTGGGGCAGAGTGCTGGAACGATGTCGTCGTGGTGCAGGACAAAAATAAAAACAACAGGCTTCGCGTTGTTGTGTGTTTACTCATTCGTAATAATGAATATCACCAAATACAGTCAGATTAAGATATAAATTATTGATATTAAAATAATACACGTTTCGGAGGTTACAGGGGTGAGCATAGAGAACGTAAAAACCAAACGTCAAGCCAATAGACAATCGAACTGTCAAGTTTATGTTTTTTAAATAAAGGTGTGTTCACATTACATGATAATTGTACCACTTTAACAAGTATCAACATGTTTTGGCTGTACTTAATACTTTTTCTAGTGTTACCATTTAAAATATTTGAATTATTTGACGTCCAAAAACTCGCTAGCCAGACTCTATCCGTTCCGTGTCGGTACATAAAAGGAGTTTTGTCAAGTTTTGTGTATAGGAAAAACTATCGCTTAGGCCTACTATGTAAGTAGCGACAGGCTCGAGAAGCTGTCAAACGCGACATAGTGACATTAGAGCCATAGTAGTTCTGTCAAAATGTCGCGTTTGACAGCTTCTCGAGCCTGTCGCTACTTACATAGTAGGCCTATTCTCGATGCCTCTCGCTCGTGCCAGTTGGCTAACAGTCGCCGTAGTGAGCGCGTGTTATTTAATTATTTTACCGTTCTGCTACGGTTTTTCCAGCTTCTTTTAATTAGGTACTTCTCATTCAGGGATGTCTAAATTGTTAAATGTAATAATAATCCTACTAATATTATAAACTACTACAGTAGCGACTAGCGGCCGGCACATGATGGCACATGATGCCCACCCCGTACCTATTTATTTGAGAGACACCAAGATCTCATGATCCTACAAGTTTTACTTTAATTAATATCTCTACTTACTTACCTTACCACCAGCACAAGCATGAAGTTATTAGTAGAATAAACACCACAAGATAGAATCAAGATAGAATAGAGAGACTGAATCAACTTCAAACTTCAAACCAGACTACAGTTTTTCTTAGGCTTGTCCTATTGTGGTCAACTTACTGCAACAGATTGAAGAACTCTATTGAATAATTCTACCAGCTGCAATCAAATCGCACCCAGCAGATGAAAAATTTCATTGAGTTTTATATCAAGAAAAAAGTATCATAAAGCGTAAACAACTGTCGCAGTAAAGACTGTCGCGGTAACGACTGTCGCGGTAACGACTGTCGCGGTAACGACTGTCGCGGTAACGACTGTCGCGGTAACGACTGTCGCGATAACGACTGTCGCAGTAAAGACTGTCGCGGTAGCGACTGTCGCGGTAACGACTTTCGCGATAACAATTGTCGCGATAACGATTGTCGCGATTCCAGTGCGGACTCATCATAACCTAAAAAAGATAATTTAGTGCAGAACATAATGCAGAGGAACTATGAGGCAATGAGTTTACATACTTATAATATACTAATAGTACATGCTGGGTTATGTTTGTTTTCAGAAGTTTAGTAGATCTTCCCTCACAGGGGAAGGGTGACCCAAGACAAGACAGGCCTTATATGCGAATGGCTTATAGCGAACGACGGATATTTTGTTCCATTTTAAAATAGCAAAAATATCTTAATTGTACCTACATCACTGGTTTGGAATAATAAAGGCTTTAACTATTACATATTGGTTTTTTTTTTTACTAGCTTTCCGCCGCGGCTCCGCCCCCGAGGTTTTCCCGTGGGAATGAGGCTTTTTTCTGTGGTAAAAGGTAGCCTATGTTACTCCCCTAAGTAACATAGGCTACCTTTTACCTTTTTTTTGGGTGAATGTAGCTTTCTAATGGTGAAAGAATTTTTGAAATTGGTTCAGTAGTTTTTGAGTGTATTCATTACAAACATACACACGAAAATGCAAATCTTTCCTCTTTGTAATATTAGTGTATGACACCAAGACAATATGTTATCAAACAGAATTAAAAATTTGACCAGCATAATCTTCTCTCTGTATAGATCAAAGCAGTGCTTTGTCACTCTTTCCAACATGATCAGAGTAAAACAAAGACTCAAGCTTTTTGCAAGAATTCAGTAAAGTAGGGTGCACCCTTGATAATAATATGGACATAATAAAAGATTTACTTTTATGACAAATGTTTATAATTATATTTTACTAACTATTCGATTTGTAAATTACAATTATGAATAAAACAAATTATGTAATTAACTAAACAGCATTACTACAAAATCGTATTTGGTTGCACTCGCTTTGCATCTCTTGTCTCAAATTCAAGCGAATCAAAAGTGTGTGGTGTGGTGAGTGAGTAAACAAGAATACAGTCATTCTTGTTTACTCACTCACCACATCACACACTTTTGATTTGCATAGACGTAGACGATGAACATAGACATAGACATAATTTATTTGACAAAACACAATATTTAGCATTAGCATACATTTAGCATTATCAATTGTTACACCCGCGGCTCGTCTAGTTCCTGAACGAGCCTGCGGGGTAACTACGTTTAAAGCCCGCACTACACACTCGACAAAACTAGACGAGACATGGCCAATACGAGAGTGTAGAGGGAGTATTGGCCTATATTGGAGATGTCTCGTGTATATTGGCCGTCTATCCGTTCCGTGTCGGTACATCAAAGGAGTTTTGTCATGTTTTGTGAATAGGCAAAACTATGGCTCCAGATTCTCGATGCTTCTCGTGCCAGTTGGCTAATAGTCGCCGAAGTGAGCGCACGTTATTTAATTATTTTACCGTTCTGCTACACTTTTTCCAGCGTCTTTTAATTAAGTAGGTACTTTTCATTGAGGGATGTCTAAATAGTTATGTAATAATATTCCTACTAATATTATAAACGCGAAAGTTATGAGTAGGTACAGATGTATGTTTGTTATGTACCTACTCTTTCTTAGTTTAACATGGAGAAAAATAATTAAATAGGTATATGAGCCTTAAACAGATTTTTTTAAATTAATAGATATCTAAATCAATTTTGGTTATTTTCATGAAATTCATTTCAAAACTAAGAGATTCTCAGTTTCCTCTTAAGAAATATTTAGTAATTAGTTGTAATCACCGATTTGCATACGTATCTGGAGAGTTCTAATACGCTGCAGCGAATATTACAGTAGCGGCACATGACGCCCACCCCGTACGATAGCCTATTGTCAACTGAGCGAATGGAGAATGTGGAGTAGCGGTCTCGTGTGAACGCCAAATGTCTCGTGTTTCGACAAAAGTTTGGCCTCTCGACAAAACTGGAGTGTGTAGAGCGGGCCTTAGATGTTCAACAGGTGGAAGTGTGATAAACACACACACACACGAACTGAGTTTACCACGTCCACACCACAGAGTTATTAACAAAGACTTTTGAACTTTAAAAGGTATATTGGGATAAGTATTAGCACGAATACAAACACATTTTAATATGGTAAAAAAACACAGATGCGACTAGGATAAAAGTTGTAGATGGAATGGATAATAAAAAATGGATGAATGACGGATGATTTTGAATGAATTCCAAAATTAAATATATTTGAATTTAGATGAGAAATGTAAATGAGGTGAGAAATGAAGTAGAAAAACGTGGCAACGAGGTAGCACGCAGTGCACCTCGTTACAGTACCGGGGGGGGCCGGGTAAAAAAAAGGCTAAAAAAGGCTTTTTTTATACAAAACTTATGCTAAATGATACTTAAACTAAACTAAACTAAGTATGGACTGTGAGTGATAATTTTGTAGGTGTGGATGTAAACTACAATGGGAATGTACACTAAGTCAGTTCATACATATATCCTTCTATTCTTTCATGCATCAACTTTCAATGTCTCGATCCACAATAGGAAAACAAAACCCTTTCATAATGAGGAAACTTATATAAATGTATAAGTATTCCTCTATGAACTGAACTTAGAATGATGAAGGCTTATTTTACTAGTCACTACCCGCTAGTGTGAAAGATGAAAGAATTTATATGTACAATTGGTGCCGATGCGCATTGCAAATGCGAGGCAAAAGTAAAAAAGAAAGGTGATAAAGGCTTATTTATTGTGTTATCAACCGCACAGATGTGATAATAAGTAATATGAGAACTACATACTACATGATAGGTATATGATATAGGCTTATTTTACGTGTTATCGACCGCACGAAACTAGAAGGAGTTAAGAATATGATACAGGCTTGTTTAACGTGTTATCAGCCGCACGAAATTAGAAAAGTGATCCACTACAATAACTAAAACTAAATGATTCCGAAAAGAAATGGGATGTGTATAAAAACATTAATAAATAAACGTATGATAGTGTTCCTTGTCGGTGTTTTCTAACTTTTGTTTATGGTGCGAGTTGGCGGGGTTTTAGATCTTTGAGGGGGGGGGAAATGCTTGATTTGGCGAAGCTCGAGGTGTCGCCCGCGGCACGCCTTGCCCTGGACTTTGGGGCTTGTAGGGGCAACAGCAACCGCCGCAACCAGGCTGTCGTTTGAAGCTTGTAGGGGCAACAGCAACCGCCGCAACCAGGCTGTCGTTTGAAGCTTGTAGGGGCAACAGCAACTAGCGGAATAGCGTTTCCGCCTGGTTTTTTCAGGAAGTTTTACCTGAAACTTATTAAATGCGGATTCGGGAACCACGAAGGGGCGCCAGTGTTACACCCGCGGCTCGTCTAGTTCCTGAACGAGCCTGCGGGGTAACTACGTTTAAGATGTTCAACAGGTGGAAGTGTGATAAACACACACACACACGAACTGAGTTTACCACGTCCACACCACAGAGTTATTAACAAAGACTTTTGAACTTTAAAAGGTATATTGGGATAAGTATTAGCACGAATACAAACACATTTTAATATGGTAAAAAAACACAGATGCGACTAGGATAAAAGTTGTAGATGGAATGGATAATAAAAAATGGATGAATGACGGATGATTTTGAATGAATTCCAAAATTAAATATATTTGAATTTAGATGAGAAATGTAAATGAGGTGAGAAATGAAGTAGAAAAACGTGGCAACGAGGTAGCACGCAGTGCACCTCGTTACACAATGAACACATTGATAATGCTAAATGCATAATGAATGAGCCTTGATTTGATACTGATTAAATCATAAGAACTAAAATACAGGGTTAGTTAGTACCCGGCGTTGGGCGGAAAAATCGTCGAAATACCCCATATCGAAATGCCGTTTGTCACAAAGGTACTTTAGGAGCAAACAACCGTTTGACCGGCGGCAGTTCGCAATAATATTCGCATGAGGGGCAGATAATACGATTAAGTATGATGATGACGTCATATTTTTTTAATATGGGATTTAAAACAATAAATTAAATACAAATCTTTTCCAATTCGCCTTATGATGTGCTATATTTTTAGAACCCTCTCAAGAAGCCCTTTTAATAAAAACAAATCCCATATAAAAAAATTACGTCATATCTACGCCCCCCCCACTGCCGGTCAAAATGATTGTTTTGCCGGTCAAACAGCTATCCTCTGTATATCGATTTGCGGTTTTTTTGATCCAATCAATCACATTCCTGAGAAGCTTGTTGCTCGCTTGTGTCTGTGTGTGTGTATGGGCTCTGCTGCCCGAGAAGTTTAACGCGCACCTGTAATTAAAACATACTGCAATCAATGACTTTGATGATGAGCAATACAACTCAAAACATAATTTGTAAAGTGCACGTCAATAAAGAGTTATTAATTTCAGATAAAATTAGAATATTATTGAATCAAATAGAATTGAATCAAATAGAATGTAAACTACATATTACTAAATCATATTTTCCACTAATTTGTCAAATTATACAAACAAATGCACCTCATTCAAAGTGTAGGTAACAACTTTAGATATTATACTTTAGATATTGACGGCCTCGTAGCCTAGTTGGTAGTACGCCTGCCTACGAAGCACAAGGTCGCGGGTTCGAATCCCGCCCAGGGCAAACATTCGTGTGATGAGCACTTGTGTTTGCCTTGTGTCTGGATGTTGTATATTTATATATGTATATGTATATCAGCTGTCTGACACTCATAGTACAGGCTCTGCCTAGTTTGGGGTCAGATGGCCGTGTGTGAGATGTCCCACATATTTATTTATTTTATTTTTTTATTTATACATTTTGTCAGAGATAGAGATCAAAGCAAGCTCAGAATTTGATATATTACACTAAAATACACATTTTATTAATACAGTTCACATTATTTATTATCCTCAGAACTGACTCAGGACATTGACGAGCGCAAAAGTTTGTTATGTCATGTTTATGCATATTATGCCAAATTCCAGTAGGAAGTGGGAAATTTAATTTGCAAGATGGTGAGTGATGATGATGGATGACAGAACACACAGACACTGGGTTAGGTAAAACTAAACAAATATGAAAAAAAAAAACTTTGAACTTGGAACTACTCTTTGAATGCATTATTACTTTTCCATGATTTTGTTTCAAAAATAACATTTATTTATTATGGCTGTGACTGATCCACATGAAGGTTACTTACTTATTTTAGTGCCTTGTTTCATTCTGCCAGCTCCAGTTTAGCTCTCAGTACTTTTTTGATAAAGGTATTAGGCGTTTGGCCTGAAAATTAAATATAACCATTCAATATTAATATAATAACAATAACTTTAGCCTTCTTTTCATACATAAAAACACTTTATTTGCCCCATAACAATTTTATTTAAAAGTAAAGTTAGACATCATTTGTAAATAGACATCATTTAATTTAGAAATCTTGTTTTATATTTTACTAGCGACCCGCCCCGGCTCCGCACGGGAAAATACTTATTGTGGGTTATCCTTAAGTATATTATGCATTTATTATACATAATAAACCTTCCTCTTGAATCACTCTATCTATTAAAAAAAACCGCATCAAAATCCGTTGCGTAATTTTAAAGATTTAAGCAGACATAGGAACATAGGGACATAAGAACATAGGGATAGAGAAAGCGACTTTGTTTTATACTATGTAGTGACTAGCTTTCCGCCACGCGGCTCCGCCCCCGCGCTAACGCATAAGTGGGGTATTTTCCTACAGTAAAAGGTAGCTTATTTCCTTTCCCAGGGGGTATTCCATCTCTTATCAAATTTCAACAAAATCAGTTCAGTGTTTTGATGTGAAAGTGTAACAGACAGACAGACATAGTTACTTTCGCATGAATAGGGTTTTTATTACTTAAAATGTAGCTTATTTAATATAAGTTAATCTGTGTCTAATATATAGTACCATTAAAAATATAATATAATAGATCGTACCATCAAAAATTTCAAATCTATCCCATTTCAGTTGGTTTTGCATGCAGAAGTAACAAACATCCAAACATTATCAATCTTTACATTATATTATTATCATGTAGATATCAGCAGAATAAAGTACCTGATTGTGAATGTTTTGTTTCTTGATGTTGGTGTAAGTTGTAAACTGACATCTGCACGAGCATATTTTGTGAAAATGCTTTTGACAGGACCAATCCTGAAATGATACGTTTCTTCCATAAAGCCAATGATTGGGCCATGTTTTCATTTAAACAATCTTTATTACTAATATGCACAAATTAGGTGCATACAGAGGTTAAATAATATTCTGACTTGTCTGAGCAAATTTTCAAACATAAATTACACTATGTGCTATCAGGAGAGAGAAGCTGTCTTTCATTATCTTTATCAGAGGTTGGCTTTTATTTAAGTGAAGAAGGTTTGCCATACCACTGCAGTGCAGACTATAAAGGATAAGGTTAGGTAGTAGTAGGTTAGTTCAACGGGCTAATCTTCCGCAACTCGACGTCAATAGGTAGTAGGTAATGGAAAACTACTCAGTAGGTACCCGTAGAACCCGTACGCAGGGCCGCCCCTGCCTGACTGACCCTGCACGACTCAGACAAGGGGTGTGTGGCGAGTAAGTAAACCATTGGTGGAAATTTGACTAGAACATAACTTGAATAGGAACTATCGGATGCACTTGGGTTGCACGCGCTAGCTAGGTACCTACAGTCCTACATAATAACGAAACAACTTATCTTACTATAAATTTCGTTATATCAAAACAAAACTGAAAACACAAGACAACAATTTTTTTTTTTTAGTTTCTTTCTCCCTTGAAGGAAAGGCAAAGGGATCTAAGCCCATACAGCCTAGTCTTTAGTAGTTTCTTGCATTATCCAAGTTTAATAAGTAATTTTTTTAGTTCATCTTAAGCCGGGTCCACCCACAGCTCAAATTTTCTAACAAAACATTCTAACAAAACAATGTTGTGCAATTTGTTTATCAAAACCGCCCGTCCACTGCGCATAATGTTAATGTTTTGGCTAACAAAACCACGCCCTTAAATGTGAATGTTTTGTTTCATTTCATTTTAAAAATGAGTTCCGACGAAGAAGACGTGGAAGCTGTTATTGCTATCGATATATATATATATTAGTTTCCTTTGACTTTCCAAAAATTTTTGCAATTTCCGACAGGGCATCTACTTTTGTGCTGTACCTATCTTTGTGCTCTTCCAAAGTTACATCCCAAATTATCGGCCTTTCTCTTATAAGTTGTATTAACAACCAAATACTCTCTTTATTCCACTCCATTAATCAATATTTATAAGGTTCCACACAAAACAAACCAACACTTTTGCAACGCTAGTTTTATTTACATTCTTTTTGACTTTTGCACTGACGTCTTCCTTCCTTCAATGAGCGCGGAGATGGGCAATAGTTTTTGCCCGTTTCATTCCGCCCGGGTTATAACTGGGTTAAAACCCAAAGACCGAGTAATAACCCATTATCTACTTTTTTGGTGGGCAAAAACTCAGAAATGTGAAAAATGAAGAAAAAAACAATCGGATTTGTTAATTTATGATAATTAGTCACACATACAAACTCGGCATCAGTTTAGCGCCGCTTCAAATTGAAAAGTTCAATGTTAAAAATCGAAATAATTTTCATTGTTTTCGTTTATGGGCTGATATCAATGATACTCAAATCAGGGCTAAGTTACTTTGATGAAACTTGGTATAGAGATAGAATAGACCTTGGGAAAGGACATAGGCTAACTTTTACTGCGGGAAAATATCTAATTCCCACGGGAAAAACGAAGCTGAGGGGCGAAAAAGTTTTTATGAAACTTGGCAATAAGATAGAATATATCCTGGGGATGGAAAGTTACCTTTTACCGCAGGAAAAAAATATTCCCATGGGAAAAATAGTGGCGCACTTCAAAAGTTTTGCTGACACTTGGCACAGAGGTAGCCTTCAGGATGTATAAAGGCTACCTTATACCGCTTATAAATTTAATTAAAACCTTATTCGCTTTTGAACCGATTGCTTTCAAAATTAATGTCTAGGGTTCTTCCCAGTGATGTCCAATGACGAAACTGAGGTCAAAATTAGAATAAAATGGCCGCCGTTTTGAACTTTTTTGTTTCTGAACGGATTGCTTTCAAAATTGATATCTAGGGTCCCCAGTGGTCTCCGATGACGAAACTGAGGACAAAATTGGAAAAAAATTGTCGCTATTTTCAACTTTTTTGTTACTGAACGGATCGCTTACAAAATTGATATCTAGGGTCCCCAGTGGTGTCCGATGACTAATCTGAGAGCAAAGTTGGAAAAAATGGCCGCTATTTTGAACTCTTTCGTTTCTGAACCGATTGCTTCCAAAATAGATATCTAGGGTTCCCAGTGGTGTTTGATGCAGAAACTGAGGTCAAAATTGAAAAAATGGCCACCATTTTGACCTTTTTTGTTTCTGAATGGATTACTTCCAAAGTTGATATCTAGGGTCCCTAGGGGGGGGGGGGGGGTGTTCGGTGATGAATCTTCGGTCAAAATTTAAAAAATGGCTGCTTTTTTGTACTTTCTTTTCTTAGTGTGGGGGTTGGGAAAATTTTATTCTGACGTCAGATTTGTTAGAGTCTAGAGACTACTGGGAATAAAAATCTAGCAAAAAAGTTTGAAATGGCGGCTATTTTTTCAAGTCTAACGTCAGATTCGTTATTGAATAACTTTGGGGACCTATCGATTTTGAAAGCAATTCGTTCAGAAAAAAAGAAGTTCAAAATGGCAGCCATTTCTCCAATTTTGACCTTAGATTCTTTATCGGTCACACCCTAGATATCAATTTTGAAAACAATTCGTTCAAAAAGAAAAAAGTTCAAAATGGCGGCCATTTTTTTCCAATTTCGACCTCAGATTCATCATGTGACGCCACTGGGGACCCTAGATATCGATTATGAAAGCAATTCGTTCAGAAACAAAGAACTTCAAAATGGTGGCCATTTTTTCCAATTTCGACCTCAGATTCATCATGTGACGCTCTGGGGGACCCTAGATATCGATGGAAAATAATTTTCTGTTAACCAAAAAATCGAAAAACCAAAAAATCCAATCTTACAACAAATATATTATTCGTGCACTAAAAATACTAATCTTGCACCAAATATCCAAGGGCGTGAAACGGGGGGGTAAAAAAAAACAAATCTACCCAGAATCGAATCGGTTGGTTAGGTTAGGTTAGACTGATGTCAATAAAAGAGCGAAGGGAGCCGAGCGAGCGGAGCGAGCGTGCCGGGGCAGCGGCCGGCGACCGCTGTAGTTTTGAATTTTTCAATGTTGATTAACTCAAGAAGTCTCAAGTTTGCATATTATTTTGGTGCACAATTAGTATATTAGGTGGAACAAGAGTATAATTTGGTGAAGATATTTAGGTGGAACAAGAGAATAATTTGAGGTACGGTTAAATATCTACTATCCGATATCGATTAAGAAAGTAATTAGTTCAGAAAGAAAAAAGTTCAAAATGGCGGCCATTTTTTCCAATTTTGACCTCAGATTCGTCATCGGAGACCACTAGGGACCTTAGATATCAATTTTGAAATCAATCCGTTGATAAACAAAATAGTTTAAAATGGCAGCCATTTTTACCGACTTTGATCTCAGGTTCGTCATTTGACGCCACTGGGGACCGCAGATATCAATTTTGAAATCAATCCGTTGAGAAACAAAAAAGTTCAAAATGGCAGCCATTTTTACCGACTTTGATCTCAGGTTCGTCATGTGACACCACTGGGGGACCCTAAATATCAATTTTGAAAGCAATCCGTTCAGAAACAAAAATGTACATAGGTACTGGCGGGCATTTTTACCATTTTTTACCTCAGATTAATCATTGGACACCACTGGGAGCCTTAGATATCGACTTTCAAAGCAATCATTTGAAAAGCAATAATATCAAAATATCGGCCATTTTTTCCAATTCTGTCCTCAAATTATTATTCGTCATTTTTTAGGCTAAAAACAAAAAAGTTCAAAACTACACGAATATATCCTTCCTAAGGTCTATTCTATCTCTGTACCAAGTTTCATCAGAATAATCCGCCCTCTCTACCATTTTTCCCGTGGGAATGATGTATTTTCCCGCGGTAAAAGGCAGCCTATATCCATCCCCTAGGTCCGTTCTATCTCTGTGCCAAGTTTCATCGAGACTTTCCTCCTGCGCTATCATTTTTCCCGTGGGAAAAAGGTATTTTACCGCGGTTAAAGGTAGCCTTTGTCCTTCCCCAAGGTCTATTCTGGTTCTGTACCAAGTTTCATCAAAATCGGTTCAGTGGTTTTGGCGTGGAAGCGTAACAAACAGACTGACACAGTTCCTTTTGCATAAATTTATAATATAAGTAGGGATAATTTAGTGTAAAATCTTCAGTTACCTTTGTTACGAGTGTAGTAGGCTATTTTTTTAAATTAAACTATGCTTTTCGTGTATATTCATATGTTTACTGCAATAATAGACACTTGAATTACCATTATTAGTGTATTTGAGTTTTTGCCCACCTGTTTGGGTTTTAACCCGGGCGATAATGGGCAATAATGGGTTATTACTCTCATGAGGGTTATAACCCGGGTCGTTGCCCATCTATAAGCGCGAGAGCGAGCAAATAAAAAAAAAATTCGACGCTTCCCCTCCCCGCAGGCGAACCCGGGGGATGTTATCCATTCGTCTCGGCAAACAATGTTATGTTTAGGCTGAACAAAATTTGTTAAGCCACGCCCCTATTTTGTTAAAATTAACATGTTAGAGTGTTCAAAACACGAAAACACGGAGCTGTGGACCCGGCTTTACATTATTTCAGAATAGGCAAAAGCATAAACCATGCAGCCGTCGTCTTATTCGTCTTCATCCAGTAGGTATTTAATATATGAAAATAAGAAATGTTTTTTGCGTCACTGAAGGACTAATTAGGCTCCTTAATTTCTTTTGTTATGTTATGTAATTAATTATGCATAGAGTGTTTATTTCAATTGCCTATGTACTCGGTAAATACCCATAAATCAATGGCTAGATTTAATTCAATAATTTGCTAGCATTATTTTGCATTCCTGGGGCACAGAATAATACAGTAAAAGTTTTATTACAAACATCTTCTTTATAGATATAAAAATGAAAGTCCTGACTAACTCACTCAGCTATCAGCGACACATGTTTCGCCATTTTTTTTTGTTAAATCACCACCAAGGGGTGAAAAAAGGGATGAAATCGCTAAACGTACAAAGCTGAAAATTAGCAAAAACATTCCTTGGTGACGTAAGCAAGGGATACGAAGCGATTTTTCGATAATCGTTACCCAAGGGGTGAAAATAGTTGTTGAAAGTTTGTATGAAGAAAAAAAATTAGTTTGACGTTTTAACTTGAAACTTTGCAGGATTATACATGATAACATGACGATAAATAAACGAACACGTGTTTCGGGATTTAAAAAAAAAACCCTTAAGGTGGAAAATAGGGGTCTAAAGTTTGTATGACGAAAAAAAATTCGTTGGACGTTACGACTTGAAACTTTGCATGGTTATACTTGACAATAAAAAAACGAACACCGTGTTTCAGGATTTTTCCGACAAAGTACACTAAAGGTTAAAAAAGGTGTTGAAAGTTTGTATGAGAAAAGAAAAGTGGGACGTTTTAACTTGAAACTTCGCAGAGTTCTACTCGATAGTAAATAAACGAACATGTTTTCTGAGATTTTTCTGATAAACAATCCGCAAGGTGTTAAAAGTTTGTAAAAGGAAAAAAAAATGTTGGACGTTTTGACTTTTAACTTCACAGGGTTAGGTCAGACAGTAAATAAACGAACACATGTTTAGTATATTTCCCACAAATAACCCCTAATTGTTAAAATGGGGTGAAGAATTTATTTTAGGGCAGGGTTTAGCGTACTATATAGTCTTTTCACTTTGGGCACTTTAATAATATGAAACAGATTTCAACTTCAAACTTGTATTTTCGTCAAATTAATTACAAAATTTTAGTAGCAGAGCTAACGTTTCAGTCAATATCGAACAACAACAACATTATTTTCCTAACGGTAATTTTTACAAATATTTTCAGATTACCTACATTAACAAATGTAACATTACTTACCCCCTGGCCACAGCTTCGCGCGTCGGCGGCGGCGGCACGTTAGTATTGTAACATTTTACGATAATTTGGAGCACTTTGCGTCACATGACTTAAAACGTTACTTTTACGTATTTTTAATCTTATTTGTGCTTACTTTTTGCATGAAAATTGAACGTTTTTTGTAAAAGTTGGGTAATTTCACGCCTCTAAAACAATTTATTGATTTCGGTCGTACATTTTTCTAGCGGGTTTTAGAAATGAAATTTTTTTTTAGTTCTCTCATGTTAATTTTGACTATTGGCTGGTTTACACGTATTAAGTGACGAAGTAATTAACTAAATTTTAACTTGATTTTAACTTAATTCTTGCGTGTAAACAACCACTTAAGAGCTCTTTAGTCGCAAGTGGTAAGTAAACGATTTAGTGGTTAAGTGAACAAGTGAAATAGAATCTAGTCTATTTTTGATTAAGTAGCCGCGCCTCCCGCACCGCTTGCATTCCCCGGTAGGCGTGGCTTTCTACTAAACTGTCATTTAGTTACGTGTGAACTCAACAATTTAGTGAAGTACTTAAGTAGTACAGTGAACTAAAGAGTGCATAAGTTAGACAAGCGTGTAAACGATCGGTTACTTAAAATTAAGTTAATTTTAACTTAAAATTTAGTTAACTACTTAACAACTTAATACGTGTAAACAAGCCATAAGGGTTACTGACAACATTCCGCTGGTCGCCGCCGCGCCGTGGCCAGGCCCTTAGAGGTAGGCAACTTTGGTACATGCATTCAGCCTAATATAAAGTATTGTTATTCAAAACAAGTTATATTGATAAAATTAAAATACAATTTTGTTTAAGGCCATAGTACTGTCCTCAACATGGGGATTGAAAAATTGTATGGAGGGGCAGGCCCCCCACGAGGTGGACCGACGATCTGGTGATGGTCGCGGGAAGCCGCTGGATGCGGGCAGCGCAGGACCGATTATTGTGGAGATACTTGGTCTTTGTCCAGCAGTGGACGTCTTTTGGGTGAGATGATGAATATTTGACATTAAATAAATGAACACGTGTTTCGGAACTTTTCCTACGGGTCAAATTAGGGGTTGAAAGTTTGTATGGAGAAAAAAAATTATGGTTGTTTTGACTTGAAACTTCGCAGGATTATATTTGACAGTAAATAAACGAATACGTGTTTCAGGATTTTTTCGACGAATAACCCCCAAGGGTAGCAATAGGGGTTAAAATTAAGAAAACAAAGGAGAAATAAAATATTCGTTTTCCACGCGAAGTCTCCTGCAAAGAAATCGGACCCCCCTGTCATAAGCGGTGACTACTCGCCGCTTACGATAGGGGGTCCGTTTTCTATGCAGGAGACCGTACATAAACACTTGCTGCATCTAATCAAATCTATATTCTGAGTTTTAAATAAGTCGGAATTTAACATAGATTTTCGTAGTAACGAAACTCAGGGCTCTTAGAAAATTGATATCTAGGATCACCAGTGGTGTCCGATGACGAATCAGAGGTCATAATTGGAAAAAATGGCCGCCATTTTGAACTTTTTTATTTCTGAACGGATTGCTTTCAAAATTGATATCTAGGGTCTCCAGTGGTCTCTGCGAATCTAAGGACGAAATTAGAAAAAATTGCGACTATTTTCAACTTTTTTGTTTCTGAACGGATTGGTTTCAAAATTGATATCTAGGGTCCCCGATGGTGTCTGATGAGAATCTGAGGTCAAAATTGGACAAAATGGCCGCCATTTCGAACTGTTTTGTTTTTTTGGACGGATTGCTTCCAAAATCAATATCTTGCGAAAGGTTGCCTGGAAGAAATCGCTTAAAGCGATAAGGCTGCCATTTGCCGCTTTATGTTCGTGTTGTTTTTATGTAAAAATTTTTTATGTGCAATAAAGAATATTTGTACCTATTTGTATTTGTATTTGTATTTGTAAAAAATAAATCAAAAAGTAAATCAAAAATAAATAAATAATAATAAAAAAAATTATCAGAAATTATATTTAGTAAAAAATTAATCAAAAATTTGATCAAAAGAACAAGAAATAAGCAAAATCGAAGAATAAATAAAAAAATAAATAAAAAAACAATCAAAAATAAATTAATAATAATAAATAAATAATTCATGTATTAAATTAAAAAAATAAATCAAAAATTTATTTAAAAAATTAACAAAAAAATCAATTTAAAAATACATTAAAGAAATTAATCGAAAAATAAATCAAAAATATTTTTTGTCAATTTTCAACTTTCTAGGTTTATAGGTTTGGGCTGGTCGTTGATGAGCCATTTCGTCCCTTTTTTCACCATTTGGGGGTGATAACAAAAAATAGCGAAACACGTGTCAATTTATTTATTTTTAGGAGTAATCCTGAAAAGTTTCAAACCCAAAAATGTAAGAAAAATTTTTCACTAAAAAAAGTGACCACCCTTGGGTGTTATTTTTGAAAAAAATCCTAAAATAGGTGTTCGTTTATTTTATTCAAGGAGTAATCGTACAAATTTTCAAATCAATACCTGCAACTAATTTTTTTTCCCGATACTAACTTTCAAACCACATTTCTTCCCTTGGGTACCTAACTATTTTAAAAAAGTCGCTTCTTATAATATCGTGCCTCCGTCACCCAAGGGATGTTTGTGCCAAACACCTTTATACGTTCAGCCGTTTGGGCTGGGCGCTGATACGAGTAGGTGAGTGAGTTAGTCAGGACTTTCATTTTTATATAATAGAGGATAAAATATAAGACTAGCTTTCCGCCGCGGCTCCGCCCGCGTTAACAGTTTTTCCCGCGGTAAAAGGTAGCTTATGTTACTCAGAGTGAAAGTAACTTTCTAATGGTGAAAGAACTTTTGAAGTCGATACAATAGTTTTTGAGTTTATTCATTACAAACATACACACAAAAATACAAATATTTCCTCTTGATAGTACGAAGTATGATAGAATAAAGAATAAAAAGGTACAATGAAACCAACCCTCAATGAATTTCCACGAGCTATTATTCTGTATATCTTTTTTGTATTAATTAAAATCTTCCGGCCAAGATTATTTGATTGAATAACAAACATTATTTTAATTATTCTTTTTTTTAGACTTTAAGGGGCTACCCAAGGCTAAGTGGCGCCGCCCTCTGTTAAAAAATAATTACTCGCGAAGTATTTTTTTTTTCTAAAATCCGGTAGGTCATTTTGAAGTTGGCGTGCTATAGGATATATAGGGGCCATAAACTGTATTTATCCTATAGCACGCCAACTTCAAAATGACCTACCGGATTTTAGAAAAAAAAAAACTTCGCGAGTAATTATTTTTTAACAGAGGGCGGCGCCACTTAGCCTTGGGTAGCCCCTTAATGGAAATAACTAAGAACTTGAGGTTTTTCGTTTCATTTTTAGAAAAAGTAAGGCACTTATTTTTCACTGGCGACGACAAAAGACGAAAGGGACGCAGTTATGCGTTAAAATAAGATACAAATACACCGCGCTCACTCTTGCACCATAACTGCGTCCCTTTCGTTTTTTGTCGCTGTCGCCAGTGAAATACCTGCCTAAACCACAGAATACCAAATGTAATTTCAACTGGATGACGAGGACGACATTGACGACGGGCAAAGAGAAAAAATATAGGTATTCAACTGACAGGTATTCAAGTTAATATCAAGGAGTTTTTAAGCGGGAATCAAGCAGAAAGGCCGGGTTGATTGTTTCGTCCTTTTCAAAATTAGTTTTTCATGGTAATTGTTGTGTTAATATGGTGTAATTAGTGCGAAAATGTGCCGTTAACGAAGAACTATTCAATAAAAGTGAGAAATAATAAGTGGTTAGCTGTTTCTGGTTGGATACCCCGCGTTAAATTCTGATGTCAACAATGTCAATGATGAAAAGACTTATAAAGATGTTCAATACAAATGCAAGAAAGAAATGACTAAAGACTACGAAATTAAACTGAAGATCTCCTGTTATTACTATAGACTAGGCTGTATGGGCTTTGAACCCTTTGCCTTTTCCATAAGGGATACGTTTTTTAATTTCGATCAAATCTTATAAAATGTTAGAAAGAGACAATAGATCATTGTTGTGATGTTGTTATGCGCTATCTCTTTCTTAAAAAGCATTCACACACAGCAAAACTACACAACGAAAAAACACCTGTATGAAAGAAGGACTGCCAGACAAGGAACTGCCAGAGGCATAATTGTACTGCCAGATCTTTTGTTTATATTTCTACCAACCAATGTGCACCTTTATTTTTTATAAATGATCCTGATTATCGTAATAATATTCCCTTTTACTGTCTAGGCGTAGAATACTTGTTAATTTTTCCAAATAATTAAAAACCACCTTTCATCTATCTGTCCATGTGCGGCGGGCGATCGATACAAAATGAATGTCAACACTGCGTTCGGTTCGGTATTTTCCGCTCTTCCTTCCCGAAAGCACGGAAACGTCCTGTTTTTCCCACCCAACGAGTGCGCGGTGTGCGCCTTGTTGAATATTTTGTATGCAAGCGGAGCATTCCGGTTCCCGAATCTGAATCCCTGAAAAAACCTGTCGTGTTCGCCCAGGGGCACCAAGGATCTTATAATTACTACGGTTCTTCTTCTTTCATCACAGACAAGCATCGTCCGAGCTGTATCCCTATCTAAGCATGTTTACGGACTCATTTAAAATAGGTAAGGACAAAAAACGACGTTATTTTATTAATCAGAATCACAGTTCAGAACTACTCCGGTAATGCTGCCGCGCACGTCATGCGCACCATACAGCTTGCTTGGTGTGTGCGGTATAAATCTGCATTCCGTTCGGTTTTTTCCAAACGTGTGCGCCACAAGGATCTTATAAGTGCTACCGTAGTAGGTACTGGCCGTAAAGTGGAGAAAACATGAGTCCGTAAATAGGTATGCTGCTAACAAAAATCATTTTGGTGTGAGTGACTCAAAATGAGTCCAAACTCGAAGAGTTTACTAGTAGTCCTAGTCATTGAAGAGTTCCACTATCTACCTTCAGGACTCTTCATCAGACTCTGGTTAAATGGATACCTACCGTTTGCAATATAAAGATTTCGATAAGGCAAATCAAATGAGACAAATTGAGGGGTTTCTAGCAGTAGTAGGCAGTAAAAAGTTCCACTTCCCACCCTTAGAATCCTTTGTCAGACCCTGGTCAAGTGATCACCTCACCCATAAGTGTAATTTAAAGGTTTCGTAAAGACAAAATGCTGATAGTGAGAGCTTGTTTGTGTCAGTTTATTGTATTTTCATCTAAATTACATTATTATAATACAATTTTATTATACATTCCAAACGAAATGATACGATTAGTGTGGGTTATAATCGGCTTGCAAGATTTCTGTTCTGACATAGTTATGAACACAAATACTTACATACAAGTGAAGCTATTAATAAGTGAGTTTTATAGTAAGTAGGATATTAAAATATTAACTAAAAAGAGGGTAAAACAAACAAAACACTTATTTTATATCCATACATAAAGTCAAGTGCACTATCATGATAATTTAAAACCAGCCATGAAAACGAGGCTTCGATTTGACAGTCTATGGCTGGAGGCAGTGGCAGCCATCTTGGCTTCCATTTATCGGGCCGGACATTATCGGGTCGGGCAATATCAGCACGGGCGGTATTTGGTGACCACAGTATTGCACGGTCTGATATTTGGTGTACAGTGGATTCCAATTATTGGCTGTACATTACTGGCCGTACATTATCAGCTCGGGCTGATATTGTACGGCCAGGAAAGCACGGCCAGGAATGCGCAGCCCGTATTTCAAAAACCATGTACACGAAATATCGGGCCGGCAATAAAGAATGTTCACTAATTTTGAATGTTAGCTTTCTATATTCTCCGTTCAAAATAAAAAATACTAGTGAAAGAATTATTTCGATACGTGAATTAGTTTCCAAGATAGATAATTTTAAAGTGAGCGCGCGACGAAATTCCGCGTTCAATGTGCATGACGTCATAATGCAACGCTCGCTCAGTCCGTTCCCGCTTTTCTGTACGGCTGCCTTGCGTTATTAGGTATTCTGTGTTTGGGTTTCAATCCAAATACCAGAAAATCATGTGTTGTGCCAAAATGTACAAATACAACCATCAATGCGCCGGAAAAGTTATTTTTTGTCGTTCCAATGGATGTCAAAATACGAAGGAAATGGTTACAAGCTATAAAAAGATTAGATCCTGTTAGAAATCTAAGCACAGTTTATTAGACGTAAGTATAAGTAGTGATTACCTTTTTATGTACCTACTATAAGCCCGTGGCGACGCTTCGTTCGACTTTTCCCGTAGGAATGAGATGATTTCTAGCCTGAAAAAGTAGCCGCGCGCGCTACTAGTATGAGGTAGACTGAATCCATCCCCAAGATCTATTCTATATCTATACCAAGTATCATCAAAAATTCCCGCTGCGCTACTATATTTCCCGTGGGAATGACATATTTTCCTACGGTATAATAGCCTTTATATCCCCCCGTAAAATATTTTATATCGCTGTACCAAGTTTCGCTAAAACTTTCTGCCCGACCTCCCATTTTCCCGTGGGAATAAGGTATTTTCCTGCGGTAAGAGATAATCTATATCCTACTCCAAGGTCTATTTTATCTCTGTACCAATCTTCATCAAAACTTTTCACCTGTATAAAGTATTTTCCCGCGGTAAAATGTAGCCTATATAGGGTCCCTAGGGTCTATTACATCTCTGTACCAGGTATTATCAAAACTTTCTACTCGCGCTCACCTTTTTCCCGTGGGAGTGAGGGGTCTTCCCGCGGTAAAAGGTAGCCTATATCCATCTCCAAGGTCTATATTATCAAACCCCAAGGTCAGATTGCTCGTGTAGATACCAAGTTTCATCAAGTTTCCGCCTCACGACTCCGCCCGCGCTTAGTCTTTCCCGTGGGAATCAGTTGTTTTCCCGCGATAAAAAGTAGCCGATGTCCGTCTCCAAGGTCTATTCTATCTGCGTAACAGACAGACAGACAGAGTTACTTTCGCATTTATAGTATTAAGTAGGGATTAGTAGTTTTCGGTTATAAGACCTAATGGTTGCCTTGAAGAAATCGCTTAGAGCGATAAGGCCGCCGCTTGCTTTCTCCTCTTTGAGTATTGTTAATGTATTTGTTTTTATTCTGTGTAATAAAGTATATTTTGTTTTTTAATTTTTATTTTGACCTATATTACATTACCTAAAACCTAGGGTCTGATACCTACTTCTAGCTATAGCTAGTGGCATTACGAAATGAAACACTTGGGTATTTTAGGTACTTCAATAAAATAATACTTATAGAACAGATATTGATATCTATTTTCGAGAGTTATATTATAAAAAGTTTAACTTAACTTACCTTTTCATTTTTACGCCTCGCCTTTCGAAGGCAAAGAAATCACTATTGTCGCTAAATATTGAGCAACCATAAGTCCTTTTATTTTAGGTAGATTATTTGATTGTCCTTTTTCGAACCCTTCATCTATTATTAATTCAATTCATACAACTGGAAGCGATGAAATAAAGCAAAACATTGCGCGAGTAAACTACTGCGGAGCGGAGCGTTGCAGTATGACGTCACACGTGGTCACGTGACCGTCAGCGGGACTCGATATTTATGGGAACTTTGAATGCATGTAAAATCAAAACTACTTGGTATTTTTTAATGAAACAAAAACTAGTGTATCTGTATATATAAAAGCTCTACTGTAACAAAGTTTCAAGTGATTTTACATACTTAGTAACATTCCTTATTATCAGGGTGTGCAAACTCGGGACGCCAATTATCGGGTCGTGCATTATTGTCACCCGTCTGCATCACTGACTCACTGACTGACTGACTGTATCATTACCGCCACTGACTGTGTAGTATAGTAGGCAGGCAGGCAGACGTTCGTGCGTGTAATAATAGTTGCTGGGTAATATCCTTTGGATTTAGGAAAGTTAAAGAAAATGGCTCTTTTCAGGATTACTTCAACAAAATTAGCAGAAACCCAGGTAAGTCGTTCGATTGATTTAATCATTGTAGACAAGTAAAATAGGTATATTTTACAGTAGCCGTGCATGTGCAGTTTTAGTCTAACCTACACCTTACTTTTTGGGGTCGAAGTTATGTAATATGAATAAAAGTTTTTACTATTCGACCCGAACAATTAAGCGCATGACAGCCAAGATTTTAAACGTAATTAAATTAAACCAGAATACTGATTTATGTAAAATAGTTCGTACTTAAACGTATAGGCGGCTTGAATGTAATTATATAATTTTCGGAGAGAATATTTTGAATTTTATGTTCTGGACCAAAAATCGCGCGCTTGTCATGGGTTTAGTCGTATGATTACTGAAATGACTATGGTGTAGTACCAAAGCGGTGGCGACAAGAGTGAAGATGGCTCGTCACCGTCACCAGTGCGGCTTGTCCTTGTTTGTAACGTGTCGGTCACGGCTGTGGCTCTGCAGTCTGCGTGCTGAGTGACACCAATATACTAAGGTCTACACTGGACCTTGACAAAGGGCATACAATTAAATTATGCTCTAAGTTCCATTACTTCAAAATGTGATATCTCCTGATAAATCCTAATGAAAGAAGTATGATAACAGGTAGCTTGGCTAAGAATAAAATACTTTTTGATCTGTAAAATTTTGGTCAGAGAGTCAACTTTCATATAGGATTTTTTTTCCTTCAAATCCTTTAGTTCAAACTAAAGTTATTTAACAACTTCAGAAAACATCAACTCTACAGATTAAATGCAACCTTGAATTTTTATTAGGATGAAGAGTACCTACCTATAATTAGTTATCTAGGGTGGGTGTACCAGTCCCAAACCAGGTACCAGTGGTTGACCACTGACATGTTCGATTGAATAAAATAAGAAATAAAAGGCATTTTTATGGAATACAATAGTTTTGTCAAGTTGCCTAGACATTGACCAACGTTCCCAACAAAATTGTAGCGGGAGTGAACGAAAAATATTGCTATCTTGCTCATTTTTTCAAACCAGTGTCTAGTTAACTCGCCTTCCGGCCGCCATCACAGTTAGAAGTGTACGTCGGCATGGTAAGTTAAATCTTAGCTAATCACCTATTATTATCTTGTTACTGTCATCAAGTGATGTTATATTGAAAGTTATTTGTTTATGTTAGTGATATGAGTTATTATTTGCAATAAATTATGATATTATCAAGTATTTTTAAAGATGGTTAACTACTAGAACACACTTTGTACTGGGTTCCTAATTGTTGACCAAATGGTTTGCAACTGGTTGTGTACGGTGTTTCCTTTTTTTAACTTTTTTTTCATAGTGATGATTGTGTTTGACAATTTAAAGCTTTATGCCTACTTATTATTAGAATAATTTGCAGTGTGCCAGTAATTGACCACTGGTTTGCTATTAGTACATAGTACTAAAATAAGTGTTCCTATAGATGACCAGATAACAGTTTAACTTTGTTTCTCGTTGTTTTAGATCGAAGATGCCTCCCAAAAGACATATTTTAAGTATACAAAGGAAGATGTACTGAAGTGTCTCGACGAAATTAGTAAAAGCGCCAAAATAAGGCTAACATGTCGACTGTGCTGTGCCATTAGAAACTATAGGTCTACCAGGATCTAATGGCAAAAAAAAGTTTCAAAAATAGAGATTTTCTTGAGGAAACAAAAAAAAAGACATCTGTCAACGGAAATTTCGAGGAATTATTGGTTTGGATTCAAATTTCCTTTAAAAAGTGGTGAAAATGGTGAAGAAACCTTGCTTTTTCCCTTTTTGCCATCAGATCCTGGTAGACCTATAGTTGTTAAGTCAAGGGAAACTTTCGGACAATACATACAAGTCAATATGTGTACCATAATAGTTTTACTTTTAACTAGCTACCATTCTTTAATACGTTTTTCGTAATTGGAACGCACTGGTCAAACTTAGGCACTTTCCCGTTTTTGATATTGTTCGTGAAATGTATAAAAAACTGAAATATCTGGCTTCAAATAATTTATCAATATTGCAGCGTAAGTAAACAATAAACAACTATACATATATATTTCTACCATATAACTACATAATGTCGGTTCAGAACATTCCAAAGTCAAAATTTGTCCTTAAGTGGTTTGGGATTGGTGCGCTTACCCTACCTACTTTATAATATTATGCTGCCTAAAAGGTACACTTCAGTTATTTTATATTTCTCTTTTCCAATTACAAACATGAAGGCATAAAGCAGAGGTCGGAAAATCTTAAAAGGCCTACATTTAAAATAGCTAATATAAACAATATCAAACAGCAAAATGTTTGTGCCTAGGCCTCAGCTCAGTTTAGTTTTGAAAAATAATTATAATGCAGTCTATGCTTGTTTTGTTTTATTAGGTTTCTGCAAAACTAAGAAACTCAAAAAATAAAGAACCCGACCAGTCCAATAGTTTAAGTAAAGCCTGACCAAAGAAATAAGAAACCTGCTCCGGGGGTGCCACATAGGTATATATTTTTACGAAAATGGCAACAATTTCCCATAAAAAATTAGTTCCATTGAAATTCCGCAACATGGCGATGTTTCTTATTTCTTTGGTCGGGCTTTAAAAATGGGCCGTGACAGATGGATGGTAAAACTGAGAGACATGAGTTATCCTGTATGGGTTGAATTTTTCCTTTTGTGGTATAGAGCCTTAAAAAAAGTAACAAATAGGCAGTATCATATTTCTCTCATAAGAATAAGAATAATAATACAAATCTGCTTATTATAATAAAAATAAAAATATATTATAAACTCTTGTGGTGAGGTGTTGTCTACTCTGTTGTAATGTCGAAACATTTTATGGCAATCTTCACTACATAGTATAAAATAAAGTCGCTTTCTCCGTCCCTATGTCCCTATGTCCCTTTGTACGCTTAAATCTTTAAAACTACGCAACGGATTTTGATGCGGTTTTTTTTAATAGATAGAGTGATTCAAGAGGAAGGTTTATATGTATAATACATGCATAATATACTGAAGGATAACCCACAATAACCATTTTCCCGTGCGGAGCCGGGGCGGGTCGCTAGTAGAGTATAAATAGAAAATTTTCTGGGAGGATGGCAATATTTTCGTTCAAATTTTAAACACTTGACATTGGCGAAAGGGGAGACCTTCTAACAGCTTGAAATTTAAAAAAAAAAACAAGTGTTCTTTCTTTAAGATTTCCATAGATGACGCTGGTAAAATAATGAGAACAGTGAGATTTATTGTAGCGTTTTGACTTTATTTGTCTGATTGTATATGGTTCTGACTGAGATTAATTTTAGGATAATTAGTTGATTAATTTTAATGTTTTTTTTTTTTATAATCCAATACTTTGGTATTTATTACCTCACATTTTACTAGTGCCATCTGTTGAGCCGTTTTGTAAGGTTCTTTTTCTTAATTTGCTACTGGAAAACTTCCTGGAAATATGCTTTAATAGTTTAAAAAAGAAAAAACTAGTGATGCTCAGTTCAGTAATTGAACCTGGATGTTTTAAAACTTACATTAATTATTTCTAATTATTAGATACTAGCTTCCCGCCACGGCTCCGCCCGCGTTAATAGTTTTTCCCGTGGGAATGAGGAATTTTCCCGCGGTAAAAGTTAGCCTATGTACTTCCGCAAGGTCTATTCTATCTTTGTGCCAACTCCGCCCGCTTCAACTATTTTTCCCGTGGTAAATCGTAGCCTATATTATTTCCCAAAGTCTATTCTATCTTTGTGCTAAATTTCACTAAAATCGGTGTAGTAGTTTCGGAGCCTATTCAATAATTAGGAATATTTTAGGTATTTTTTTACACCTTGGGTTACATTTAAGGATCCCTTTTTTTAAAAATAATATATAGCCTATGTTACTCAGAGATCATGTAGCTTCTCAATAGTGAAAGAATTTTTGAAATTGGTTTAGAAGTTTCGGAGCTTATTCGATGCAAACAAACAAACAATCAAACCCTTCCTCTTTATAATATTAGTATAGATTAACTATGTAGATGTAGGTAAAAATATATTTATAATACTTAACATTTGACTTAGAGACATCTGATGTGTATTTTTTCTATTTTAAATCGAAGAGGAAAATGAAAAACATTGAGCTCCATGGCTGTCTGTAAATTGAACTCAAACTATTAATTTACTGCCTCAATCAAAAAAAGACAATGTGTAACAATAATTTCAAACTATTTAATAAGCTAAAAATATATATAAATATTTATTTATATTATTATGACTTTATGACATGTCGTGATATATTTTAGAGAACTTTTTTCTAATATTAATTTATTTATATTATTATTATGACTTTGTGACACCTCACTATATATTATAAACTTTTTTCTAATATTAATTTACAGTCTAGATAGAGAAAGAAAAAGTATATATATTTTTTTAATATTTGAGCGCGTAATTTTATTTTCCTGCTAGAGAGTTTGATGTTTAAAATTCATAATTTATTGGTACACACGAGGGAGGTGTGTACCACATTCCAACTCAAATGGTTCTTCACTTGTTTTGACTGCTGATGATGAACTTCGTATATACGGAACCCTCTACACGGGAGCTTAACTAGCACTTGTCAGGTGACCGGGCTACAGAAGAAGTGCTATCCACTGCGGCCTCTCGAAGGGAACGCATGTTATGTTTTTCAAGTGTGTATTATTTATAATTCTTTGGCACACACTCTGTAGCCTAAATAGCTTTAGTAGATTTTGACTTGAGAGAGTGAGGTATATATTGCAGATTCGTTTGAATAGTGAGAGTTAAGTACATTGAGTATATAAAAATATAATAATTCTAGATGGCGAATTTCAAGCGCTAAATTATTTGTATTAATTCAACTTCTTATTGTCGCTTTAATCTATACATTCAAAACCTGTTGAGTGGGGTAACAAAATAAAGCGTTTTATTTAAGTGAATACAAAAAAAAATAACTCTATGGTCAATACTACGAGTATCTGCAGGCCCTTTGCTCTACAAAAATAAATTTTTAAATTCTTAAAATCCCTCAAGCATGGGAAAGCAAGCGGTCGACAATATCACATTATAATATATAAAAGTAATTTGAAACAAGAAATTTAAAAAAGTTACGTTATTGTTTATCGTATTTTACCATTATATTGATCCAACAACAGCTAAATCCTGTATTCAATGGATTAATAGTGTGCCGATGTGTGTGATTAGTGATGCCGCGGAAGGACACGATACCCTGGGCTTGCGTATAAGTGCAAAGTGCTGTGTATTTAGATAGTTATAGTATAAAATATGTATAATAGTCTGTAAGGTATTTATGATATGGGCCTCTGTTTACATATTTAACATCTATATGTAAATATTGCCTGAAATAAATGAATTTCTTATTATAATTATTATTAATTAATTAAAATAGAGCCGCGAAAAATGAGTAAAATCACAAATTTTTATCGTGTTTTCAATTTTCTTGTTCCCTAGAAAACCTTCTTTAATTATAGCCGCGGAAGTCGCGGCGTTACTTACATACATTTGCGAGCTAATATGATAAAAATGTAAAGAGTTTTTAAGTGAAATTAATTAGATATGCATTCGAATTGTAAATATACTCGTACTTTTAAGTATGCAGTTTTAACTTTTTGTGATTTCAGTTGGGTTTCAATTGTAATAACTAATAGTACGATATTAATATAACACCCACCACCACCATTACCATTACCATTACCTTGTATTTCTTTAAGAAGAATATACGATACGGATGACATTTAATTATCTGTGCTGGAAGGTTCATAGAAAGCATAAAGTTTTGTACTAACTAATAGAATAGAATAGACCAAGCGTGCGTCAAACAGCTCCTCACCTCCTCACCTTTTCGTCACTACCCTCGATATATTATTTTTTCGAGGTTGCTTTCAAGCTGCTTTTATATTTTACTCTTATTTTACAGCCAATTAGGTCGCTCTTTTTATGCAACTCCGTAATTCGCGAGTAGAATATTAAGATGAAATGAAAATGCAGAAACTCACTAAATGTCGGTGGTGGTATGAACGGAATAGTGATTCCATTCGTCACCATCGGTGGTGTCTTTTATTATAATAATATTTAGAAAATTGTTGTAATTGAACGACTAAAACTGTTTAAAGTATTTTCCCCCGAAAATGTCCCCCCATGTTAAAAAATATTACTTCTTTTACATGTCTATTTTTGACCATGACACGGATTTACATACGTGTACCTATTACCAAAATTTCCAGTTGTTTCGGTTGTTGAGGATGAATTTTGAACAAACTCTCCACGCAAAGACGTAAGGGCGTAATGCACGAGTTTGAATCGAATACAGTTGCCTTGTAGTTTTTGTGCAAATTAGTTAAATTAACTTGCCCGCAGCTGTTTGCCCCTTGGGATGAGAATTTTAGACGTCGTCGTCGTTAAAAATATAATATTCAATATTCCTATCGTATAATAGATAGGCATGAGAGGCATTGATGGATTGATATTGTTGTTGCTCGGAGAGGCAAATTATATCTTGAATTTCTTATCTAATCATTCCAATACTCATACTTGTTAGGGGCCATGATGCGATGGTATAAACGTTGTTTGCACTGAGTGAGCCGTTTATGCAGTCTGGATCTACGTTGTTGTTAAGCGCTCACACTTCAATATCGCGTGCTATAATAACTGCCAGTCATTGCTCTTACAGTAATAATTTATAATGACAAGTGCGACTCAAACACAGCAATGTAGTTTAAATTAGTTGCAGAATGTAGATAGGTGTAATTTACTTCAAAAAATTGTAGGTATAGCCTGGGAAAATTAATTAATTCAGACCAAATAATATGTGTAGTTTTTAAAGTTGGTACAGTTATTCCTTAATGTGTCCAGATGAATATACTAAAAGCCCCTACAGAATATTATCCGTGCCTGAAATTAAAGAGATATTATAAATAGTTTTCGAGTCGCAAGCAAAAAACTTGAGAAAAAGACATCCCCCCCCCCCTTTCCCCTCTGGCTTGTGTCCCACCCTCGGGGGCTTTTAGTATATTCATCTAGACACCTTAGGGAATAACTGTACCAACTTTAAAAACTACATGTATTATTTGGTCTGATCTACGATTTAGAAGCTAATTTTCCGCTGCTAGTAGATGTTGTGTTCCTTTATATTAGTGCATAAAGGCTTGTGTTGTCAGGGCTATTCACATACCACAAGTAAACTGTGGTTATTTCATATCAATAGGATAGACTGACTTGTTGATTTTGCTCGCTTTAGTTCGGCTTTCAAACCATGTTATCGCTGTTCCACTTTTCCATAAAATGGGTGTTAAGCGAGAGCGGGGTGTTATGGGTGAATGGGTGTTGCTGAGGGTCGCGGGAAGCCGCTGGATGCGGGCAGCGCAGGACCGATAATTGTAGAGATCCTTGGGGGAGGCCTTTGTCCAGCAGTGGATGTCTTTCGGCTGAGATGATGGGTGTTAAGCCGTTGTTGTTCATATGACTATAATATGCTAGCTTGTTAGAGCAGTCTCCTGATACAGGCTAGAACGCACGAAAGAACTGGATTCAATAAAAAAAAACTATGTCCATTGTTGTTAGGCAACCAAATAGATGCGATTCGAATTGCCTGCCTTGATTTATTGTTATGCAGTTATCGTAGAACACGTATGGTTTGGACAATGATATCGTACATCCACTGGTATTACTTCAGAGTCTTCAGGCCACATCAGGCCTTCGCGTCTGTAACTGGGCTCGTCGTAGTTATAGTATAGTCACTCATCATAGTTATGCAGTATTTTTAGTCGTTTGAACTTTTGTGGACGGTGTGTAAGTGTTTGAAACTCGCCAATGTGGTGGTCGACCTTTGATATTTGGCGACGTATGTCATCTTGCATACTTGCGTCTGTAACTGGACTCGCAAGAGTTGCATTCAAAATGCTTCTGTTGTCTTGACTCTTCCGCCCATTGTGTTGGCATATTGTTCTTTTTTAAATTGTCTAGATATTCGAGTCTGTTTCATGTTGTAAACTTGTAAATGTGACTAAAGTAAACTACTTTTCAATTAAGAAGAACACCCAAAATGGCAGTATATCGACATGGTTGTTAAACAAACTTTTGTTGAATTTGTACAAGAGAGTTGTTGTGGTCCTAAATAATTTGTAGCTGCCACAAACAACACCTATCTACTCACTACTTTTTTTAAACATGGTAATTTTTGTTACGTGCGTTTCAGCGATAATAATCATTTTGATAACTTAATAATTTGGATAAGCAGCATCTTTCTGCAGTCAAATTCAAACAAGGGCACCAAAGAAGACTTTCCATGGTCTTTAATTTTCTTTCATGGTCTCTCACTTTCGTATTTTTATTGTGTTGTTTGTTAATATCCTAATGAAATTTATATGTTGATGAGAATCCTCCTAATGATGAGAACATTATTTTAAAAAGTCTGCCATTATGAGCAGTTCTAAATGTTTCCCTGGCGTGTATGTTGGAGGTCTATCTTTGAATCATTCGTGTCACAACAAACGCTCGATTAAGCGACCTATTTCATTGGCGACAAAGACAAAGTCGTGCAAAAACGAAAGGGACGCAGTTATTTGTATCTCGCATACTGCGTCCCTTTTCGTTTTTGCACGACTTTGTCTTTGTCGCCAGTGAAATTAGGCACTTACCTTCATCTGATTAGGGACACTAACAGGATTTTGGAATCGTTAGATTGCTACGAGTAGTAGAGTAAGTATTACGTGCACCGTACATTAAATAGCTTTTAGTTTTGTGGATATTAAACGCTATAGGTATCTGGGTGTACCTGCAATTAGCTGGGGTGGCGTCATCATGATAAAACCAAAGCATATTAACCTTGTAGTTATTGTCATTGTGAAAAAATATATTTTAATAAATGACTAATTTTAATTTTTAGATATCTTTAATTCCAATCGGCAATAATGTGAACTTCTCAGATAACTGGCCGATGTGTGTCATAGCTGTAGTCATGGGAGAACATATGCAGGCTGTACCCACTGGGTCATGTGCCACCGATTCAATAAAAAGACATAAACATTATTGTTTGAACTTGTAGCAACCGATAAAACCGCTTGATATACATAGTTTGCATTTACATGGAATAAGATTTTATGGTTGTGAAAAATACAATAAAAATGTTTATCGATATTTTGTTTTTTATACTGCAAAAGAAATGTGTAAGAATATTGACGAATATTGACCAGATGCAGTCTTGCAAACCATTATTCGTAAAACATAAAATATTAACAGTTACATCTATATATATACTTGAATCATGTAAATTTGTCAGAAAGCATCCGCATTTATATACTCCCCTCACGGAAATAAAGCGCAATAACCGTAACCTTCATAAAATGGAAGTTCCCTTTTCGAAATTAAAATTAGTTACGTCTGGACCTCATACGATGATAGTTAAAATATATAATAAAATACCCAATTACATAAAAAAAAAACCAAACAATATCTTCATTCACCAAACATCTAAAATAATTTCTTGTTGCTAAAAGTTTTTACAGTATTAGAGAATTTCTTGAAGCTAAAGATTTTTAATAGTTAGTTTTTGTATGCCTCTATCTACCTACAAAAGTTACTTTGTTATGTTTGTATTGCATATTTTAATAATGTGGTTATAATAGGTATAATAAGTAATATTTAACACTGCGCTCTCTCGCTATATTGCTGTGCTCTTTCAGAGCGTCACTACTGTCTGTACTATATTATTGTTATTATGTCTATGTAATGTACCAACTGTGACTAGCAATAAATACTTTGAATTTGAATTTGTTTAATAAATATGTACCATTTGAATATAAAGAAAATTTGTATTGAATTATTGAAAAAATATACCTAATTGAAGACATACAGTCAAAATTATGATTTAAATAGAGAGGATTACATAATGATTCTACCTACTGACGATAAAAAAAATATTATTTCTTTTGGTCACAGAGAATTTGCCCAACGGCAACAATACTACTGCGCGGGCTCAGCGCCGAAAACACAAACCTGAAGAGCATCCTGCAAGAGAAGATCCCCAAAGAACAGGAGAAGATCAAGGAGTTCCGCAAAAAGCATGGCGCCACCAAGGTCGGAGAGGTCACCGTCGACATGGTAAGCTCACTGTGCGAGACTATCATCATATCAATATCATTTGTACGAGTATGGCAATTGGATTTCTGGAAATTATATGATGCAATGTGACCATTATTATATTTGCCATACTTCTAATAGAGGGAAAAAGAGGCAACATACTGTTACAAATAGTTCAAAATACGAACAAAATAAAAAAAATATATACTCATTCGCCACCTCCCACAGGTATGGCATTATCACACTTCTATTTATCATCATTCAGGAGCTGTTGAAAAAAAATATGGTGGTGTTACAAATCGTATGGCGAAAAAAAAAATATGCAGATTTTCGGCGGTATGACGACCATTTGGAACCGTCCGAAAAGTATGGCATGGTGATTTTCGTAAATGGCTGCACGACGATGATCAAATTGTGCAAAAATTAGCCTGGTACAAATAGTTGAATTTTTAATTTTTTTTTAACGCATTCGCGTCGGTATGGCGGGCTGTAAGCCACACCGGAGAAGTATGGCATGACACTACCGTCTAGTTATTTTTTACGGGCTATCGGAAAATACTAAAACTTTTGTGGTACAAATCGTTTGACTTTCGTAATTTATCCGACGAGTTCCCATAACGCCCACGCGATTGGGCCGCCGGTACCAGCGCTATGACCATCATTTATCTTTTTGTCATTGCGTACTAAGACCCCTGTAGAACCGCCATACTGTAACAAATGACCTAAAAATTTCTGTCATCATCTCCCGGCCCATATAGAGTGATTAGGTTTGCTTGCGCCCCACCACGTGTCATGTGCTTTCGATTTTCGAATACGAGAAGTTAGTTTATCGAGGTTCTTGTGACAAAAAGAAAACAATGGACAAGACGTACGATGGCGTAATATAATAAGTGTTACGCTTGAACACTAAAACCACTTTAGAGTTTAAGGAAGTAATTTGTTCATAGAGTACAAACAAACGTATTATGGAAAATAGAAAAAATAAATTCTCTTAGTTAAATAATTATTTATTACTTAAGAAATTATTTTTAGTTAGTTTAGTTAAATACCTACTGTTCCTGGTTTAGTGAAAACTTCAAAAATCAAATCAAAATGTTTTTATTCGAAGTAAGATTTTACAAATCATTTTTTCTTCTTCTAATCAATAATCTGTCCAATGCAGTACTGAGACTATTATATTGTTCTTCTCTTCCCGAAATATATCGGGATCAAAGTCTGGTTATAGTTATATATTCGTAATATGAACATAACAAGTATGTTCCGATATAATATAATCGTAACATCAAATTATTAGTCGCAGGAAACCGCACATAAAAAAGATATGTTTGTAGATGTACGGCGGCATGCGTGGGATCAAGGGTCTGGTGTGGGAGACGTCGGTGCTGGACCCTGACGAGGGCATCAGGTTCCGCGGCATGTCGATCCCCGAGTGCCAGCAGGCGCTGCCCAAAGCTAAGGGGGGAGAGGAGCCGCTGCCCGAGGGTCTCTTCTGGCTCTTGGTCACCGGAGACGTCCCCACCGAGGCCCAAGTCAAAGCCATTTCTAAGGAATGGGCCACAAGGTTAGTATCATAAATTCAGATACCGAATTCGTTACTTCTATTTACCTAAAATCAAATAACGACAAGACCGTGATCCCTAACTGTAAAAATACATGATAGTTTGTTTTACTATGAACTAGCTGCCGATATTAGTTTATTGCTCACTCATATTATTATTATTTTTAAGTAAAGTCATACATGTTTAGTATCCAGAGGTCAACGCCGATTTATATTTCTGTGAGGCAGGACATCCGCCGAAAAAAAAATGTACAGAAAAACGTAACATCCTTTTAATATTACGCCACTTCTCAAATTTGTTGTAATGCCATGTCTTTGCAATAACAAAACACAACAGGTGTGTTAATGGTGTCTTGCGTTATTAGGGTAGTATATTTCATCCAATATCTTATGCTGGCTTCTCACTGCGCGTGTTAGCCCGCGCCGCGCCGCGCCCGCACGCGCCCCGCGTAGTGTGAAGAACAAGGCGCGGCGCGGCGCGGGCAGGCGCGGCGCGGCGCGACCTATCCGCTAAAAGTCGGTAACTTCAAAGGCGCGACGCGGCGCGGCGCGGCGTATGCCTGCCTATTGAACTCGTTCATTTCATACTGAAAAATTACGTACCTATGTAATTATCCTAAAATACAAACAATGATTACCTTGAACGGCTCTTATTGAACGTTGACATCCACCAACGCCTCTTCTTCTTCTTCTTTTTGTTAATTTTATTAAGTAAATGGATATCCAAAAACGGCTGATGCAACAGCCATGCCTTCTTCTTCAGTGGCATTGCTCCATGGCTGGTGGCATGGCTCTGAAGTAACGCGAGTTAGGCACCGTGAACAGACCCAACAAAAACAAACTTGTCCAATTAGTTGCAGCCGTTCGCATAATATATGGGTGCTGCATATATTTCGGCGATTAATTTTTGATCAGATGGTTGATGATGCGATATTTGTGTGTAGGGCCGAGCTGCCCGCGCACGTAGTGACGATGTTGAACAACATGCCCGGCAAGCTGCACCCCATGTCCCAGTTCTCGGCCGCCGTCACCGCCCTCAACAGCGAGTCCATCTTTGCCAAAGCCTACTCGGAGGGAGTACACAAATCCAAGTATTGGGAGGTGAGTCACCCATTCACTGTATAAGCCAAGTTCTAGGTTGAACACAAACTCTTCAAAAATTGGACAATAATGTGTTGCTCATAGATCAAGTTATTTTATTAGAATAGAAGTACGATCGGGATGAGAAAGAATAAGAATGTAATAATAAGTAAAAACCATACCTAATTAAAGCGCGCTACGTTACCGCAATAAAAATAGGACCGTAGAAACAACACCGGAGGATACAAGTTGCGTCTCGTAAAAAGAACGCTGGCAGTCTAGCGCGCAGTAGGCGATTTGCATACCCCCACCACTTTCTCCAGCGTTCTTTTTACATGACGCGAACTATATATACTTACATCTTTATCAATTTAGTCCCGTAATACTTGTTGTAAATCAATGTCTAAAATAGAAACAAAAAGTATTATCATAGGGTTTTTGATCAAACCAAGTCTATCTGAGTCTTTATTTTAAACAGGTTTTACTAAGGCCAAGGCTTAATGACCCAGCCTCTTTACATCACTGTCACGCCGGAAAAAACGATTTGTATTTACCGTTTTTATCCTGTGTGATTCAATCAAGGAAATTAACCTAAAGTACCGTGATCACGTATTAAGTATTGAATGAATTGTTTGAGATTTCCAATGAGGTAGAAAATTTTTCAATTTAATCGATTTGTTTCTGCAATAAATATTGCACATGGACCTTTGGGGAACGTAAGAATGGAAGAGATGATAATTCGATCGATTTGACTTCGTAGAGCGAGCTCGTGCAATAGATCGCAAGAGCGAGCTCAATGCTATCACTAAATGTCCGGTATCTAAAACAATAGGGAGTGACTACATATTAGCACTATTTACGGGTCACTTTGCCATATCAGTCAACTCGTGACGTGACCATGGAACGTGAAATAGTATTTCGTATATTTCATATGTATTTCGATAAGTATCTAAATAAGAATAATACATACAAACCCGTAAAGTTTGCTAACAATTAATTAGTCAAGAACAACAAAATTCCCATTAAAAACAAAACTTTAATTAATGAACTGTTTGAAAACATCTAGTAATTATTGCAAATCTAATTAAGAACTGGACGTAAATATTTCATAATCTATTTTATTCCAGTAAATTTTTCAAACTGTGCTTACACATGGCTTGCACTTTTGATTATTTCTGTCTGTCTAAGTGCCGCTATGAAGTTTTGTATTGTTTCTGAACTCACAGTACCTCCAGGCGTGGGATTTTGATTATTTCTGTCTGTCTAAGTGCCGCTATGAAGTTTTGTATTGTTTCTGAACTCACAGTACCTCCAGGCGTGGGATTTTGGTTAATCTGTTTCTGGCTGCGGGAATTCCAATGGTTTCTATATTGATATTGTAATGAAAATTACCTATTATTGTTTGCGTTTGTTATTATTATAAAAAGAATAATCTAATTTGACAAGCCAGTCGACAGTGTGTTTCCAAAGGTCGAAGTACAATATATCACATGTAAAGGGTCTTTCAACAAGGACGGGTCAATGTTAAAATTGAATAAAACAAGATGTGTGTGAGATATTAATGAAATTTATCTTTTATTTGAAAGGCCCATTTTTGCCATTATGGATGGAATATGACATCGTTCAAATGTCCACCGCGGCTTCGTATAGTGGCATGAATCCGAGAGGTACAATTTTTAATGACTCTGCTGCATAGAATAATCTTTAGCGACGAGGCACATTTTTAGATGAATGGCTTTGTTAATAAGCAAAATTGCACTTATATGGGATGACCACGACCCACATGAGTTTCACCTGGTGGCAATGCATCCACAGAAAGTTACTGTTTGGTGTGGTTTGGTTGGTGCGGATTTTGGTCTGGCGGCGTCATTGAGCCTTTCAAATAAAAAATGAATTTCGTTAATATCTCACACACATCTTATTTTATTCAATTTTAACATCGACCCGTCCTTGTTGAAAGACCCTTTAGTATGTAACGTGGTTGTTCGGCAGTACGTGTACGAGGACTCAATGAACCTGATCGCGAAGCTGCCGGTGATCGCGGCGACTATCTACCGCAACACGTACCGCGACGGCAAGGGCATCGGCGCCATCGACGACAACCGCGACTGGTCCGCCAACTACTGCACCATGCTGGGCTTCGACGACCCGCAGTTCACCGAGCTGATGCGCCTCTACCTCACCATTCACAGGTCTGTGTCCACACACACACACACACACAAACACACACACACACATACACACACACACACACACACACACACACACACACACAGACACGACGACCCGCAGTTCACCGAGCTGATGCGCCTCTACCTCACCATTCACAGGTCTGTGTCCACACACACACACACACACACAGACACACACACAGACACGCAGTTCACCGAGCTGATGCGCCTCTACCTCACCATTCACAGGTCTGTGTCCACACACACACACACACACACAGACACACACACAGACACGCAGTTCACCGAGCTGATGCGCCTCTACCTCACCATTCACAGGTCTGTGTCCACACACACAAACACACACACACAGACACACACACAGAGACACGCAGTTCACCGAGCTAGAATAGGCTACGAAATTTAAAAATTCAAAATTCAAATGTTTTATTCGAAGTAAGATTTTACAAATCACTTTTCGACGTCGAGGCGAGGTCGAAAGTACTGAATCGATTTTAGTTAAACTTGGTATATAGAAAGAATTGCTCTTGGGGAGTGACGACAAACTTTTTACGCGGAAATTTCTCATTTCCACAAGAAAAACTGTTAACGCAGATGGAGCCTCGAGGTGGAAAGCTACCAGAATAAAAAAAAAACATTGGGATTCATAGAGCACGCGTGTGATTTCCGCGCCTTTGTGCCAATAACGCTTTCGTAGTGTTTTGACACTACGCGTGGTGACGAATCGGGTTTCCTCTTTGGTATTGTGCATACTTCTGCCACAGAATACCAAATAGTAGTCCCCTTCTGCTTACAGTGCATACTTGGTTATGCGTGCTCTATTCCTCCAAGAAAAAAAACCTCTAAGGCTAGTTAGTTGTCAATGTATATGTGTATGTGTGTGTGTTTGTGCAGCGACCACGAGGGCGGCAACGTGTCGGCGCACACGACGCACCTGGTGGGCTCGGCGCTCAGCGACCCGTACCTCTCGTTCGCGGCCGGCCTCAACGGGCTCGCCGGCCCGCTCCACGGACTCGCCAACCAGGAGGTACACAACCAACACTTCTCGTATATCGACGGGAAAGAAGCAAATACTCCTATCCTACTTACACAGACCTAAATGGAAGATAGGACTATTTGCTTCTTCGCCGTCGATGTAGGTAATATATTTTTTAATACAGTTGCTCAAAAAGTGGCGTATTCCAGGGTCGTATAGCGTTCGGGAAGTGGGCTATTACACACGCGTGCTTTTTTTTACCTTTCCCGCACACGTGCGTTTACTTTCCCAACTGTCAAAATAATGTCTAATAAAAAGAAAAACCAACCATGAAGTTTTTACTAAAAAAAATCATAGAAGTTTTTATGATTCATGCAAATACGTATATTTCTAAAAAGAAGCTACTAATTTGTTTCAATATCAGATTTAATGATTTGATTAAATGAGTTAGGTTAGGTTTCATCATTTCATCACATTAAATTTCATTTTCATTTCATATCAATATAAACATTCTACTGAAGACTTGGCTGTATAGGCATAGTTCTCTTTGCATACCAGAATGGGTGAAGAAAAAAAGTTAGTTGAGAGAGGTAATTGTGTTTTTATTATTTTATATTTTATTAAATTGCTTCATTTTTTCGCAACTGTATTAAAAATAGTCGTTCAGTACACGTGCGGAACCGTCATTGCAACTCGTTCCGACTGTCTACCCTCGCCTTCGGCTGCGCCTCGGCTCGGGTGGACATTTGTCGGAACTCTTTGCAATGACAGCCTTTCCGCACTTGTAATGAAATATACTATTACAATGCATGTGCTCGAAAAGAGCGTTTTCTAAGCAGCCAAACAGTGCGGAAAGTAGCACTTTTCCGCACTAGTGCTTTTTACATTTCAGTTTTTTTTTAATTTTTGCTCAGCCTGTCATTCAGCCAGTCAACCTAACATTTCAGTATTTGAGATATTTTTATTACCAAATGTTACTAATATAAAGGGAACAATAAAAATAACAATTCAATAAACGCGTTTATAATTAGTATAATTACTTTAGAAATTGATTTTTATTGATAAATTACGTTCAAATATTAATTAAAAATTTGCGTGTCTGAATAAATTTTACTCATTGCCTTATTGCGATTCGACAGCTTTGCACATGCGCAGTAGATGTTTATTTCAGCGCGAATGTGTTTTGTTTATGAAGCCCTTCATTTTATACGCCTTTTTAATTTAACTGTTTATTTTTCTTGCACAATGCATTGTAAAATCTTGTATTATACACGTGCGAAAGATGATTTCCGACTCGTGTCGGCTTATACACTCGCTCGCTTTGCTCGCTCGTGAATAAAATGACACTCATCGGAAATCACATACTTTCCGAACTAGTATCATAAATAACTATTATTGCACATAAACGAAACAACAATTTGTTACAAATTGTATTGCAAAGGCGAGCTTCTCTCTACAAAAAGTTCTCTTCCAGCTAATCTATAGGCTCGTAAGAGAAAATAATCATTTGAGTGGAAGTTCTGATCCACAGAACAAAAACACAACTTAGGCACTTCCTATGCTCTAGGAGCTTTCAAATCTGACTTCTAAAAATAAGCTAATCCTAAGTAGTTAGAGTGCCTTAAGGTTCTAGCTTTAGGTGACCTATTTAGGTAACAAAGGGTAATTCGAGGAATTACTGGCCACTATCAGTAACTGGCCACTTTGTAGTTTAATGCTCCGAAATAAGATTATAACGTTTTAATTTTATTTATAACGTTATGATCTTACTATAGAAGAATATCAAGAATATGATTTAATAATTTCTGTTATCGGAACCGTGTTGTATCCACCAGGTGCTGGTTTGGCTGGAGAAGCTGCGTAAGCAAGTTGGGGACAACTTCACCGAGGAGCAGCTGAAGGAGTTCATCTGGAAGACGCTCAAGTCCGGCCAGGTGGTGCCCGGCTACGGTCACGCCGTGCTCAGGAAGACCGACCCCAGGTATGCCCGCTGGCTATATTCTTTTGGGGGGATTGTAAGGTCGTAAACTGATCCCACGGACGCAGGAAAGCGCGGACTTTGGGACGGAATCCGAGTATATATCCAGTCTGTTTTTTTTTTATTTCTTTCGCCCTTATGGGAAAGGCAAAGGGATCTAAGCCCATACAGCCTAGTCTTTAGTAGTTTCTTGCATTATCCAAGTTTAATGTCTTCCTTCATCCTCAGTCATTATTTCTTCAGTTTCATTTCGTCGTCTTTAGTCATTTCTTGCATCCATGTTCAACGTCTTCAGTAGTTTCATTTCTTGTTACGGGATCATTTAAATGCAAGGGTGGTTCTTTCATTCCAATGATACTGAAGTTTAACGCGGGGTGTCAAATCAGAAACAGCTAACCACTCATTATTTCTCACTTTCATTGAATAGTTCTTCTTTAACGGCACATTATCGCACTAATTCCACCATATTAACACCACAATTACCATGAAAAAATAATTTTAAAAAGGACGAAACAATGAACCCGCCATTCCCTCTCGATTCCCGCGTAAAACTCTTCATATCCAGTCTGTTACACAAACTGCGCCAGAGCGCCGGTGGCAAGTGGCTAGGGCCGTTGGCTTCCATTCAAAAGTTCGCGGGTTAAACCTTAGCACCTACCAATGTGTTTTCGATTTTTGAATTCATATGTGCGTTTATTCGACGCTCTTACGGCGAAGGAAAACAACGTGAGGAGCCCTGCACACACGGTCTTTCACCCTGATTGTCAGGGTAGGCTCGAGTTCCTCGGTGGGGATATATAATGAGCTGTTAACAAAACTCACCTGAACAGATAGGTTAAATGAAAAGAATAACTCTTCATCTTTTCTAGTCGATAGCAAGCTCAGATATAGCCGTGACCGGAAACTAGCTACACAATAGCTATTTATGCTACTAGTGCGGAAAGTATGTGATTTCCGATGAGTGTCATTTTATTCACGAGCGAGCAAAGCGAGCGAGTGTATAAGCCGACACGAGTCGGAAATCATCTTTCGCACGTGTATCATACAAGATTTTACAATGCATTGTGCAAGAAAAAAAAAAACAGTTATATTAAAAAGGCGTATAAAATGGCGGGCTTCATAAACAAAACACATTTGCGCTGAAAAAAACATCTACTGCGCATGTGCAAAGCTGTCGAATCGCAATAAGGCAATGAGTAAAATGTATTCAGCCACGCAAATTTTTAATTAATATTTGAACGTAATTTATCAATAAAAATCAATTTCTAAAGTAATTATACTAATTATAAACGCGTTTATTGAATTGTTATTTTTATTGTCTACTCGTGTACAGGTGACATCTGAACTAATATTAGAGGAAAGATTTAATTGTTTGTTTGCATTGAATAGCCTCCGAAACTACTGAACCAATTATGTATAATGAAACACGGTACCAAGACAGAAATTACCTTGGGAAATAACATAGGCTACCTTTTACCGCGGGAAAAATGTCTAATTCTCACGGGAAAACCTTTTAAAGCGGGCGGAGGGACAGCTATGGTTTATTACATATTAATCCGGACAAAAGGTCACTTACACCTGCATACAATGCGCTCATTTTTTTCACACAATACGATAAAACTATAGGAAATTATCCCAAAATACGTAATTTAGCATACCGTTGTAGAAGGCGGGTTGAGCGTGTAACCTTGCCAGACATTTTTTAATAACTTCCAAGAAAATAAACAGGTCAATGAACTTTTGTCCGGATTTATATGAAACAGATCATATTATCACTACATAGTAAAGAACAAAGTTTCTTTCTCTGTCCCTATGTCCCTATGTATGCATCTTTAAAACTACGCAACGGATTTTGATGCGGTTTTTTTAATAGATAGAGTGATTCAATAGGAAGGTTAATATGTAGTAAAACATGCATAATATACTTAAGGATAACCCACAATAACCATTTTCCCGTGCGGAGCCGCGGCGGGTCGCTAGTAATAAATAAGTACTAAGTGTTGTTTGTTGCGGTGTAGGTACACGTGCCAGCGCGAGTTCGCGTTGAAGCACCTGCCGAACGACCCGCTGTTCAAGCTGGTGGCGGCTATCTACAAGGTGGTGCCGCCCATCCTGACCGAGCTGGGCAAGGTCAAGAACCCCTGGCCCAACGTGGACTCCCACTCCGGCGTCCTCTTACAGGTAAACCGCAATAATCTATGCCTCTATTTGCTTTCATTAGGTTCGAGAAGCTGTCAAACGCGACAAAGTGACATTAGAGCCATATTAAATCGCGCCTGACACTTCAAAATAAATGTATGTTGTAATGTAAGAAATTAAACGTCTTAAAATACTCTAATCTAACTTACTTTGTTGCGATTTTTACCAATATTATGATTTATAGCAAATCAAATTAAAATTAGCACATAAACAACCAATATAAATCTATGATGTCATAAGTTAGTTATTTATTCCCTTTAATTTTACATAATATAAATATTGTTTTTCATATTTCATAAAAAGAACCCTTTTTGACTAGCCAGTCGACATCCCTATACCCTAGTACTTACTACAAATTAAACATCAGAATAAAGAGCGAAGCTCGCTGATTTTTCTACCTCTTTGCACTATACTAACCAAACAGTTAAAAGGGCCGCGTTCTATTTTGCTCGTGATCTATACATATTGTGTTGCGCTTGATTGTTGCAGCCGTTTGTCTAAGCAATTGTATGTCGACTCAGAGTTAGCTTACTGTTAATAATAATAACTATGAGCCGGCCGCAGTTGGTTACATAATTATATGAATAAATAGATTCTCTATTTAGTAAAATAGTTAAATGATGTGAAGGGTATAGGTAGATATTACTAGCTCGTCGGCACACAATTGTTATCGCTGCAGCCATCGGGCTGTAACACATGCATTCAATACTGGCTCTAATCGCAGGGAATACAAATTTAATAGAAAATAAATGATGGCGGTGCTTTTAATATTCTGTGCTCATCTGTATTGTGAGGGGTATGCTAGTAACTTGATTATAAAATTTACAATTTAGTCCTATATTTATAGAGTTTGCTTATTGCCTGTCACGGATTTAGTATTGAGCTTTCCAGTTGTCACATCACTGATTTATAAAAGTTCGTTGGTGTTGTGTGATTCCAGTATTACGGTCTAAAAGAGATGAACTATTACACGGTGATGTTCGGCGTGTCTCGCGCGCTGGGCGTACTCGCCCAACTGATCTGGTCGCGCGCGCTCGGCCTGCCCATCGAGCGGCCCAAGTCACTCAGCACCGACATGCTCATCAAGATGCTCGGCAAGTAACTCGCCACACCCCCCGCCCCGCCACTACTCCACCATTACGAATCTATGTACTACTAACGCGTCAATTCACCCAAATATACGATGCGCTGGTATCATGATATAATTGTGAAAAGATGGATCATTATTAGTTAATACACTAACAGTCATTTTTTACATAATATTATCTCCGCGATTTAAGGTTACACCAATCATGGTCACGGAGTTAGTGTAGTTAACAAATATAAGAAAGCGAGACGGAACGTTGTCTATGCCATCATGAGGCAATAGATTTAGTTTTCAGGCATATACTTGGATCCATCTTTCTATTATTTCTTTGGATTGAGCTGGCAGTTTCAATCTTATTGATATCGCCAAAACTAGGCTCTAAACACTGTATATTTATTTCTCATATAATCATTTATACTTGTCCCAGATCTTGTGCTGAACCTATCAGTTGATACGTTAGTAGTACACAAATTCCTTGAATTAAATAGACTGAAGTGAAAGATGCAAGGATCGTTTTTTGTAATGTTGCAAACTGATGTTGGAAATTTGTTCCGTGACGCATTGAACAGTTGCGTGTGATGGGACTTTTCTTCTTGACGTAATTATATATTTCAATAATACATATTAATAACTTATCTGTGATAGATAGGTGTCAAATTCCGTGTAAATGATAGAATTAATTCAATATTAACAACCAGTAAGAATAAAGTTAAAAATGCGTTCATAAACTCGCAGTGACATTATGTTTTTAGTCATTCAGGACACATAGCTGTTGTTTACGTCACGTCACGGTAAATTCATCAAACGTCACTTTAGTCTATCTAATAGTAATATCATGGTTTACACAGTTGCGCTCACACTAGTTCAAGCCCAGAGAAGCGCTGCACAAATTTCCCAAACTTTATGTTTTTTCTTATACCTTTACAATTTTACTGAATAAATAACTTCTTTTGAGGTATAATGTGCTCGCCTGCAGCTTCCTGGCGCTTGCTACAATCACCAATAGTCAATTTTAAGGATAAACAAATGCCATTGTTATGTGTAATATTGCTATCGAATCAAAAATCACATTTAGTTTATGTATTAATTTATTAGTAAGTATTAAGTGTAAGTGGTGCATTTTTCTTTCGCGTAGTTTTTATTCTAATTTATTATTTTTATGTCATTTAATAATGTTATCAATTATAAATCGTGATAGCTTGTGTACTTATTTCTGTGATTTGATTATATTAATTAATATTGCGCCTTCATTTTGTAAATTTCATTTTATTACATTTTGTAAGTTCTTTTTTTTTTCAAACTATTTGATGGATATAATATTAAATTGACTAATATGGTGATGTGACACAACTGTAATCTTAAATTTACTTTCCTTAAACGTAAATTTATTACGAAATAAGACGTAGTACAAAAGTAGGGATTTCGTAATAAACTAGTAATAAACAGTATGCTGTACATACTACATAATAAATAGTATGCTGTACATACTATTTATTGTAAGGGAATGACATAGTGGTTATAATAAAGTAAGTCGATTTCCCACAATATTGTAGCACTATTGTAATGACTTGCAATAGTGGTTAAATAGCCCAGCCAGAGTAACACAAGTGAGAGGTCTTGTAGGTACTTATTCTTAGAAGTGTGATCAATTAGCTTTTTGAAACTAGCTTGTCCTACTTCGTTATCTTTCCTATGCAACTTTTTTTCCATTATTATTTATTAAAAGTGCTTGTAGCTGTACATACTGTAATTTAATTTTGAGTTACCAAAGTATTTACTTACGCTATTTATGAAAATGCAGAAGCTTAATATTGATGTAATTTAACGAGTTACTGAGTATGAAACGTATAGAAGTTGTTACAACATACATTCAAATTGTAATGCTATGTTACTCATAGCAACTCGGTAATATTTTATTGTGGCTAGATAGTAGACGTAATTTAATCCATATTTATTCGGGGATCATTGGGAGCTGTGAATCACGGCCTCCACATCTATTCATTGTCATCGGCAGCCTGCCCAAATCTTGTAACGCTTACGGGTGTTTCAACAATTTGACAATACTAAAAATAAACGGTATGGTGTAGTATATCTATGGCCTTTCTTTTAATCAATTCCGAATTTGACTTAAAAGGTGACAGTATAAGCCCACTGTTTGTTTATAAATAAATTTACTTTAGTTATGTAGTGTGTCGGAACACAACTAAAGTAAACTTATTTTTTATATGTATGAGGACTACACTACCCTGTTACGACTTTCGTTTAAAACCTTTTACTTAAATTTTTTTTTTTTTTTAATCTTTATTTAAAAGAAAGGGTTTTGTCATACAATGACCACGTCACCCCTATCGTTCTAACTAAAATTACACTCTTCTCTTAATATATTTATACACTATTTTATAAAGCGATCTAGCCTCCTCCGAAGTGGGCGAGGCAAGAACACTGTTATAAATGCCAACATTAGCCTTATCAAGTTTAGGGTATTTACAAAAGAATGCACACCTTTCAGCTTCGACACGAATACACTCCGCTAGCATGTGGAACACATCCTCCACACAATCGCACTCTGTACATTTAGGTGAAGCCACTTTCCTCATGAGGAAACCAAAACTATTAAGTGGCACGTGACCAGATCGGAGTCTATGTGCTGCTACAATGTCCTCCCTGCCCAAGCCTGAACCGGCAAACCAAGGAGCACCTCGCGACAAACAGGGTTGGATTGTTTTGTACCATATTCCCTTACACCGAGATCTCTCGTCAAAGTATTCACTCCATCCCTTGCGACACAACTCTCTAATCAAGCCCAGATTCTCCGAAAAGTACGGTAAACAAAACATCTCGTCACCCTCTGATATTGCACTCTTTGCTAAGGCATCAACTTTTTCGTTCCCTGGAATGCCAATATGTGAGGGAATCCATTGTAGCAATACGTTCTTATTCTGTGTAGCCAGTTCATACAAGGATTGCATAATACTATATGCTATCGGCTGGCCTCGAACGGTCGAGGCACACCGAGCAACATGCTGCAGCGCACTCTTTGAGTCGGTCAAAATTACTATCTCTTTATGAGCAATATCCCTAGCATACGATAACGCCTCCGCAATAGCAATTAATTCAGCTCGCATTATTGATATTTTAGCCGTTATTTTAATGCCCATATAATTTTCATTTTGTGCGTCATAAAAAGCTGCGCCAACTCCAAACTCATTTTTTGAATCGTCAGTAAAAATCTTATAAGACTGTCCATACCTATCCTGTATGAACCGATTACACAAAAAATTCAAGTCCCTCGTCTTAAAAAGATGTTTAGGTCCAGTATTTTCGCCGATTTTCAACACAATTGATTTCCCTACACCCATGCAACTAGTCCATTCATTTAAGGCAAACATTTCTAATTGATTACTTTTAAATAAAGGCTTATCTTTTAAGATCTCATGTGTGCGCATTAATAGTGGCTTCTTTTTACGTGTCCAGTAGGAATTTTGGGATTGTTCCAATAATTGATCTAAAAGGCTACTTAACTCACTTGCTGTTAAAGAACTGGACCGTAACCAATATTTTCCAGCTAAATATTGTCTTCGGACAAACAAAGGTGGTAAGCTTAGCTCACTTTCCATGATATGGATCGCCGTTGATTTTATGAAACCACCAATAATCCGCATACATTGATTCTGTACTATATCTAACTTACATAAATGTGTTTTACAACTAGAATCATACAAAAAACTAGCATAATCAATTCTACTCCTTACTATAGCTATATATAAACGACGTAAATGAACTGGGTGTACCCCCCACCCGGACCCAGAGAGAAATTTAAGTATATTTACAAATTTAGACGCCTTTTCTTTAACTTCATTTATATGTTTCGCCCAACTAAGATAACTATCCAACCACATGCCCAAATATCGTACATTATTTACCGTTACTAAAACTTTATTATTTAACCTAAGAGCAACCTTATCCTTTCGAAATCCCCTTTTGAAAATACACACTTTGCTCTTTTTTGTAGATACTTGTAAGCCTATTTCGGAGAGAGAATTCACTAAAACATCCACCGCTTTTTGCAAATGAATTCTACATTCTTCGATATTAGGAGCAGTTGAATATAAGACAAAGTCGTCAGCGTACTGCGAAACGAACACATTATGAACTTGATTAATACGTGTAGCAACGTATAGCGTAGCTAAATTAAATAACAACGGGGAACATGGATCGCCTTGTGCTAATCCACGGCCCGTATGACGACACAAACAAACATCATTAATGGTTATTTTAAGATGTCGTTCTCTTAAAAAGTTCCATAAATATGAACAAACTTTGTACCCCACTCCAAGGTCGTCCATTATACTAAGTAATGCCAATATATCCACGTTATTGTAAGCACTATCAATATCTATAAAACAACCCACGGTGCACATTTTACTAGAAAAACCTAATTGAATCCGTGTAACTAGACTTGCCAGATTGTCATAGGTAGAACGGGCCTTCCTAAAACCAGTTGTATTTTCCGACAAATACTTATTGTGTTCACACAACCATTCAATGCGCCTATTGATCATGTTGTGAAATAACTTACATAAACAAGACATCATAGATATCGGGCGAAGTGCTGAGATAGAATTAAGCTCGCGAGCCGGTTTAGGAATGGGTACAATACTTATTTCTCTCCATTGATTGGGCACAAAACCCTCATTAAAAAAACGATTAAATAATTCTAAAAGAGTATATTTACCACTATCGGGAAGGTTTCTAATCATACAATAGGGTATACAATCACAACCTGGAGAAGTGTTTTTACTTTGTTTAAGACACTGTTCCAATTCTGACAACGTAAAAGGTCTATTTAACTGTGACTCATCTATCGAAAATGCAGGACTTTTAGGCGAGACGAAATCTGGAGTTAGACTTTGTAACAATTCAAAAGCAAATTTTTTAGGTATTTCATTCCTAGGAGATCGATTACCTTTGACCCATTTCATTTTTCGCCACATGTCTCCTGATGACACAGTATGGTCCAGTGACGACCAAAATTTCTGTCTACTATCTTGACTTGCTTTGCGAATAAGGTTTTGAGTTGACCTTATTTCATTTTACTTTTTTTTCATTTTCTTATTTTTTTTTACTTAAATGTTTGATGGTGCTTGAATAATGGGAGATTATCGCTCCGCATCGGAGCGAGGAGAAATCGCTATTTGAGTAAAACTGAAATAAATATACCGGTTTTTGCGAGCGGAACCGAAATTCATAAAGCTCTTTTGCAAACCTATGAAGCTACGCGAATCCAAGTTTGTATAAAGGTCCTGGCTTCCGAGCTCCGTACTACACAAGGGAGCCCTGCTGCAGTGTACGAGATGATGTTCCGAACGAGTATAAATATACTGTAGACTGTTAAAGAATGTCTACATTATAAAGGGTAACAACGTTATGATTTATCTATCACTTTACTTACAGGAGATGAAACGCTGGAAGAAAGATTAATACGGTAGAATTTGCTAGTTCAGCGCAGTAACGCAAGAAACCTTACTACGGCCAACGAAACTACATCCCAGATGCTGAAAAGAAGAAAGTTTTTTTTTCTTAGTGTCTAGGCACACTGTGATACCATACGCATCCCGAACTGGCGTCATTACGCCTGCAATGCAATTTCAATTACTAATAGCTTAAGCCGAACGAAATTACGTCGTCGTCGTTGTCGTGTAAGAACGGAACTGCAGGCGATAAGCGACGAAAGTTCAGTCCGATTGCACTTTTCGCGCATATGGTGTAATATTTATTCATAACGATGTCGTATCAGCACGTTAGAATGTTAAATCATGGAACTTCGGTCGCATGTGCTTAGACACTTTAACTATTGCAGGGTATAATAATGATCTGTCTTTAATTAAATAAATATTATGTTTAACATAAAATAAGTCTCACCATCCTGCTTATAATATAATAATACTTCTGAGTAGGCATTGCATCAAATCTGTATTTTTTATGAAATATAAAAATACTTACATTTTTTGTGATATGAGTAAGTACATTTGATTTACATGATTGCAAAGAACACTCAGGTATTGTTTTTTAATATCTTAAAAAAAACTGAAATATTAGAGGGTGTGACGTAATTTTATTAAAATCTTTATAAGGGACTTAAAAGTCACTATTTATTAAGTCAGTAAGCTTAATAAAGATATCATTTTACAATATTAACTATGAAGTTCGACTTATCCATGTCGCTTTAGCATTTCAGGTTTTAGCTTTTCAGCCTGTATTATGCGTATAGTTATCCTCTAGGAAGGTCTCAATTATTTAGTTTTGCAATCGTAATTCTTTTTTAATTTTTGGGTGCTCTTCGTGCGCTTCGGCTAACACGTCGCTCAAAATCATGTCCATAGTTGTCTGCCCAAAATCGAAGGTCCATTGAAGGCAAATCCTCGCAACCAATCAGCCCGTCGAGAACTTCAGGCAGCAAGAAAACATTTTCTCCAATAGTGTCTATGTTATCACCATTATCGCACAAAACACGAGCTAAACTAGTTTGCTTAATCTGTTGAAGCTGTTGTGGATTGAAAACATTGGGGTTTTCGTACCAAAACCGATCACCGTCACGCAAACGACCGAATTGCTCCAAAAGAAGACATCTAAACAACGGACCCACTTTCCCCCCCTTTATTTGATCTTCCAATACCCCACCTACCCAAACGTCAATGTTGTGTACAGATCCGTAAAGTTGTTCAAGCTTATGCCTTACATCTGGATCGGAAATATCCCGTGATAAGTCATCGAAATTGTTTATTTGAGACATGTTGCAGAATTCGCGCCATTTAGTGTAAGGTGGGATACCGTGATCTCGGCCTCTTTGAATATTAATAGCAGCCAAATCTAAAGCAACTGCATGGGCGCTGTAAAACAGTTGTTCGGTTAGTTCGGCGTTAAGGTTTTGCTGAGATGTTTTTAATTTGGCGGGTGTTGTATACATTCCTCTAAATAAAGGATCTACTCCGCCTTCTTCTATTAGTCTCCAAGGGGCAAAGAATGCGTGACGCAACAGTAAATGACCTTGTGGTATTGTATCAAAGTTTTCGTCATAGCGATGTAAGATAGGATTAATCATAGTATGCCCGAATCTTAAAGCTGCAGTAGCAAACACATTCGATATTGAGGGATCTATTTTAGAGTTGTATCCTTTGTATTCCCCTAACTCTTCATGTACACTGAGTCCCAGAACGATAGGTAGCCAATGTTCAAAAGTTATGACTTGAACTTCAGCTCCAATAATTTTCCTTGCTTCATTAAAAACTCTATCACCGTCCCAAAACGGATTCAGTGTTTTTAGTTGTGATGCAACTCGGTTATGTTCTCTCATCCAAAGGGTATGCATTGCAGCTAAACCAATTTGTTCATTTGCTCGGATGTCACCAGCAACGAAACAATTTAATGCGTTTTCTTCAAGATTTCGTCTACAGTCCATGCCATTAATTCCTATAGAAGGCAACATGTATTTTCCTCCTGGATACTTAGGTCCCACTCTTAGAAGTCCGTCGTTATTGGTCAAATCTCGCAAATCTAGGGCCACCTCTTTATCGAAACCATAAACTTGTGAGGCGTCAATAAATGAAGTAAGTTGATTGATTTGTTCCCTGGGTTGCAGTTTGCCAAATAATACCGATGTTTGTCCAGACCCACAAACGGAGCTTGTTCTAATGAAGTCGATGCAACGGCGATTTTTTATTCTCGCATCTTCCGGTGGCACATCTATCGGGAAGCACGGGGGAGCATACTCGCATGTTTTTTTACAGTCAGCGCCATCCCAGCTTTGAGCACTTATTGGTGGCAAAGAGTGATCCAAATCATGATCCAACCACTGACCCCATTGCATAGCCATGTGGGTAATCTCGATGTCCTCGGTTATTTCCGTAGTAGATATAATTGTTGTAGATACTAATCGTGCACTTGGTAGAGAAAATCCATTATATTTCTTATTCCTGTTCCAACCGACTGGTTCACTGAAACCATTTTCATAAATTGGATATAGTAATCTTTTGAATCCAGTAAGCGATGCTCCCCACATGGGGTGTTGGAAGTTGTTGCAGCTACCATCAATGCTACGATATTTCTCATGGTAGTACAAATCTGAGCAATTCTTGTCTACTCTGTGCGCTACACATCCTGATAAGCGTGCAATAACCTCTAAGTGCTGAGCTGATAATACATTATTGTAATTAAATGGTTCTGCAGATGTGACCTTTAAACCTGATCGTATGAAACTTTTAACTTTTTCCAAAGTTCTTTCATATATTTCAGCAGCTCGCGCGATCTCTCTAGCACCTGCATTTGGATATCTTACGATTCGAAATAAGTCGTGTACGTCTACCTTAGCGCTCTTGTTGTTAAATAATTCATTCATAGTATTTTCTAATGCTAAATCTATATCTCTACTGGCTTCAGCAAATGCTATATTAACATACTCGTCACCAGGCAGTACTAGGTCTTTTACCAGCAAAGAAGCGGATGCAATATCACGTCCATACTCATTATACACAGAGCACTCGTATCGTCCACTATCGCTGATTGTTACATTATTTATTATTAGGCTCCCAATAATAGATACAGAAACTCGTGCGTCGATGGTTATTCTATTTCCATTTTTGCGCCATTCTACTATGGCTGGTGGTTCACTTTCAGCTTCACAAGGTAATTGTACCACAGTTTCCTTAAAAGTTTCGGTGTCCTCAGGTTTTGTGATAATTTTAGGAACAATTACTGTTAACTCTTCCACTATTAAGATGGCTGATATCTTCGTTGATCCCTCTGAATTTTCCGCTTGGCAATGATATTCACCACCATCCTCGTTTGTGACGTTGATTATTATTAAATTTTGATTTTCATTATTCATAATTATATTATCAGTTTGAGATAGTATCATTGTGTCTTTGAACCATGTAATAACAGGCTTCGGAGATCCTCTGGCAATACATTCGAATTCTACTCTCTCTCCGATGTACACAGTTTTGTTTTTTGGGACTGCAATAAACGCTGGCGCAACTGCAATGAAGAAATAATATGTTTACATAGTCAAAACTTTGTCTAAAAAGGGTCTGATGAAATAGACATGAATAAGGTAAATAAATATTTTTACCTTCTACAACTAGTAAGGCTGAAGATCCTATAACCCCGTTAACGTTTTCAGCTTGGCAAGTATATGTCCCAGCGTCGCTCTCCTGAACATTCTCTATAAAAAGAGAGCCGTTATATTTGACTGAGATCCTTTCATTCAGCAACATTTTTTCTCCATTATACATCCAAGCTATATGAGGTTTCGGATTGCCAGATGCCATACAATCAAATTGAACTGAAATTGGTTGGAGCTGATTCAACTTGGCAAACTGTTTGCGAGGTAAAACGGTGACAACAGGAGCACCTAAACAGAAATAATCCCTATGTTTAGCTTAAATCATAGGAAAAGTAATAGAGTTTTGTGTAGTACGAGTGTATTATAGAGAATATAGTAACTAGGTAATACGTTCATAACTGCAAAGTAGGCCATGTAACGAGCATAAAGTGACATGGTGTGGTACAGATAACTACAGACTATTGGGACTGTGCTATTCATTGATGCCTGTGCTGTGTCGTCGGCGTAATGAAACATTGTGAATGATGATCGCTGAGGGTTTATTGAGAACTACCAACCTCTTTCTATGGGTTTCCCTTGTAGGATCATTCTAGCTGGTCTAGAACGAACTTCTCCAGATGGATTTTTTGCCATGCACTCGAATACGCCGACGTCAGATTCATCGGCTGCATGAATCATCAGGGTTCCGTTGTTCATAACTTCGTAGTGTGTTATGTCTGAAGGTATTGAAGTGGAGTTTCGGAACCAGATGATCTCCAGAGGGGGTTCGCCAGTCACAAGACATGTCAACATGGCATCTTCGCCTAAACCCACCATTATGTCTTCAGGCTCTTTTTGCATTTCCAGGTGACCTGAAACAAAAATAAATAGTATAGTGGACCTGATTAATACAGTAGATTTATTCTTAACTAAACATACTAGAAATAGAATATTTGCGCCGTCCTGTATGTTAGAAAATACTTAGGTTACAGATTATATTTTGCCTAATCTCCTAAACAACTTAGGGCTACTAAGGCTAAGTAAGTGGCATAGGCATTGGGTAACTCACCTGTGTAACAACAACTTTAATCCCCAAACAGGCAGACGCCAAGCGTCAGGATTATGCTAAATTTCCCTTTCAAGAGAGAGGACAGGTCCTAGTCCAGCAGTGGACTGTCATAGGGGCCGCCCATTAATCACGTGATCTTTTTTTTAGCACTTTGTAACCCCCCCCCTCCCCCTTGGTGATACGTGGTGAGGTTTAAGACTACCAGAACATCTCGTGTATTTTTAGTACCTGCAAAGAATCTTAAATTGTTTAGAATATTATCTTTAAATACAGGTATAAATTATAACCTTATTTTATTCTGGTTTTAAGGACTATAATAAAAATGCCTTGACAGAAAGGTTGCAGGTTGTTTTTGATTGGAAAAAATAAATACACGTGTATTTATTTTTTACCACACCCCCCCTTGTGATATTTCGTGATTTTTGTCAATCCCCTCCCCCCCCTTTCAAGCCTCGTGTGATTAATGGACGGCCCCATAGGATGTAGTTGCAGCAGTAGTGTACCTATTATCAAAATTAGCACAAGTTAAGTATGTCTATAACATAACTAGCTTCAGTCAGTTTTATAATACTGTACCGCCACGTTTCATTCAGTATCTCAGATACTTCGGAGTAAGAGATGAGAAAACGCTTTGTTTGTTTTAGCCATTGTCTTCTCTGTGGTATATAAGGTCATTGCATTTCGTTTTGACAGTTTGACAGATTTATATTACTACGTCCGTGTTACTCTGTTATTTCAAACGTGTAGGGTGAGGTGGTTGACAATGGGCCAGGAAAAGTTTGGAGTTACATATCTTTGTCCCCGTTTATGCGTTGGAGGTGTTTAATACACCAGTAGAATGGAAATTTCATTGGCTCTCAAATTCAATAGTTCGATTGAACCTAAATTTGTTATCCGAAGAGTGAGATGAACATGTTTAAAAAAAAAACGGGAAATGGCTCAATGTGTACACCCCTGGCACACAATGAGCATGGGGGGTGGCACACAATAGGTCAGTAAGTACACAGTGAGCCAAGAACTAAATAAAACTGTATTTCTTAATGTTGATGCAGGAATTAATTTAAAAAACGCAATATTTATGTTTCTTACATATAGTTATTAAAAATGTTGAACTTAAATCACCATAGGAACTGTCAATTATTAATTTTTGTTATTCTAAAATCTTACTAAAAATATTTGTAAGAAGTACTTAATCAATACACTAAAATCATATCGTTTTTATATTATCTATATATATATTACGCAAGCCCGATTTTTGTACAGGGTATCAAATCCACATCCGAGGTCCGTTATTGATAAATTATACCTCATTAGCTTCGTCTCATCCTGGAGGCGTGCATAAAACTCTTAGTTTTTTAAGTTTTTTAACAAAATACCAATTAAAAGAAGGTAAAAATAAAGCAAGGATTTGTTTACATTAAATGACATAAATGATAGTACAGTGAAATTAGGTTTTAACTTGGACATTTAAAATTACTAAACGGGATCTTTTGGAATATGTTCGGACACCTTCCGGGATGATGCTCAAAAAAGTCCCAGGACCTCCTTAGTGGGATACCCTGGAAATCCTGGAAAAACTAGAATTTCAAGGAAATTCTTGGAGCGTACCTAAGATTGTTATAAATAACGCAATTTTTTTACATACAAGACATCTGAGTTTTTAATTTTATTATCCAATACATTTAGTGTCAAAAAAACCTGGAAAACCTGGAAAACCTGGAACTGAAAGGAAAAAGTTAGGATTGGTTTAGAGCAATGGCAGAACGCCGTTTTTTAATCCTAAAGGTCTTTCTATGTTTCTTAATAATGTTGACGTCAAATAAAAAAAAAAAAAAAAAAACAAACCCTTGATAGCCACGGCACATGGCATACTATGGGTGGCATCTTGTGCGCAACGCCGAAGTCTACCCTACATGCAGACAAACCTGTAACCCTCTACCTCCCACTGATTGGGGATTCGAGAAGGACGAGGAAGGCTACTTACGCCCAGTGACTAACCGAAATAAGCCGGCGCCAGACCGCCTTCTCAAGATGGTCTCATGCAACTGCACACAAGGGTGCGAAACCAGAAACTGTTCATGCAGAAGGCACAAGGTGGTATGCTCGAACATCTGTGGGTACTGCGCGGGGCATGGATGTAGTAATACGTTAAGAGAAGAGGACGAGGACAACGACGACGATCCGGATCCGACGATGAGCTGATCCCGTGTGCTGGTACGTCAACGAACATACATAGTCACGTCTCTTTCCTCTTTTACAGGATGTGTTATTTTTTTTCTAATATACAATACAATAAAATACAAATATTCTTCAAATATACTTATTTGTTTTAGACACTGATATTATGGAACTGAGCAGTGCTGGAGACTTCTGCTAGCTGTAATAAAAAGAAATCTTTTAGAATTAAGTGAATTTACTTACTTACAATAAAATATCATATCAGTACATTCCTCACTCATTTCAGACGAATAATAAGTACCTATAATATGAAAAGTTAAACGTGACAAACAAGGATTTCCAGGAATCCTGTACTTGTAGAGGCAATGGATTGCGTAGAGCGCAATAAATGCATAAGAATGAAAAAAGCTTTTAAAGCAGCTTATTTTTTGACTATTTTTATCTCGCTCCAAGGTAACTTCCAGGTGTCCTGGAATGGAAAATATTTGACGTCAACATTATTAAGAAAAATAGAAAGACCTTTAGGATTAAAAACGGCGTTCTGCCATTGCTCTAAACCAATCCTAACTTTTTCCTTTCAGTTCCAGGTTTTCCAGGTTTTTTGACACTAAATGTATTGGATAATAAAATTAAAAACTCAGATGTCTTGTATGTAAAAAAAATTGCGTTATTTATAACAATCTTAGGTACGCTCCAAGAATTTTCTTGAAAATCCAGTTATTCCAGGATATCCCGGTTATCCCACTACGGAAGTCCTGGGACTTTCAGGAGCGTCATCCTGGGAGGTGTCCAAACATATTCCAAAAGGTCCCGCTTAGTAATTTTAAATGTCCAACTTTGGTCAAAAATTGCCCTAATATGACTGAGCTATGACAACCACTCAAATTTTAGATATTTTTTTTTCGTATAGGTAATGGCGTTGGCTTCTAGGGCACTTTGCAAATGTCAATAGACTGAAAAAGAATAAATAGCTAGAAAAAAGCAATTCATCCTTTTTTCTTGATGCATCTGCAGGTTGTGGTAAAACGTATGTGCAAAAAACTTTACTTGCCAAAGTAGCGAGTGTTGGTCGCATTGCTGTGCCAGTAGCATTTACCGGTATTGCAGCAAGCTTAGTTAACGGAGGTCGAACACTTCACAATCAATTCAAATTGCCGATACCAATTCTTGATTCGTCTGTATCTGGTGTTAAACCTGATTCTTCTCACGGGAGATATCTTGACAGTGCCTACCTTATAAATTGATGAAGCGTGTATGATACCGGCAGCAGCCTTGACAGTAATCGATCGCATGTTTCGGGATATTACAATTAATGAAGATAGACGACGACAACCATTTGCTGGAAAAGTTGTATTATTTTCTGGTGACTTTAGATAGACTCTGCCGGTAGTGCCACATGCTGGACGGGCAGTAACAATCGAAAACTGTATTAAAAATCATCGTTTGTGGTGATACATGACTTTTCTAAAGCTAGATAAAAATATGCGAGTAAATGAAAGACAAGACGAATTTGCAGATTACTTGCTTAAAGTTGGAAATGACACTCTGCCAAAGGACGAATGTGGGCAGTCAATATTAGATTCGTCTTTTAGGAATTGATTCGCCGATCGATTTTATATACAATGACTTGGACAATTATAATAATATACACGAAAAGGCTATTCTCACACCGACTAATGAAATCTGTTCAAAAATTAATTTGAAAGTTCTCGAGCGTATCTCTAGCGAAGAAGTAACATATAAAAGCGTAGATACAGTGATATCAGATGACTCTGATTCTAATATAAATTTTCCGACGGAATTTCTTAACAGTATTGAAGTAAGTGGGCTTCCCAGACACGAGCTTAAATTAAAAATTGGTGCTATTGTCATGCTCATGAGAAATCTAAATACGGCCAAAGGGTTGATTAACGGAACTCGGTTTCAGTTAATAAAACTATATACCAATTCTTTAGATTATCAGGTTCTGACGGGTACAAGTTCAGGCGAAAGAGTTATTCTTCCTAAAATAAAGTTTAGCCCTTTAGACTCCATCCTTCCATTCAAATTACAAAGATTTCAGTTTCCAGTTACTTTTGCATTGGCGATGACAATAAACAAGAGTCAGGGGCAATCTTTGAAAAAAGTAGCTGTCTACCTTCCAAAACCAGTATTTTCTCACGGGCAGCTTTATTACGTGGCTTTAAGTAGAGCACAAGTTTTTGACGGTATAAAGATATTTATAGAACAATATAAAGATCAAAGAATAATCGGACAATGCCAAGGTTTTACTACTTCAAATATAGTCTATCACGTTTGTTAATAAGTTAATATTTTGAAGTTGGTTATATTTTATAGGGTTTTTCTTACTTTTCAGTTTTTTTCGGCGGTTTAATTTTTTATATTATTTCAATTGGCGTAAATTAGATCTAAGATACATAAATGGTTATATGTGAAAATTTGAATGGTTAATGTCAATATTTTGTTATGAAATAATCGAAAAATGGACGAATTTGTGAAAGAAGCTGTTTTAATTTTATTTTTTCAACGCTAGGTAGGTACAGTCAAGGTTCCATCAGATAATGCGAGCGAGCGAGAAATCCAACCAATATCTGACGGTGACTTTACCTACTTATTAAATGTTATCATTGTTTAGAGTCCGTTTCCTATTAAAAGGGTCGTGGTTTGTATGGGAGCCTATTCCACGACTTTTTTCTTTCCTCACAGTCTCTATATCGTCGATTGTAGGAATATTTATATTACAAGTAGGTATAAATAAATATCCAGGGTGTAATTTAAGTCGTGTTTTATTAGTGTTATTCTGATTCGGTAATAATAATAATTAAAAGGTCAGAAAGTCATAGATGAATATCGAAAATCATATTTTATTTTTATTTCTGCCGTGAGCATTTCTCAAAATGATTGCACCAAATTTTAACTGATCCTATTTTGTTACCAACATTTACTAAAATAAGTTGACTTTTGTATTCTCATATTTAGGATGATTGTAGACAATAGAGAACCTTAATGACTAAAAAATGCTAACTAAAGTCTAAAATCTCAAATGATTCTTGATATCAAAATAAGAATCAATGAAAGTTTCTTAAGTTTTTTTAAAATTGTTATGCAAAACTTTTGACAAATGTTCATTTCTACGTTGTGATTATAAAGCAATTAGGCTCAATTCTGGTGGGTTATATTTTATTATTATTAAGGCACCATTTCATTCAAATGTGTGTTTTGAGTACAGTATCGAAAAAATGCCTTAAAAATGGTTTATGTTTCCCTATAATATTACATTACCATATTCTAGCCGGCGTTTCGACGCCGCTACGGGTCTCTAGTTATTATTAATTCTGCACAGCAGTCATTATTTAAATCAATGTTATTTAAGTAAAACTAAAAAAAAAACTAAACTAAACAAAAGTACAAAAAATTTGAACTTCTTATAGAAAAAAAATATAACATTATTTTTTGTAGAAATGATTACGTAACACAAAATTACTTGAAAAAATAACTAGGAAGCTTGACTTATCTACTTTTTGAAGTAGCTAAGCTTCACGCAAACAAAACATTTATAAAAAATAACGCACTGAAAACTAAAAAATGTAACTTCTTACATAAACAAAAATATTTCTAAATTATGTATTCAATGTATTTGTACCTATACAAATTTGAAGTAAATGTGCTACATTATTAGATTGTGCACTAGTAGGCTGGTTTTTGTTTGGTACACAAAGGGTCAGTATTAGTACACAATGAGACGGTGGCCCATAGTAGGCGCCCAACGTCCGTCTCATTGTGCACCCCCCCCCTACCAAAATGTTTGAGGTTCTGTAATTTCCAACAGAAACACGTGGCAATAACACAAATACTTCTGAAAGCAGCTCTCTTAATCACTTTTATATCAAAATAAAAATCTTTGGGGAATAACTAAAATAAGGAGTATTAAAATAAAAGTAAACTAAGGTTTTTTTTTCACTTTTTGACCACAAAATTCAAAATTTGTTTGTATCATGTGCGTCTGCTGTGGAGTCGCGCCAGAAAGTGGGGAGGGAGGGAAGCGGTCGTAAGCGCATCCGTTGACATTAAACAAGCTGAACGGATATGTCGCGTTTTGGAATAAACTTAGTGTCTCACTGTGTGCACTTGGCCCATTGATGCCTTCGATGCCTTTGTTCGATTGAAACTAAATTTGTTATTCGAAGAGCTTGAACATGTTAAAAAAAAAACGGGAAATGGCTCATTGTGTACACCCCCTGGCACACAATGAGCATGGGAGGTGGCACACAATAGGCCAGTAAGTACCCAGTGAGCCAGGAACTAAATAAAACTGTATTTATTTATGTTAATGCAGGAATTAATTTAAAAAGCGCAAAATTTATGGTTCTGACATAAAAGTTATTAAAAATGTTGAACTTAAATCACCATAGGAACTGTCAATTAAAAATTTAAGTTATTCTAAAATCTTACTAAAAATATTTGTAAGAAGTACTTAATCAATACACTAAAATTATATCGTTTTTATATTTTTATTATGAATTCTTCACAGCGACTTTATTTAAATCAATGTTATTAGGTAAAACTAAAAAAAAAACTAAACAAAGTAACTAAAAATTTGAATTTCTTATAGAAATAAAAAAATAACATATTTTTTGTAGAAATGATTACGTAACACTCAAATTACTTGAAAAAATAATTAGGAAGCTTGACTTATCTACTTTTTGAAGTAGCTAAGCTTCACACAAACAAAACATTTATAAAAAAGAACGCACCGAAAACTAAAAATTTAACTTCTTACATAAAAAAAATATTCTAAATTATGTATTCAATGTATTTGTACCTGTACAAATTTGAAGTAAATGTGCTACATTATTAGATTGTGCATTAATAGGCTGGTTTTTGTATGGTACACAAAGGGTCAGTAGGTATTATTACACAATGAGACGGTGGCCCATTGTAGACGCCCAACGTCCGTCTCATTGTGCACACCCCCCCTACCAAAATGTTTCAGGTTCTGTAATTTCCAACAGAAACACGTGACAATAACACAAATAGTTCTGAAAGCAGCTATCTTAATCACTTTTACATCAAAATAAAAATAATTTTGGAATAACTAAAATCAGGAGTATTAAAATAAAAGTAAACTAAGTGTGTTTTTTCACTTTTTGACCACAAAATTCAAAATATGTTTGTATCATATGCGTCTGCTGTGAAGTCGCGCCAGAAAGTGGGGAGGGAGGGAAGCGGTCGTAAGCGCATCCGTTGACATTAAACAAGCTGAACGGCTATGTCGCGTTTTGGAATAAACTTAGTGTCTCACTGTGTGCACTTGGCCCATTGATGCCTACCCCACCCTACACTAGTTTTTGTTTCATTAAAAAATACCAAGTAGTTTTGATTTTACATGCATTCAAAGTTCCCATAAATATCGAATCCCGCTGATAGTCACGTGACCGCGTGTGACGTCACACTGCAACGCTTCGCTCCGCAGTAGTTAACTCGCGCAGTGTTTTGCTTTATTTCATCGATTACAGTTGTATGAATTGAATTAATAATAGATGAAGGGTTCGAAATTGGACAATCAAATAATCTACCTAAAATAGAAGGACTTATGGTTGCTCATTATTTAGCGACAATAGTGATTTCTTTGCCGTCGAAAGGCGAGGCGTTAAAATGCAAAGGTAAGATAAGTTAAACTTTTTATAATATAACTCTCGAAAATAGATAGGTACTTATTAATATCTGTTCTATAAGTATTATATTATTTTATTGAAGTACCTAAAATACTCAAGTGTTTCATTTCGTAATGCCACTAGCTATAGCTAGAAGTAGGTATCAGACCTTAGGTTTTAGGTAATGTAATATAGGTCAAAATAAAAAAACTAAATATACTTTATTGCACAGAAAAAAAAACCATTAACAATACTTAAAGAGGAGAAAGCAAGAGGCGGCCTTATCGCTCTAAGCGATTTCTTCCAGGCAAACATTAGGTCTTATAACCGAAAACTACTAATCCCTACTTAATATTATAAATGCGAAAGTAACTCTGTCTGTCTCTCTGTTACGCAGATAGAATAGACCTTGGAGACGGACATAGGCTAATTTTTATCGCGGGAAAATAACTGATTCCCACGGGAATGACTAAGCGCGGGCGGAGTTTGAGGCGGAAACGTGATGAAACTTGGTATCTACGAGCAATCTGACCTTGGGGTTTGATAGAATGGACCTTGGAGATGGATATAGGCTACTTTTTACCGCGGGAAGACCCCTCACTCCCACGGGAAAAGGTCAGCGCGAGTATAAAGTTTTGATAAAACCTGGTACAGAGATATAATAGACCCTAGGGATATATATAGGCTACATTTTACCGCGGGAAAATACTTTTATCCCACGGGAAAAATAGTAGTACCTACAGGTGAAAAGTTTTGATGAAGATTGGTACAGATATAAAATAGACCTTGGAGTAGGATATAGATTATCTCTTACCGCGGAAAAATACCTTATTCCCACTGGAAAATGGGAGGTCGGGCAGAAAGTTTTAGTGAAACTTGGTGGAGATATAAAATATTTTAGGGGGGGGATAAAGGCTATTATACCGTGGGAAAATATCTCATTCCCACGGGAAATATAGTAGCGCGGCGGGAATTTTTGATGATACTTGGTACAGATATAGAATAGATCTTGGGGATGGATTAAGTCTACCTCATACTAGTAGCGCGCGCGGCTACTTTTTCAGGCTAGAAATCATCTCATTCCTACGGGAAAAGTCAAAATCCAACGCGGGCGTAGCCACGGGCGGGCAGCTAGTAGGTACATAAAAAGATAATCACTACTTATACTTACGTCAAAATGATCTTCACAACAATAAACTGTGCTTCGATTTCTAACAGGATCTAATCTCTTCATAGCTTGTTACAATTTCCTTCGTATTTTGACATCCATTGGACAAAAAATAACTTTTCCGGCGCATTGATGGTTGTATTTGTACATTTTGGCACAACACATGATTTTCTGGTATTTGGATTGGTATTTTTTTTTAAATTCAGAAACTCAAGCAAACCAAAAAACCAAGGCAGCCATACGGAAGAGCGGGAAGTGCGGGAACGGACTGAGCGAGCGTTGCATTATGACGTCACGCGCATTGATTGCGGAATTTCGTCGCGCGCTCACTTTAAAATTCTCTATCTTGGAAACTAATTGACGTATCGAAATAATTCTTTCACTAGTATTTTTTTATTTTGAACGGAGAATTTAGAAAGCTAACATTCAAAAATAGTGAACATTCTTTATTGGGTCCGCAAAAGGCCCGAGACCGCTCGGCCGGGCGGCGGTAGGTAGTTATAGCGCGCAAGTACATGCGAGTGACGGATGCCTGGTAATACTAACCTAAGTAAACGTTTTAGTAATACCTATCTGTATTATAAAAGCTCTACTGTAACAAAGTTTCAAGTGATTTTACATACTTAGTAACATTCCTTATTCCCCATTCCCTAAAGGTGTTAGTAGAGTGGCGCAATACGCGAGAGAGAGAGATGCAGCAACTTTGTCTTTTCGCCTAGCGCCGTGCGATCTGAATTGCACTTTATTATAACAGAGCTAGGATTGCAATTTATATGAATTATGTCGCCTAGTGCAGCTTCTGTAGGGACTACTATTTGGTATTCTGTGGTATTACTTACTACAGTTAAGCTGACTCTCGCTCATGGAGGCAAGTGCGATGCCAGTCAAGTGACTGGGTCTGTGGCAGGTCGCGGTGACTTCCATGGTCTTGTGTTGGCTGAGCATTCGCACAAACCAGAGGATGGAGCAGTCGCAAATCAAAGCGTTGCTATCCAGGCGTAGTTTTTGAAGCATCGGCATACCCCGGAATGAACCAAGCGGGATACTCGTCAGCAAGTTATTATGAAGATACCTGTAGGCATTCGACATTCTCACTAAGTATAATACTAGGTATACAATGGACCCAATTCCAGAGCGGCCGCTAAAATCTAATTTTAATTAGTTGTCGTTAAACCACTTTGCAATTCTACGGGAACTGTCAAATTCAACTGACATCGCTAATTCTAATCTGACGTTCCTTATTTTAGACAATCCTTACAATCAATTCAACTTAACTTTATCTGGCCAAACGCAATTCAATATATACCTACAGGATGTTTGGAAGATGGGTGCAAAGCTTTAACGTGTTGTTAGTATAGACCATTTAGAACCATATCAGACCATACTAAGCTTTCATGACGCATGATTTTATTTTTTACCGAATATTGACAATTTTTGTTGAAAAAACCCAAAAGTTTGCAATTACCTGCAAATAATGGCCAATCTGGAAGATAAGTGAGTTATTTAATATTTTATTTAAATAAAGTAATGTGTAAACAATCAAATAAGACATAATGTACGCATCTGTGTCATGAAACAATTTTGTTACAGAAATTTTGTGTTAATGAACTTTCTTGGATTTCGGTAATCAAATTTATTTGAAGCCATTAAGAAAAAAAATCGATGACTGGGTTTTATGTTCAAAAATTTTTGAAAACATAACTGGTTATTGTTCTTTCTTTTGAGGTATCAACTACAAAGATAGCTCACCAATTATATACCTACCTGTAAACCAAATTGAGGGACCAAATTACGCTTATAGGTGAATTTTTTTTCTTATTTTTTTATCCTAATTATTTTCTTTTCATGTTCAAAATGTTCACCGCGATTCCTAATACAAGCACGGGCCCATCTTCTCACCTCTGTTGTTGTTATTTTTAGCATAATCTCCTGCTTTATTGTTTCGAAGGCTGATTGATCTGACTGATCTCTCGATCAATTCTTCTTTCGTGTCTATTTTTTCATGTGTATAAACAAGCTCCTTGGCTCTACCCCACACAAAAAAAGTCAAGCGAAGTGGGGTTGGGTGATCGGCCGGGCCAAGGGATAGGCCCATCTCTTCTGATCCAACCGTCGTCAGGGAAAGTGTTGTTCAAGTGCTCCCGTACCAGTGCGTTGGACAGCCGTCTTGCTGGAAGATCACTTCTCGGTCAGTTTCAAATATTGGTGCTCCAGATTCCTCGATGAGTATTGGAAGATCGTTTTGAAAAAACTCTAAATCATTATTGCCATTCAAATGTTTAGGTAAGGAATGAGGCCCAATTAGAGTTCTTCCAATCACTCCAACCCACACGTTAACCGAAAATTGTCTTAGGAAAGATTTTCGATTTTTCCAGTGTGGGTTGTTGTCTTTGTAGGTTGTGAATATTTGTAATGCCTTCCCTTGAAAATTTGCTCTCATCGGTCCACAATATGGACTTCAAGAACCAAGCATCTTCAATATCTGCATTTAGAAGAAAGCAGCAAAATTGAATTCGTCTTGTTAGATATCTTTTTTCTAGACCTTGCAAACCCATGCCATGAAATGGGTATTTGTTGTTTTGATTCATGGTTTACCAAACCTCCAGTGTGAAATTAAAAGAAAAAATAAGAAGAAGAAAGGTAAAAGGTCCCCTCAATTTTATCTCAAGTGTGCAAGATAATACTCAAAATTGAACCCTGTTAACATTTTCAACACAGAAAGGATTTAATTAAAAGCGATAATGTCGTTTAATCTACTGTCTTGAAATTTTTATTTTCTTCCTCAATTTACTTTACAGGTCATAATTTCAATAATTGGTGAGCTATCTTTGTAGTTGATACCTCAAAAGAAAGAACAATAACCAGTCATGTTTTCAAAAATGTTTTAACATAAAACCCAGTCATCGTTTTTTTTCTTTATGGCTTCAAATAAATTTGATTACCGAAATCCAAGAAAGTTCATTAACTTAAAATCTCTGTAACAAAATTGTTTCATGACACAGATGCGTACGTTACGTTTGGTCCGTTTAATTTATGTCTTATTTGATTGTTTACACATTACTTTATTTAAATAAAATAATAAATAACTCACTTATCTTCCAGATTGGCCATTATTTGCAGGTAATTGCAAACTTTTGGGTTTTTTCAGCAAAAATAGTCAATATTCGGTAAAAAATAAAATCATGCGTCATGAAAGCTTAGTATGGTCTGATATGGTTCTAAATGGTCTATACTAACAACACGTTAAAGCTTTGCACCCAGCTTCCAAACACCCTGTATATTTTTACGCGAAAAATCGCTAAACTGACTAATCTTAGCGGCGATTAAAATAAATATTATGATTAGGTTGTATGGCAAGGATATAACTGGGCTTTCTCATCAAAATAACATGGAAAAACAACAACTTTTAAACAATTTTTTACCCGAAACCATTTCAAATACGTACGACCACTATCTATCTCTTAAATTTTAAAATTCAACCAGAAAAAAAATCTCGTCATATTGCGAAAATTCAATGTAGCTAATTTTATAAAATTATTTCCCAAAACGACGAGTTTTTTTTTTCTGGTTGAATTTTAAAATGCTAGAGATAAAGAGCAGTGGTCGTATCTGAAATAGTTTCTGGAACTTAGCGATTGGTGGTTAGTACCATTAAAGATTGTTTTGATTAGATGATTTTTAGCAACGAGTAGGTACTTACAGACGCTCGAGCCTCGGTAAATTGGAGAAAGTATCGGGTTCAATTTGTTTTATCTCATTAACGTGAAGATACCTATAATATAAATAGAAAATCATTATAATATTATAAGAGGAAAGATTTGTATTTTTGTGTGTGTGTTTGTAATGAATAAACTCAATAACTACTGCCGATTTCAAAAATTCTTTCACCTTTAGTAAGTTAAATTCACCCTGAGTAACATAGGCTACCTTTTACTGCGGGAAAATGCCTTATTCCCACGGGAAAACTTAACGCGGGCGGGGCCGCGGCGGAAAGCTAATCTATAATATAAAAATGAATCGCAAAATGTGTTGGTAAGCGCATAACTCAACAACGCCTGGACCAATTTTTCCAATTCTTTTTTTTTAATGTTCGTTGAAGTCCAAGGATGTTCATACGGAGAGAAATTTAAAAAAAGGGGAAAAAAAATTAACGCGGGCGGAGCCGCGGGGCCAAAAGATAGTATTAAATAAAACAGTTTGTTTTCAAGGTAAATCAACTTATTTTGGGGTTATTTTATTTGTCTACACTAGTCACTAATTTAAACCCCTCCGGATCTACGAGTATAATTTTAAGGACCCAGAAACCAAAATATTCTATTACTGGTAATACTTACCTAAAATATTTTAATTAAACTTGGTACAACTACAAAGAAAGAATAGATCTTGGGGAAGAACATAGGCTACCTTTTGCTGAGGCGAAATTCCAACGAGAAAAACTGTTAACGCGGGCGGAGCCGCGGCGGAAAATTTGTATTATACCCAAGTGGCATGGATTTTGTGTCATTTTTCTGTGCACTATCAAAGTTGCATCCACAACAATATCTACATACCTACCTAACCTTGACCTAATAAACCACAAAAGTATACCTATAATAGTACCTACTACCTGCCTAGTGTCGAGTCGCGAAAAGGAAAATGGCCCGATAAACTCTAACTAATACTTAACGTACACGAAATACCGAACATGCAAAGCATCAAAACAAAGCGATGGACGGAAACAACTGATTATTATTTCCTCTGTATGTATGTATGTACCTATGGTAAAAACAATGTTATAAAATGAATAATGTAAAAGGATACATACATACGTCAAAGTTTGGTAAATCAGCACGCTTTGCTTCGTAAGTAGGTATCTACTTGACTCTAGCTGTCAACAAATTTAACAAGAGGAAAAAAATATTATAAAACGATGGTCGTGAAACAAACTATTCGGCATATTCGCAACTCTTTGATATATATACCTGTTATGTTTTTGAAAACCGACCGGCTGGCGGATACGGTTGTCCTGTCCATGTAAGTAGGTATTTGCGTGTCTGCGTGTTCGCCCTTGTTTGTGGAATAAGGTAGACTAAAACGTGCTACTACACATAAAACATAGGTACCTACCTAAACATATTTGCAAACACCGATATGAAAGTGCCAGCATAACAGCTCCATAATTTAACCATACATAACCCATGTGGGTCGCACATGCTTGCATCTGGCTATAGAAGGCTACTTACAGCTGTTCTAAGTTCTGCAAGTCCTGGAAGACGTCTGGGTCGATGTACTGGATACGATTGCGGTAGAGGTAGAGATGTTTGAGCTGGTTCAAGCCTTGCAGAGCGCCCGACCGCAGCGCTTGCAGCCGGTTGTCGTTGAGGAGCAGCGACCGTAGCCCGTGCAGGTGACTGAACGCGCCCGGAGCTATATCATTGATCTTGTTGACACGGAGGTCGCTACAAACGTATAATAATAATAATAATCTGCGATTTTTAAGCAGTCGTCCGCTATCTCACCTCCATAGCCCAGATATCTAGTCCACTTAACTCCCATCCCCATAGCAGCCCAGACCAACGTTTGTCCCTCCCTGGCAAAAGTTCTGCAGCTAGCGGGGACTATTTGTCCTCCAGCACATTTCTTTAGCGTGTTGGAGGATAGGCCCCAGTAGTTGCGTGCCATTTCACATTTTAGAATAAATGGTATTAAACGGGCCTCTACAAGCTGGCTTTGGCCCCATGCCTAAGGCAAGGACCGAGACTCTATAGACCCGTGATCTTAAAGTGTACCAACATAATAATAATAATAATAAAATCTTTATTTAATTTCTCCACATAAATATAAATAATCGTTGGAGGCGTATCGCGGGCAGGCTTCTAGTTAGGATCGCTCAAAGCCGCTGGATGTAGGCAGGCAGCGAAAGACAGATCGTTGTGGAGATCATTGGAAAGGCCTTTGTCCAGTAGTGGACTTCTCTGGCTGAAATGATGATAGTGATAAATCGTGAGCGTCAGAATCGCTTGATAGGTGTCTGAAAATTGACGAGATGTATGCCATAAAACCGTACCTAAACAGTACTGAATTGTACCTATGAAAATATAATAGAATACTATCGACCGACACTCTTCGATAGCTGGATAGCGAACAATTTTGTCAATACTTCATGTCTTTATTTTTTTCTCATTTTACACATGCCATGTCAATGTCGTAAATAAACCTAATCTCATTGGTCCCGTGGACTAAGGGCCCCCCAAACTTAGAGCAACGGCAAATGACTTCGGCATAGATAAGACCAAGGGTAGTAAGTACTGATAAGACAGCATTCATACTTATAAGGACTCGATTAAAAAATGCAGAAAAATACCTAGTCGTTTTAGTAATATTGTACTACATGACATGTGGTATAATATATAGGTAATTCGCTGTAGGCAGTTATGGTTATGTAGAATTAATTTTGGGTGTCTTTTGAATTATCATTGGTGGCGGCGTGTAATATCAGCACGTGGTAAAGTTTAGGGTACGCACTAAAAGCAATACATTCTTAACCGAAAAAATTGTACTTGCCCAATAAAAAAAAGAGAAAATAGCTTTTTGAATCTCGTACGTACGTACGACGTTTAATTTTTTAACTTTTCAAAGTTATTAATAACTAAGGACTTCAGCAGTTTCAAATATTTAGCTGTAAAATTGTTGCAAAAACAGACCATACATAATAAATAAAAAGAAAGTAAGATAAGTAGCAAATGATGGTACTCACAGAGTTACGGTTTCCACAGACACGTTGGGGATCGTTGTCAGTTCCTTGTGCGAACACCGAGCTGCACTTCCTACGCATTGGCATTTTGAAGGACAAGTTTCAGCGAATGTACGGCAGAAACTTAAAGATAATAATATTAAAATACATTTGTATAAAACTACAGTCCCCATGACGGGACCAGATATTAGATAAGAATTGTTGCGTGCTAGGAGTGTTTGTTAGTAGTGTGGTCACGTGACGCTGGTGTAAGGAGATAAGCGAGCGGACTCGGGCGGGCAGCGGCTGGTGACCGGTGGCCGCAAATGACGAGATGCTTGCTGCCTACAGGCAGCGCGATGCCCGCTTGACCTCCGGGCTACGGGTTAGGCGCTGATTCCAGAAGCGCTCGTCTCATTTCAGACATTTATGATGAAATCCACAATTTGACATTCAAACATTAGGCAATACATTTTAATTATTAACGTTCAAAAAGTACACCTACCTAATCAATCATCTACCTTTAAACATAATGTTTGAAATACCAATTCAAATATTCACTATCACATCACATTGCATGAGAAGGACAGAGAGTGATACACACAATACGGTCATCTCGTATACCTAAGGTTACCGCACTTCTTTTCTTATCACTGCGACAAAATGTAAGCGCATAGTTACTTAATAAAAAGCAATAGAGCTGTTAAGTATATATTATAAACCATGAGTAAACTTGTTTATTTTTTATCCGATTACGACTTGTTCTACGACAGCGAGAGTAATGATTTTGAATGATAAGTTTGTGTTTCGTTCCTTCAAGTGTGATAATTATAATTTTTCACACATTAAGTACTAATACGTCCTAGTACTTATTAGTCACAAAATTGAATTATGTGCTTTCTATTGTAGTGTTTCCCATGGCTTAAACTATTCAAATTTTCAGCATGTCCAGCCTTCAACCGAACACGCTGCAATAGTGTGAAGCGCCTCGGCTTTCGTACCGAACGCGAATAAAATATTCATGTTAAGCCCAATACACACGTAGCTATAATCTATATTAATATGCCCAGCTCTAACATATTACATCTCACCACCACACACGGTAGCTGTATTGAAATATATATTTTCACCCTTACTGCGGCCACTTACGGAATACCTATAATATGTCGAGATTTATATTAATATACCGAGATTTATACTAATATGCCGTGCTATATCGGTCGCTTGTTGTGACGTCACCAAAATATGTCGACCGATATAGCAAGGCATATTAATATAAATCTCGGTATATTAATATAAATCTCGACATATTATAGGTATTCCGTAAGTGGCCGCAGTAAGGGTGAAAATATATATTTCAATACAGCTACCGTGTGTGGTGGTGAGATGTAATATGTTAGAGCTGGGCATATTAATATAGATTATAGCTACGTGTGTATTGGGCTTTATAGAAAATATTTACGTCACAACTCGTTTTCTGAAAATGGCGCGAAAAATGTATTACGCTCTGCTGTCAGAATTAATGAAAAAACTTAGCCATAAGCAGGAATGAAGTAGATGAAACAAATCCTGCGCAATGCTTCTGCGCGTAACATTATCTTGTAAGTATTACTGCACAGAAGCACTTAGCAGATTTCTACATAAATTGATAATATACTTTAATAGCGACAGAATTTTACACTGAAATTACCTTACAAGTACATTGTGTCCACTGAAAGCTTAGTACGTAATGTATAGTAATCGGTACATTTATGGCGAACTATTTACTACAAAATTGAATTATACTAAGGTTCAAATTTTGACACGATAGGTAATTAGAAATCACAATACGATCATGGGTCTTAATAAGAATGAATATGATTACAAAAAGAAAATCTATAAACTATTTTCCTTAAAATGTTAAGAATATCATATTAATATAAACATGCTTGAAGACCTAAAACTATTGCTATTAATTTGTGTAATAGTACTAACTTACAATTACAGTAATACAATTTTAATTAAGTTGGGTTGAAATGCCACGTCATGAAGTATAAAGGGTACGAGTTAGCTGATCCCAGTCAAGTGTTTAAAAATGTCATGTATGGCTGCATCATCATCATCTACTGGCGTGTGTCTGTTGAACAGTCAAGTACTCCAAATAAGGTAACCAACTCTTTAAAAATTTAGCTTGTCGTAACTTTATCAGCACATAATTCCGCCTTCTGTTGATTAGTGAAGTCAACAAAAGCAAGCTTGTGATAGTTCTAGTGATACCACAGCGTTATTTGGCCGTGATAAAAAAAGCATAGACAAATGCCTTGCCTTGGTCAAATATCATTACAAAAAAGAAAACAAAACCAGTGCACAATTATAGAGCCTCTAAAAGGTATTTATATCTATCCCTCGGTGGGCATATATGAGCTGTTCAATGTAGATGGTCATAATTTGTTTGCTCAATGGTAATTTATTTACTCGACTATACATTAAGTACCTACTTAGATTATGACATTTTGGATGTTGTATGAATATTTGTTAATGAAGTTGTTGTTTTTTTAAAAATAACGTTTCAAATTAAAACATAAATATCAATTTTAGCTGAGTTGCGATGAGTGAATTTTAAATGTATAGTGGCAATTTGAATATTTAGTTTTTTATTTATCCTTTACTTTCAGATGCCCCCAGGACTGTGGTGCCGAAAGGGCATAAAATTTCCAGAAGCTACTTTTAATTATATTTTCATCACTGTTCTGTTGTTTATTCTGCTAACACCATGATAACAATATTTTTATTTATTGATTACCTGCCAATTAAATACAATATCTGATAATTGACACTAGCCAAAATGGATGCTAGAAAATAATTTTTAAAAATTGTGAAGGTTTTAAATATAGGTAGCGCGCAAATAAGTTGCATGTTTAGGAACGTACTGAGTGGGTAGTGTAATTAATGAATAATCGTGTGAACTTTAGAATGTTTGAATGATAAAATATAATCTATGTATTATCTTAATATGAGTTGCATTTAGACAGCACGTGCGCGCATCAGTAAAACATTTCAAAAAATACAACCCGGTCTTCAAAATGGTCTATGTTAACTATGCTAAGAGCCTCAAATTTTAAACCAATTTACTAAGGATTTCGCTATAGCGTGCCCTATGTAATTCTAGACTATATTTTATGTGTGTTTATTTTCGTTTTGTCGAACAATAGTTGTTTATATGAGTTCTAAAAATATGACTTACTATTACGCTTATAATAAAATATAACTATAACAGTAATATAGTTACAGCCTGTATCTTCAATCATGCTTATCTCGCTCACACTCAGTGTTTATACTAGGTATGTAATGAGAGCATTCGTCTGCGTGTTGGTATGGAGGCTGGATGGTGTCCTGCGCAGATGATGCGTCACACTGAAACAGGCTGGGGTGTCGGAGGACACGGGCGGCCGGAGCAGCCTTGTCACTATTCCTATATACGAGCTACGAGCTGCGCGCGCCGTCTGGCCCCGAGGCACGGAGATTGCGCGCGCCGCTTCAGATCTCATTTCCTAAACTATTACTCTCTTATTCTTAATATCTTAACCGTGAGACTAATGGCAGTGATGGTCAGCAGTTGACGGGAGGGACGCGCTGGTCAACCATACCCCACAATTTTAAATTAAAATTCATACGAAAAATTAAAGTTATACCGATTAATTTACTGTATTTATTAATTTACTGGTATATATCTAAACTTATTCGTTCGTTATCGCGGACTGTGTGCGTACGCCATATTGTCATCCTTTCTAAACTATCTCTGCAACGGTTGGACGTTATGTATGGGTAACTTCTTGAAAGGGCTTAATATTTTGATGGCCGAACGCACACCGTGAACCTACTTTCAATCGCGGCATTAACTAGTTTCCCCTAACTCCATCGATACCTCTACCATACTATTATGATTGATATATTTTAGTCAATGTGTTTGAAGAATTATAGACCTCTATTTACATATATTATGATGGTGACTTAAAGAATTCGTAAATTATGTATGACGTAGACAGACGGACCGCTCCGAATAAAATTCCTTTTCTCGGACACGTACAATCTCATTCAATATACAACAGACCGTCAAGGATCTAAACTAAATTAATGTGGATGGCGCTGCACTCTACACAAGAAGCTATCAAAAATGAAATTTCATAACAGATAAGGTAGTGTCGCCGAAGATAGCCCGGCTCCTAAGATAGCCCACTTTAAAAAAAATACAGTTATGATTATTCGAAACATTTGAAATTACGCGGGTTTATGCTACTAGTATCATAGACAATAGTGCAAGTGTGTTTCATTACCGGGGCGTCACCATTTTGAAGACAGACGACAGTTTGCTTGGTCATGTCAGAACGATACACGTTTTATAAACTCCACGATGTCATTTCTTTTGAAAATTTGCAAATTAAAAGCAAATCTGTTTCCTCTAAACTGTGAAAACTCGTATTTAATTTATTAATCAACGAAATTACAGATGAGTTTTATTATTTTATTACCTATTTTGTATTTTTACGAGATTATACTTAAACTGGGGGTGATTTCCTATCATGGCCCATAATATGATCCCCAACATATAGCCCCATTCGCTTTTCAGATTATTTTGGGATAATTTATTTTTTTGTTAAGAATACACGCACATAATTAAAGACAATAGCGTCTTATTTGTTTTTACTAATAAGTACACCTATTTTGATTGATCTCAAAGTTAATTATCAGTATCCCTTAGATAGCCCACCTACTAAAACAAAAATGTTTTAGAAAAAAGAATTGATTTCTTTATATTTTCGATAAGTTACTTTCAAAGTTAATTTAAAAGTAAAATATATTTTTATTTAGTAGTTAGTTTTTATTTTATAGTTGATTTATATTTTGATAGATTTAAGATGGCCCACATTTGAAATTTTCGTTAAGGGGCTACCCGAGGCTAAGTGGCGCCGCCCTCTGTTAAAAATTAATTACTCGCGAAGTATATTTTTTTTCTAAAATCCGGACGGTCATTTTGAAGTTGGCGTGCTATAGGATATATAGGGGCCATAAACTGTATTTATTATAGTCCGCTGTAGTTACAGATAGAAAATTTGCCAAAAGTGGCCGTTTTTAGCAACTTTTCTATCTGTAACTACAGCGGACTATAATAAATACAGTTTATGGCCCCTATATATCCTATAGCACGCCAACTTCAAAATGACCGTCCGGATTTTAGAAAAAAAATATACTTCGCGAGTAATTAATTTTTAACAGAGGGCGGCGCCACTTAGCCTCGGGTAGCCCCTTAACTATTTTACCTTTTGTGAATAATGTTATGAGAAGATTGTGTTTCATTTTGATATTTTATGTTAAAAGTGTTAAAATGTTTATAATGCATATATTTCCATTAATATTTTTCGGGCCATCTTCGGCGACCAGCTTCCCAAGATAGCCCAATACCAAGTTTTTAAAAAGTGTTTATCTTTGTGTTAAAATGCCAAAAGCTGTACTACTTTTTTAGGTATCTTGCTTCCCAAATAAATATATTATAATTTCCATTATGTTTTTTCTTTACTTTACTTAACTGCAAGATTTTACAAGGATTTGAAATTAAGTGGGCCTTCATCGGCGCCCGTACCTTAGTTCTTTTTTTCAGATCTTTGTCGTTCTGTAGTACATTGTAAATAAGGAGCGTCCATTGTTGTGTGTATGATACATTGGGCTCAATTCAGGCGTTGCCGCTAAAATCTCTAAATTTAAGTTGTTGATCAAAGACCAGTTTTTTTCATTCATATGGGAATCGAAAAATATGAGAGAAGAATTAATCTAATTTTGAATGAATGATATTTGAAATAACGTAGCTGTGAAATTCGGCTTAATTTTAAGTGTGATGTTTTCGCGTGCTACACTGATGCGAACTACGCGTTAAATCGATATTTGATGTCTCTAAATTTAAGTTGACAATTACCAAGCTTAGAGCAACGCGGGCCTTACGTCTCAGTTACCAAGGGACATATTATGGTTTTTAAATTTAAGTTAGAGCGTAATACGGAGAATCGGGCCCAGTGTATCTACAGGAAAATTTAGATTTACGACGTGAGCAGTCCTTCCGTCACACTTTTATACTTTTGTGACGTGATGTGACGATTAAAGCAATAAATAAACAGTAATGAGACCGATCCGAGCGAAACCGTTACACCACAAACCCTTTCTTGGAATACGCGAGTTTGATGAAAAGCAATGTTACCATGACCATACACGTGATTTTAACACGGAACACGACGCGAACTAGAGTGGTGAGTATTTATAAGTAGGTACTGAATGCGTAGCCTGTTTCAGTGCGTTATAGACATACAATTTAAAGAATTTGCGAAATTGCTCTTATATTACCTCGGTAAGAGGTGAATGGGCCTGATTTATCGTTCATGCTTACTCAGTGTCAATTAGTTGACTTAACACACACCCTTCGCATTTATTCACAGATGTGCGCAAGTTTTATCGCGATATTGAATAGAACGCTCATTCGTACATGGTGAGGATCAGAATTTGAATTATTGGACTGTACGCCACCGATGCTTCAACCAAAAAAAGAACCATATACTTCATAAAACACATTAAACTATAAGCGACTAAATGCAAAGATCGATTTTGATGTGCAGTATATTGTGATTGTCGTTTTTGTGCGTTGAATTTCGTATAAGGTATCAAATATTAAAATTGTCTTTTTCTCTTTCTGTTTATGATGTTTTGACCTAGTCTAAGCACATTCTATTGTTAACTGACAATGAAATTATTCCGTTCTTCTTATTTCGGATATTTTCACAAGGTTTACTTGTGAATCAGTGCTATTGTGCGTATGTAAGCTTTGTGTTCGATATCATGTTATTGGTAGTTCGTAGTCAGAGTGAATGTCAACCTAGAGCCGCGAGGTTCCGCGGTGGTGGTTGGTGGCGGTATGCGGTAGAGGTAGAGAGCGGGGAAAGATCAATTCATCAGAGATGTCGCGACCTTCGCTTAACTTAATACTATTACACTACTACACATTGACATTTAAGTTCATATAAAATTTGAATACATTCGTTCCTAAAACCTTAATAACTAATTTAATATCAAAATTTTATGGACTATGTATTACACAATAACGTGAAAAAACAGTCTTGCAGGCGTATTCGTTTATCAAAAATTTATAAATTGTATAACTTTCTTTTGTATAAACCAATAAAGTACAAGAATCCAAAACAGTTGTCTAATCATAACCACAAGTTCTTATGATTAATTGATACAATTTATATATTTCAGTTATTTAATAGATTGACAGTTGTATTAGATTAACAGTGAATATACATCAGCCAATCGGTTTCATTCAATTACTTACACTAGATATTGGCTCACGAAAGATAAGACAAACTATTGCAAATACACGTCACGAAATAATATTTTTTTTACTATAATCATGTTGTAATGTGTTTGACATAATCTGGAATGTAGTATTTACTATTAAATTGTAAAATTATCAGCCTTAATTACCTTTTAGTTCATTCGGAAAGGGAAAAACGTTCGCCTCAGTGGTCTCGGGTTCGAATCCCCGGCAGGGCACCATAGAACAAGATTACATTGTGCGACTATCTCCAGTTTGTTTAGAACATCAGGATGAATCACCCGGTTTTCCGAAAAGGAAGATGATTTCGTGCTTCAGAAGGCACGTACAGCTTTTATTTCCTTTTTCGGCTACTATCCACGGATATAGTCTTAAAAGTTCTGAAATCACGGTTAACCCTTTGGCCCCTAAGAGGGGTTGGATTTCGGTAAATATTCACCCTTTGTTCGCACGAGTCAGACAGTAATGTATGTACTTCACAAACGTGTTCCAATTTATGGAGCGATCTAGTAAAGAATTATTATAACTTACGAGACATCACCGTCATACTCAAAGTTTCAATCAATAATGTAAAAAAGGTGGTTTATTATTTATTTGTTCACAACCCCGTCTTGTCTTTCGTTAGCCAGACCCTAGCCTTACATATAAATAATATGGTGACATTAGCAACATAAGAGAATTGATGGATGATTGAGTATTATAGTTGATGAGAGCTGCATTTTATTATACCTACATTTACTTCTATCTTAAATATATCAAACATAACTTCAATTCAAAATGAGATTTAATTTATTGATATTATACCACGAGATGTCGAAAATTACAAACAGAGCATTCATACAACAATACACTGACGTTACAACATGCATTAAATAATACGTTTATACTTATCATTACATTAATTTATGCCATCTTTTCTGTATATTGTTTAACTAATCTTGAATCTTAACAATCAAGTTACCTATTTGATATAAAACAAATATTTGTGAAAACAAGATAAAAAAAGTATTAAAAAATATAATCATAAGTATATATTGTCTAAAATTAATAAAACAAATATGCTGCATAGTGTTTAGTATAAAAGTAATGTAATTTACTATAATATAATATGAAATTATAGGTACATTTTCAAAATTTTGTAATTTGTTTGTGGGTTCATCAGGAGCGCGTCTTATTCATGAAATAGGTTTCTTTTTAGTGCGGGTATATAATAGTGCGGGTCTCGTCTATATCTCTCGAAACACTGACAAGAAGAAATAAAATGACACATTTAAAATATGTAGTGTATGGAATACGATTAACCTGTATGGATGTAGGACAAGTCCGTGTGTTTCAGCATGGCAATATAAGTCGTTGACCGTGCCCGCACCACCAAAGGCTGATTTACGCTGGAGCAACATTGTGCGGCATTGCGGCACTCCACATTAATCATAAACAAATTTTATAGTAAGATGTTTTGAAAATTATTAAATAATACGATGCCACAATGTTGGCCTTGACCTAAAATAGGCTGCTGCATTTCATAAATATCATATTCTATTTGTAGCATAACACAAGATTTCACTTGCGAAAATTATGAATGATGCCGCAATGACGCACAATGTTGCCTCAGCATGATTAAGCTTTAACTCGACAGATTTGTCGTTTCTAGTGCTTCATTATACTTTGGTGATGTGAGAAATACTACCTACTCTTTCAGAATAATAACTTTTTATTTTAAAAGCTGCCTGCATTTATTAATAACTATATGTAGGTATTGATTTAAGTAGCTATTTTCTGATTGCCATTTGTTATGTTTGAATTTATTAACTTTCAAATGGCTACGAGTATGAGGAGGAAGAACCCCACTTCGTAAGAATTCTGCCTCTTCAAAGTTAGAGTAAGAAAATACTGTCAGCCAGATGACGGCATTCAGATGACTGCAGCGTTTGTTTGCCGAAGCTGCACAGAAGCTTCGCCATCAGACTAGCTGAGGTGATGTATTCCATCGTCGTTAAGTAGACTCGAAAAGCTATAGTTCGAGCCGCCGAATGTTTTTATTTGTTCTAACATCATCTTTTCCTTATCTCCACCAATAATCAGGCCGTTGATTAGTGGCGATTTAATCTTTAACAGTGTGAAAAGAACAATTTGTTGTTCTTTTTGGTCATCAGCCCAATTTTTTTTATTAATTTCTGCGGTCGACTGCCTCATATTTTCTATTATCTCTTTATTATATTCAAGGCTGAGCTCCATGATCTCGCAATTTTTACACCCTTTCAAAATAAATTGTGATATTAGTGTAACCAATGATGTTATTGAAATTGCAATGCAATGTTCATAGGTTTAAGACAAATCGTTAGTTTTTTTTTTAATTATCTCTGTAAAGTGTAATCTTCCAAATGCAAATAATTGAACAGTAAAAATTAAAAATTATGATAGCTACCCCGATCTCCGGTCGTTATCCACAATTGCCATGTTCAAACACGCGGACTCACAGGCATACAAGGATCTAAATGCACGTGTAAGAGGATAATGCTCGCTATGCAACAAGTCTAGAGAGGTTCCATACGTAAATTCAACATCCAGTAGGTATTTTGTGACATGAGTAGGTTCCTTTACAAGAAATTGCCAAAAAAATACGTTTCGGTTAGTTTCTTTTTTTGGCACGTTCGTTTAGATCCTTGTCGCAAGTGGCTGTCGGTCTTATTGTTTACCGTTTACTTCTCTTTCTCTTTTTCCTTTTCCTCTTCTGGCTCCTTCTCCTTCTCCTGCTCCTTGTCTTTGTCGTCGCCCTGCAATTATATTCATAATTGTTCTTAACGAGTAAACCAACACCATCGGCCGACCGGTCGGTAGTACTCTTGCCTTCAAAGCAGAACATTCGTGTGGTAAGCCTTGTGGCTTGCCTTCTGGAGGTTGTATCATACAACGTCCAGAAGGCAACTATACAACTTGTATGTTCGTGTTATGTATGCATATCAGTTGTCTGACACCCATAGTACAAAGGATTTGTCTAATTTGGGGTCAGATGGCCATGTGTGAGATGTTTACATAATTTACAATGTTCAAGAAACAATATTATGTACCTAGTTTATTAACACATATTTATAAACAAAACGTCACAGCTCACAATAAATATCAAGTCCGGTCAAGTGCACTAGTTACGTTTCTTATAAGAACATAATGCTTTCAATTTTACTCTTCTTAAATAAAATGTCCAGGAGCCTTAGGTACATGAAAATTGTTTAAAGAGTACTGTAATGAAATACAACTTTCCATCACACATTTTCTGTATTATGTATTTGACACCAAAAATATATAATACAAGTTTAAAAAAAATCCCGTATATAGATTTGAAAATGGGATTCTGTTGGTTATGTAGGAGCAATTAACTTTAATCACTATCGGTACCGATAGAACAATTGCGGAATGTCTCCGATAGTTAGTCGCTTCCTCGCCGGCGGCGCGGCGGTGGTGGTGGGACATTGCCTAAATTGGATGTTTATCCTTAAAAAAAATTAGTAGAGATTAAAAGAGGCTATAAAAAAGTATTTTTAATACAGTTGCTCAAAAAGTGGCGTATTGCAGGGTCGTATAGCGTTCGCGTTCGGGAAGTGGGCTATTACACACTCGTGCTTTTTTTTTACCTTTCCCGCACTCGTGCGTTCTCTTTCCCAACTGTCAAAATAATGCCTATTAAAAAGAAAAACCAACCATGAAGTTTTTACTAAAAAAAAAAACATAAAAGTTTTTATGATTCATGCAAATACGTATATTTATAAAAAGGAGCTACTAATTTGTTTCAATATCAGATTTAATTATTGGATTAAATGAGTTAGGTTAGGTTTCATCATTTCGTCACATTAAATTTCGTTTCATATCAATATAAACATTCTACTGAAGACTTGGCTGTATAGGCATACTTCTTTTTGCATACCAGAATGGGTGAAGAAAAAAAGTTAGTTGAGTTTTTTTGTGTTTTTGTTATTTTATATTTTATTAAATTGCTTCATTTTTTCGCAACTGTATTAAAAATAGTCGTTCAGTACACGTGCGGAACCGTCATTGCAACTCGTTCCGACTGTCTACCCTCGCGTTCGGCTGCGCCTCGGCTCGGGTGGACATTTGTCGGAACTCTTTGCAATGACAGCCTTTCCGCACTTGTAATGAAATATACTATTACAATGCATGTGCTCGAAAAGAGCGTTTTCTAAGCAGCCAAATACTGCGGAAAGTAGCACTTTTTCGCACTAGTGCTTTTTACTTATCAGTTTTTATTTTATTTTTGCTCAGCCTGTCAATCAGCCAGTCAACCTGACATTTCAGTATTTGAGATATTTTTACAAATTACTTAATTGCCATTTGTTACTAATATAAAGGTAACAATAAAAATAAAAATTCGATAAACGCGTTTATAATTAGTATAATTACTTTAGAAATTGATTTTTATTGATAAATTACGTTCAAATATTAATTAAAAATATGCGTGGCTGAATACATTTTGCTTATTGCCTTATTGCGATTCGACGAGATAGCTTTGCACGATTTGCATGATTTTTTCAGCGCGAATGTGTTTAGGAAGCCCGCCATTTTATACGCCTTTTTAATGTAACTGTTTTTTTTTCTTGCACAATGCATAGTAAAATCTTGTATGATACACGTGCGAAAGATGATTTCCGACTCGTGTCGGCTTATACACTCATCGGAAATCACATACTTTCCGCACTAGTAGCATAAATAGCTATTGCTTACCTTGCCCTTGTCCTGGTCGTCCAGCGGTTGTTTCTCAGCGGGAGTGGTGTTCTCCTTGGAGTCTTTGGGCGCAGGCGTGATGGGCTCCGGCGGGGCGCAGATCTCGTCCCAGTCGGGGAAGGCGCGCTCCTTGACGCGCGACACAAACCCCACGAGGCTCGGGAACGCCTCGTCCATCGCGTCTCTCAAAGGATGAGACACCTCCTTGTCCATGAAATGCAACTGGGCCAGGTTCGAGAACGCCACCACGTCCAGCTGGGGAGCGATAACTATTTGTTATAATCTGTGACATAAGAGACCCCCTGCACTATTGTATACAGCTTTAGACTTCCCTCCATCGAATCGTTCTAGAGTAGACCGGCACCAATCGACACGAGTCGCCTTTTGCTCTTCCGACAAATTGTGAGGCACCCATCTGGAAACTAGTTTTCTGACACCCAACTCACTATGTAAAATGGTTTGAATTGCAGTCATTCCAATGCCTATGATTGCCCGAATCTGCTCATATGTCACATGTCGGTCTTCTTTTATAATTTTTTTTTTTCACAGCGACGATATTTTCAGGCGTCACTGCTGTTTTTGGCCGACCCGCCGAAGGTATGGTACCCAGAGAGGACCGACCTCGTCGAAACTCCGCATACCACCGATATATAGTCGTTTGACTAGGCGCTTCCATTTCATAAATAGAAATAAGCTCACAGAGACATTCATCTTGAGATAAACCCCGGCGAAAGTTATGGTAAATTTATGGCACAAAAATTTTAACGCGTGACCTCCATTTTTTCTGTCGACGTGTCAATTTGAAACCGTGATTAAAAAAAGAACAATTATTTTTTCAAAAAAAGAATACCTACATGATTTTAGTTTGTAAATGGCCAGTGAATGCACAGTAAAAAGAGGTTTTAGCTAACTCTTTGCTAAGTACCGTATTCCCGATCATTTCGGTGTGCCCCTCGTAATCAGAGAGGTGGGAACCGCGCCACAGAAGAAATAATAATACTAACCGTGTACTAATCCGTACAAAGGACACTCACCCCCCGCACTAAAATAAGTTTCCCGCCCGCCCGAGCTCCCCACGCCCCGTACCCCGCAGGCGCCGCGGGACTCTGACAGGGGTGTTCAGGGGTGTTTTATATAGCGTTTCAGTGTTTGACTTGTAATTGATATTCAGTTGTTATTCAAAAAGCAGTAGATTGTCAAAAAACGTTTGCTGTAGGTATGGAGTGTCCGACCTGTGACCGCGCTTCGCTTTTCAGAAGCGAAGCGGGGCTCCAAATACCAATCTCTCTGCATAAAATCATAGGCAGCAAGGCGAGTGAAACAAAAGACAGACGCGGATAATAGGCTATTTGACTACTATTTGGAAATCGTATTAAATTATTCTTTATCACAAAGTTTATCACATAATAAGCACGCTACATTGATATTTCTGAGATATGTACTGTATTTAATAATGAAAATCAATGATAAAGTTGAAATTTTGAAGATCACGCCTAAAACGGTCATCTGACACGTGTGACGTCACTGGTTAGTAAACAAAGTCTGTCGCAAATTGAAATACAGCGGATGACGTGTATCTAATATAAATACGTAAAAAATCATAAAATAACTATGTTTTAGAACCAAAATTAAATGGCCATGACGTATAAATGGTGTGTAGTTCCACGGTGTACAAATACCTCTGTAAATAGTCACAAACTGTTCCTTTCTGTTCCGACGAAACCCAAATGATAAAAGATGTGGTACTTATTAACCAGGTCCCCATCGTTAGCTGTAAAATAATAATGCAGCGGTATTCTTTCTAGAAGGTCATACCATAATATATCAATAAGTTTTTCTGGATGACTACTCAAAGATTTTTTTTTATTACGAAACAAACTGTTAGTTATCTTTCATACATTTTGTTTGAGGTTATAAACGCAACTTGTTTTTTTTTATTCTTTTGTTCTTTCGAACAGGCTAAGGTCAATGACCATGCTGTCTAGTCTTCAGTTGCAAATCTTTGCTTATGTATGTTGTGTTGTAAATGAAGGGTATGTCTTCAATAGGTATTGTTTATTCTTGTCTTGAGTGAGAATCCAAAATGTACGTCTTCAGTTTTGTATAGGTATCTTAAGTAAAAACGCAACTTGATTTTACATATTATTTAATTTTCATTAACAAATAAGAGAAACGCAATAGCCATACAGCCAAAAAAAAAAAAGGATTTTGCATCCAGCAGCCCCCCGCTAAATAAAAATTGATTGATAGGTTACCTAAGTAAGACAGGTCAGTGTCAATAACAGAGCACGGAGCCACGGAATGAGCTGAGCGAGAAGCGAGCGCGCTGCGGTAGCGGCCGGCGACCACCAAATATTTGAATAAAGAAATAAAAAAGCTCATAAAATACAAAATTTTACCTTATTTCCCACTTAAGGGGGGCTCTAAACCTGTTACTATTTTATTCTAAGCCCTTTCTTTTTGTTACTTGGAACAGGACAAAAAGATAAAATACTATAAAAGATTAGGCTGTATAGCAATTTTATTCATTGCCTACTAATGGAGATTAATAAAAATAAGAACAGAAAGAAAGAAATTGGCGCTTTTTGTACCTACTGAAAATGTATGTGAAAATTTTATTTTGTGAAAGTGATAGGTATAAATAAATGTGTTTATTACAAAAAGGATGCACCTATTAAAACTGTAAGTAGATACTTTTTAGAACCACCCAACATCATCACCTTCTGACCATTCATGAGAAATCTGTAAAAAACTAAAATGCGTAACTAGTCAAACTTAGTCAAGACTATTACCCCCTAAAAGCGTCTATCTTGTGTAGGTTGTAGGTGGCTCGCACGAAATTTGGTTCCATTTTGAATATATTATATGCCACATGTTATAAAACTTATCAAAAATTACTTTACAAATAGCTAAAAGATCCAATATTGCGACTCCGAAAATATGAAATACATACAATTTGATACAATTGTCAGTAGAGGAATCGTCGTTTACTAACCAGTGACGTCACCGGAGTTGCAACCAATAACAGAGCGTTCACGTCACAGATAAAATTTCAACATTTTCTGTATTTTATTTCGTAATATATGCGATAATTACACATTATTTAGTTTAAATAAAGTGGTACCTATATGTCTTTTTACCCACGACGGACGGAACGGAACGGAGGCGGTATTATGCGTTTGGGGTAAGAGGTTGTTTGTTTGTTTGTTTGTTTGTTACCTTCTATCTCGAAAACCAATGGACCGATTTAGTTCCGGTTTTTTGCATTAATAAAAAGGTATCACTTCAACTTAGGATCTTAGATATGTTTTATGTAGGTAGACCATCAGGGAGCGCTGCAGCAGCCAGATAAGTTGGTACCACAGGAGTTATCAAAAACTACCGAATCGATTTCGATGCAGTTTTTTGCATTCAAAAGGCTTCATATTGGAGCTGGTTGTTAGACATGTTTTGGGGCGGTAGACCACCAGGGAGCCCTGCAGCAGCCAGATAAGTTGGTACTACAGGAGTTCTCAAAGAGTACTGAATCGATTTAGATGCGGTTTTTGCATTCAAAAGGCTTCATATTGGAGCTGGTTGTTAGACATGTTTTGGGGCGGTAGACCACCAGGGAGCCCTGCAGCAGCCAGATAAGTTGGTACTACAGGAGTTCTCAAAGAGTACTGAATCGATTTAGATGCGGTTTTTGCATTCAAAAGGCTTCATCTTGGAGCAGGTTCTTAGATACGTTTTATGGAGGTAGACCACCAGGGAGCCCTGCAGCAGCCAGATAAGTTGGTTCTACAGGAGTTCTCAAAAAGTACTGAATCTATTTCGATGCGGTTTTTTGCATTCAAAAGGCTTCATTTTGGAACTGGTTGTTGGACATGTTTTGAGGCGGTAGACCACCCACCAGGGAGCCTTGCAGCAGCCAGATAAGTTCGTACTACAGGAGTTCTCAAAAGTACTGAATCGATTTCGATGCGGTTTTTTGCATTCAAAAGGCTTCATCTTGGAGCAGGTTCTTGGATACGTTTTATGGAGGTAGAACACCAGGGAGCCCTGCAGTAGCCAGATAAGTTGGCATTACAGGAGTTTTCAAAACTACTGAACCGGTATCTTTACAGATCAGGTTCTTTTAGTGTGCTAAGTGATAACAAACAAAAGTAACGTACTCTCCAAAAAGTTTAAAATAAAAACAAAATTTAAAAATTTAAAAAACCCACGCCGGATGTTAAAACATATTCAAATAAAAAACAAAATTAAAAATCTTAAAAAACCCACGCCGTATGTAAAAATATATTAGAATAAAAAGGATTAAATAACATTTTTGGAAATCCCCCGACCAGAGTCAAATAAGATAAGAAATATCAAATAAAGAAATCTATAAAAAGAGTGATTTCTCACGAAATCCGCCACACAAACAACTAATTATGACCTTTCTTAGTCCTTACGTATACGTACCTACTTACCTTTTGGTTTCTCGTAGAAATAGACACAGCAATAATATTGATTAATTTAGGTACTATACATACTCATCTATCTAATATTATAATACAAAATTAAATCCAATAAAACACGTCGGGGTCTGCCATTCCCTGCTCTGACATTAATAAATTTTATCATACCGTGAGTTTTACTTATTCAGAATCTACATTATATTTAGTTTTTAAGTAATATAAATAAGTAGTTACAATATTTTAACTGAAATTTCTAACAAAGAGAGCGATGATGGCAGCCCCCGACGTGTTTTATTGGATTTGTATTATATTATTAGATAGATGAGTATGTATAGTACCTAAATTAATCAATATTATTGCTGTGTCTATTTCTACGAGAAACCAAAAGGTAAGTAGGTACGTATACGTAAGGACTAAGAAAGGTCATAATTAGTTGTTTGTGTGGCGGATTTCGTGAGAAATCACTCTTTTTATAGATTTCTTTATTTGATATTTCTTATCTTATTTGACTCTGGTCGGGGGATTTCCAAAAATGTTATTTAATCCTTTTTATTCTAATATATTTTAACATACGGCGTGGGTTTTTTATTTATGCTATTATCTGATAGGATGACCACAATCAATAGTATATTTTTAATGTTGTCAAATACCCTATTGTATGCGCGACGCACGACGAAAGACGCTAGTTGTAACACCCGGGACACTCCACCCACACAACGCGATTTAAAAATTGACGTGACAGCTTGTTTATCATCTTTCACTACGCGGCAGAGAATGTGCGATAGTAATATGTACTTCTGTGCCACGTCGAAGTAGAAGTTTATTTTACCGCTCAGTGTTTATTAATATCGCATTTATTGTTTATGGTTGCAATAGTAGTTAGTAAAATAAACGGTTGGGAAGATCATAATAATGATATATAATCTGCAGCCCATGCGGCACTAATACTCTTTCGTTCGCCTTAAAGAAGACCTAAAAGGAAACTTGGGGTGGCCTAAATCACCACGCAAAAGAATACGATCCACAACAATAAAAGTGTTAAAGATGATAAAGGCTGCTTTTGATTCGAATTAGTTACGATATTGCGGTAGTACCACATTTCTCAGTGCGTCTTATTCGACTATAATCCGATTTGTCTACCCTACCTATATAAATATAAGAAAGTCTGTGTACTCTAAAGTACTTAGTAAAAGAAGCACAAGAATACAAGAATAATTAGTACAAGAATAATTTCGTTGAGCTTGTACGGAGGCTTGGTGGTACAACTGGTAGTGCGCCTGTATGGCCCGGATGTAAGTCCCTGCCCAAGCTCAATGATTTTTATTTTTCGCTTCGATTTATCGATAACTAGCATTTCCGCGGCTCCGGCCGCGATAACTCTTTTTTCCGTGGGAATGAACATTTTCCCGCGGTAAAATAGCCTATGTTACACAGGGTAAATGTAGCATTCTAATGATGAAAGAATTGTTTAAATCGGCACGGTAGTTTTTGAGTTTATTCATTCCAAAAAGGTCTATTCTATCTTTGTGCCAACTCCACCCGCTTTAACATTTTTTCCCGTGGGAATGAGAACATTTCCCGCGGTAAATTGTAGCCTATGTTCTTTCCTAAGGTTTATTCTAACTTTGTGCCAAGTTTCACTAAAATCGGTTCAGTACTTTCGGAGCATTTTCAATTATTAGGAATACTTTACATATTTTTAGGGTTCCGTAGCCAAATGGCAAAAAACGGAACCCTTATAGATTCGTCATGTCTGTCTGTCTGTCTGTCCGTCCGTCCGTCCGTCCGTATGTCACAGCCACTTTATTCCGAAACTATAATACCTATACTGTTGAAACTTGGTAAGTAGATGTATTCTGTGAACCGCATTAAGATTTTCTTACAAAAATAGAAAAAAAACAATAAATTTAGGGGGTCCCCATACATAAAACTGAAACTCAAAAAAAATTTTTTCATCAAACCCATACGTGTGGGGTATCTATGGATAGGTCTTCAAAAATGATATTTAGGTTCCTAATAACATTTTTTTCTAAACTGAATAGTTTGCGCGAGAGACGCTTCCAAAGTGGAAAAATGTGTGTCCCCCCCCCTCTAACTTCTAAAATAAGAGAATGATAAAATTGAAAAAAATATATGATGTGCAAAACCATGAAAACTTCCACCGAAAATTGGTTTGAACGAGATCTAGTGAGTAGTTTTTTTTTAATACGTCATAAATCGTAAACCGCAATTTACCTTTCACTATTATTAAAACATCGATCAAAGTCACAACGAACTACAAAAACTTTTATATTATGTTACTGGCTGCTATGGAACCCTTCATGGGCGATTCCGACTCGCACTTGGCCGCTTTTTATTTTTACACCCTGGGTTACATTTTTAAAGTTTTTATTTATTTTTTTGAAAATAAAATACAGCCTATGGTTACTCAGGGTGAATGTAGCTTCACAATAGTGAAAGATTTTTTGAAATCGGTTCAGTAGTTTCGGAGCCTATTCGATGCAAACAAATAAACAATCATACCTTTCCTCTTTATAATATTAGTATAGATTAGTATGAGTATGAAGTATGATAACAAAATTCTCGCAAAGTGATCTTATATTCGTCAATCGTCTGGTAGGACACGATTCAAACAGAACTCTGCAATGTGAAGCAAGCATTCTATGACTCGGCTACAGAGACCTAGTAGTTGGAAAGGTATGAGTGGCTGTCGCGCTCTTCTTGACTCGGACATTCACTTGTGACGTGTGATACAGGCATTAAGCTTAATTTATGCCAGGGCAACAACATGCAACAGTGTCGCATGCTACAAAATTGTGGCATGCGAAATCATGTGGTATGTAAAAAGCGGCCAAGTGCGAGTCGGACTCGCCCATGAAGGGTTCCTTATCAGCAAGTAACATAATATAAAAGTTCTTGTAGTTCGTTGTAACTTTGATCGATGTTTTAGTAATAGTGAAAGGTAAATTGCGGTTTACGATTTATGACGTATTAAAAAAAACTACTTACTAGATCTCGTTCAAACCAATTTTCGGTGGAAGTTTTCATAGTAATCTACATCATATATTTTTTCAGTTTTATCATTCCCTTATTTTAGAAGTTAGAGGGGGGGGGACACACATTTTACCACTTTGGAAGTGTCTCTCGTGCAAACTATTCAGTTTAGAAAAAAATGATATTAGAAACCTCAATATCATTTTTGAAGACCTATCCATAGATAGGTATGAGTTTGATGAAAAAATTTTTTTTTAGTTTCAGTTCTATATATAAAATTTATTGTTTTCTTTCTAGTTTTTTGTGAAAATCTTAACGTGGTTTACAAAATACATCTACTTACCAAGTTTGAACAGTATAGCTCTTATAGTTTCGGAAAAAAGTGGCTGTGACATACGGACGGACGGACGGCCGGACAGACAGACAGACAGACAGACATGACGAATCTATAAGGGTTCCGTTTTTTGCCATTTGGCTACGGAACCGTAAAAACGGAAAATATTTGCGGCATGCGGCAGGCTATTTTACGCCGAGGCCACATCGTGGCTAGACGTCGGAAAGTGATTTGTAAAATCTTACTTCGAATAAAACATATTTCATTTTCATTTTCAGATAATTTTCAAAGAATACTGTAAAGCTTGACCAAAGAAATAAAAAACCTCGCCATATTGCGGAATTTCAATGGAACTAATTTTATAATGGAAATTGTTGCCATAAACATAAAAATATACACGTAGCGCCCCCAGAGCAAGTTTTTTATTTCTGTGAAATATGTAGGACAATATGTAGCATGTTGTTGCCTCGGCATATAAGAGTGTTTAGTGGGAATGCGAACTGACTAGTGTTGGCTCGTCTCCGAAGAAGAAGGGTCTGTCGGCGAGCAAGTCGGCGAGCACGCGCAGGTCGGCCTTGCCCAGCTCCAGGATCTCCTCGCGGCTGTGCACGCCGATGCCGTGCGCCTTCGCCTTCTTCATGCCCTACAACACCAACACATACACACATTACCGGTCAAGTCCGGTGAAACTTGATTCGTCGTACAAGTCCGGTGAAGCTTAACTCGTCGTACTTTTGCGACACAAGCATAGGTCAATTAAAAAGGAAAAAATTACGTCACTGTTCTTGCTCTCTACTGGCGTAGCTTAACATTTACACTTTGTCAGCTCCCGTTGCATGACCGCTGTGACAAACTATATATCCTTTACCTAGCTGTCAAAATACCATGAGAAACCCGCCATATTGAAATATCCTCCAATAGGATAACAGTATACGAACGAAAAGAGCGGCGCGTGAACGATTATGGTAGGGGGCACGAAAACGAATCTTCTGACTAGCGAGCGATACGTAGGTAGTTTTTTTTGCCACGGAAAAAATTGGCTGTGTTGATCCAAGAAGGAAAAAAATAGCTTCATACCAAATTAGATATTTGTGTGGACTCATATTTAGGTAAGTGTAACTGTGTCAATTAGGGCCAAACCTACTAAAATTCACTGTGAAAATCGTCCACATTTCGGGTGCACAAACTCCCCATTAACGAGAAGTTGAAGTGGTCGCCATGGCCAAAACTTTAGAAAAGATACTACTATTGCTAGATACTATTTTGACGTTTGAACTTTTTAAAAGTTAATTTTGAAGATAAATAATAGCAATACAAAACTAATTGAAGTAAGTGTGATTTACCTTGCGGCCCGAAGTGAGCTTGTAGCAGAAGTTCAGGATCGAGTTGGGCAGGCGTGTGTTGAGAGCGTTCTGAAGATTGATTTGATATCCCTTGATCACACTGTCCGGGTACTTGGCACGCCACCACAGAAGCACCCACGAGAGATGGTTCTCGATCATAGATATCATGGCGTGGGACATTACCCGCTGCTCTGGTGTCAGGCCTACAAACAAATAAGACTATAACATATTGCAGTTACATCGAAATTCGAAATTGCAAAACTAAGACGTCACAAAAACTGTGTGCTTAGAAAAGCATTTTGTTTTAAATTATGGATGGAGTCTAGAAGACTGGCAAGATTTCCCTTGTGATATTAATTTTGAAGACAGAAAGCTGCCAACGCTGTCTACTAGGATACTCTGATAGATCTTTGATTGCAAAGCCCCTGGGACCTTTCCTATCATAGTGAAACCAAACGGTCATAATAATAATAATAAATTCCCGCTATTCACATTTCAAGTCCTCTGTAATAAAATAGCTTAGCTACTTTAATATGCCTCTTCACTTGAATGGTATGTTTGCTTATATTACACGCGTTTCAAATTCCAATGTAACTTGACGTCAGTAACTGGATTGAGCACGCGCTTGAATCGCGCGCAAGTAGCTAAACTGATGCGAAGCGAGCTGATTAATATCTTTGATGGATACTAATGAAATGAAATCAGAAGCCTTACCACCATCGAGATCCTTGTTGAACTTCTTAGAAAGCTCTTTAATGACGAAAGTGCTGTCGGCAAATTCTTCGCCATTCAACTCCACGAACGGCAGCTGGCCTTTTTTGGATCTGAACTTAGCCTTGTGGTCCACATTCTGTAAATAAAAAAGTATTGGTTGTGTAGATAATTTTGAAGAATACTGAAAGTCAATACAATATAATAAGTACATCATCAAGGATACGATAAGTATCATCAGTACATAATGTATATAAATAGGTCTACGCATAATGTTTATGTTTTGGAATTCGCTGAACGTCACTCATCGTCCATTACAATGGACGGCTTTATGGCTGTGTACGCACTTATAATTACAAATGAAGACATCCTAGTTAAATAAACGCTGCTATACACACCATTCTACGACATAGAATTAGTACTAGTATTTATAAGCTGTAATATAGACAGTTAATGGACTCAATACCGGCATTGCCGCTAAAATATCTGAATTTAAATTTTGGTCCTTTTTATTCTAGGGGAAACAAAAAGGGACAAGTGATTGTCGACTTAAATTTACATCGATTTTACGCGTTATTCGCACTAGTTTAGCAGATATGTGAAAAGTTGCTACTTAAAATTAAGCTAAATTTGACAGCTGCGCTAGATTCGTTCATCTCTCATCCTTTTCGATTCCCATATAAATGAAAAAGACTAAGAACTTAAATTTAGAGATTTTAGCGGCCATGCCGGAATTGAGCTTATGTGACAAAATTAAATCAGTTTAGGTTTCTAGCTCTAGTTATTACTTGCTTTCCGCCGCGGCTCCGCCCGTGTTAAGAGTCTTTTTCCCGTGGGAATGAGGCAACTTCCCGCGGTAAAAAGCCTACATTGTTTGCCAAGGTCTATTCTATCTTTGTGCCAAGTTTCATCGAAATCGGTTCAGTACTTACGGAGCCTTTTCAATTATTAGGAATATTTAAGGTTTTTTTTTTACACCTTGAGTTATATTACTGGAGTTTTAGAAAGGATCCCTACTTTTTTTAGTAGAATAAAGATTACCCAAAATAATGATTTCAATAATTCAAATAGTTTCAAGTCATATTCTACATCGCACCATGAATTTGAGGACATAATACGAGTAACTAAAGATAAGAAAAGTACATTCACCCTCCACCCTCGCTTCAAGTTCAGTGAGTGAGTGGGTTACTGGGGGCTGAGGGCATTCGCATTAGCAGACTTACATAATTTGAGTTGTATGAGAAAAATCAATAGAACCAGTGTCTAAAATTTTACTAACGTTAAAAAGATTACGCAGAAGCCAATTCATTGTTTAAAATAATATAAGTTCTCTGATAGTAACTAAAGTAACTATTAGGATTTAAAACGGGATAGAAAACAGATATCCCTCTGATAGCACAGAATACCAAATAGTTTTATTAAAACATGTCATGAAGTCTATGGGCTTGGTTGGTGCCTTGCGAGGCTCATATTTCAATAATCCTTTACAGAACATAAATGCATACAAAACCGATACCTAATGCAGTCTTTAGTATGTCTGGAAAGTTTATTTATAATAGGTACTCAATCAGTGTTATCGCATTTCAATGTAACCCAGTCTAGGATAACCATATCGACTCACAGTGAGCTTGAGTTAATATTTTAGCTGTAAGCCGAAAATTTACATTCAGCCAAAATAATGTAGTTTTAAAAATGGCCTAGTTGTAGTCCTTGAGATATAACCTTTCAAGGAGGGTGAGTCAAGTTAGCAGAGAAGGGGCGGCGCGGCGGGGAGGTCATGTCATGAACCATCCAGCCAAGTTGATATTATGTCTGCATACAAAAATGTTTGAAAGTAGAGTTCTTTATTTTGATATAATATGTTACGTAAATATGTAATTAATAGTTATTAAGTGGGTGAGGCTCAATTCGGCGTCCTTGGGCGGCGTACGTAAAATCGGTAAAAAATTCAATTACGATGTCAAAAGTACGAGTGTATCTGGCAATTGCAGACTAAACCTTATTATTACTCACATAAAATTAGAGCCTGCTTTACAATATAAAACGTGACATTAATTGCATTTTATAATAGGTTTGTGTTCTAGCTAGTCAAAACAGCGAAGAACGCAGTTTTTACCTTGCTCTTAACAGTCAAACGAGCTTCTCTTTACGAACTCTCGTATTTTGAAGGTGAAGAAACATCAACATGGATTTACTGAATACGAGTTACTAAGAAGAAATAAAAGCACATGAGGTAAGCTCTCGTCCACCGCGTACGATTGGGCTGTTCGGCCGGCCGGAATACGAAAAATTGAAATTTTCCTTGGTTCGTTAAATATCACTTAAGAACCCATTTTTAATGTTTTTTAATAGTTCGTAGAAGGTTCTTACATTAAAAAAATAACCGGCCGGGGTCTGCTGACAAGCATTGCACTGCACCCGTGCGAAGCCGGGGCAGTAATAATTTATAGTTTTTACGATGAGTGATGGAATGGTGTTAGGTGTTAAACTAAGGTGTTAAATAATATATTTCTTATCAAATTGGCAAGTTATGTCAAATTAAAAATATTGCATGTAAGTAAACACAATTTGAAAGGTGCGACACCTGTGGAGTTTCTTCCGCAAGTTCATAAGTGCAGTCATATCACGTGTTTTTATACTTTCAAATAACTTTTTTCGTAACGGCTTGTCATTCTTATTTTCTGTATTACAAGTACAGGGTCCGGGACTTATATTTTAAATGAAATAGCGCTACTTGCTTATCAGTCTGATCTAACTGGATGTGTACCTATTCAGGCACCGTGCTAATACTGAATGCAACAAATTCACTGCGATTCAAAGTCAAGTTTTAGATGACTAACTTAAAATTAAGTGTGTGTGCGTTTTATGTATAATAAACGTCCAGTGCAGTATTAATGGTAGAGATGTCACAGCTCGAAGCTTTTAAGTCCTTTAATGAAGACTCAAACGAGTCGTGTAAACCCTGAGCTTTGAACCTTTTTTTGTAAACGACTCGCAACTTGAGGTTTAATTTTAGACTCGAGTCGCTTTAGAAAGACTCAACGACTCAAAAGCCTCAAACCTTTTCTTAAACGACTCGGCTCGAGTCGAGTCGCGAGTCGTGAGGCGTATGAGGCGTTTGAGGCGTATAACAGATCAGATAAATATAATGTAAGCCGTATGAAGGCAAAATGTGAATTAAGTGTTGTTGTTTTGTGGGTAAGTGTTTTGTTTGTGTGTTTTATAAGTAAATTGAATACACTTTTATTGTTCAGTTCAGTGTGTGTAAAATATATAATATGTGACTTTCGATACGATTATTGATTATTATTTTATGGTGCAAAAAGAAATAAAAAGAAAGTGTCGTCAATAAATATGTATTTACCAAACAAATACGTTTTTCTTTTAATCTTTTCTTAAAAGACTCGGGTTCTTAAACGACTAGTTCTTTGCTTAAAAGGCTGGGATCCGAGCTCTGAGTCTTTTAGCAAAGAGCTCGAGACGTTTAAGTTTTGAGCGAAACTTATACGACTCTAACCTTTTGAGGTTTGTAAAAAGCCTCGAGTCGTTTATTTCGAGTCGAGTCGTCAAAGTTGAGGCGAGTCGTATAAAAAGGGTTTAAAAGCCTCGAGCTGTGGCATCTCTAATTAATGGCAATGCAGGTTTTATTTATCATATTATTATAATATTTATAATTACAACGTAACGAATGAAAAAGCCACTGCCGTACGGGTGATTGTACCAGGCTAGGGCAATGTCTGTCAAAGGCCACTACTAGCCTAAACTAAAGGCAATTAATCTTCAATAATAAGATTAAGGCACATAATAGAATAATAATTATGATGTTCTTAAAAGAAATGAGCAGATTAAACTTTAGATTTTTTTATTGTTTTAATGCCTAATATAGAGCCTCGTGCAGAAAAACCGCATAAATAAAAATGTACGACAAAAATATGGTTAGGTTAGTTATTTATAATCTAGTTGTAGTTAGCCATCACTATTTGGGACGAGCAAGGGAGAGGCAGTGGCGTGGCGCGGTGCGGGGAGGGCGACCCGCGTAGTTATCTGCGCATGTAACCATAGCAACGGGTTCCAGACGAGTACTGAGCTGCAGCCCGAGCGAGAACAGCTGTATTGATTTCGACTGGCGAGGTTCAGCGGCCCCGCAGAGCCGCGCCCCTCGCACCCCGCGCCCCTGCCCGGACCTAGCCCAGCTAGACCTCCACTTGTCACATGTTATATCTAATAATAGAATAAACCATATACATACATAGTATAAACTTATTACTTGGTGTAGACGACCTAGCAGCCCGATAAAGCTTGACAATTTTTTAATTTGATAATACGTTTAATGCGTTGCGTTCATGTATTAATTGTCTATTACGTCGTACTCACAAATCGTTATAAACTCATTCATAATGCGTTCGCACCGAGAGGCTTAAGTCTGTTTTGTTAAAGGGTGAACAGACCACTTCACCACCGACGCTCACAAAAGTCCAAGAAAATTTCGATGAATATCTAGAATACGCGAAATCATTTTACAGTACATAGTACATACTTATATTATTGAGAATATACCGAACGTACAACCCAGATTGCAGTTTGATTCTTACAATAATACTAAATTATATCCAATTTTGGTAGTAACACATAAAAAACGTGCCACTTCTCATAGTAGACATTTTTCGCTAGAAAAAACGTGCCTATTTTCAATATAAACGCTTTTCATAAAAACGTGCCACCTTTCAATGTAAAAGTTTTCCGTAAACGTGCCTTTTTAAACCCGAGTTCACCAACAGCTAAACGGGCGGGTATATATAAACCTACAACATGGAATGATGTCGTTTATGCCCTTTTGATACGAGAATACAAAATATGAAATGGTAATTACCAAATTTCGAAAATTTTGTACGACGTCGTCCTCTTTTAATACGCAAGGAGTAAAAAAAAGCTTAAATAATACTAGGTACAAGAATTATTTCCCCTGATCACTTCCATTTAATTCTCTCCCGTTATAAGTTTGTTATCTGTCAGGCATAGAGAATAATGAAATTTCGTATTTGAGTGAAACACCTGTGGAGTTTCTTCAGCCGTTCTTCCCCGCAGAAGACGTCATGCCACGCCACGTGCAACATTAAATAGCTTAAAGTCTTTGGTTAATTAATTAACAGTATTTTACTTCAAATTAAAACATCTCATAATTTAATCAATAGAGACAGGATATTTTTCACGGGTACAAAATTCCTGATTTAAAAATTAATTATTATTGATTTATTTTACCATATTTCTTTTTTTTCTGTGTTGTGGTGTCCTACAAAAATAATTGTAATTTCTGAACGGCAAATAATTCGCCCAACCAGGCCATAAAAACTACAAAAAGAATATCGGACAGTGACCTTAATACAGGACATGTCCGCAAAACCCTACTCACAGGGTGCACCGGTGCACAAAACAGAACCACGATTGACGAAATGTTTGGCTACACTCAAAGATATGCCGATCTTTGTGTTTCGTAATGCGACTACTGACAGGTTGCCAGCCTGCGTTGTTTAGCATCCATTAAGGGCGAGCGAGTCAGTGAGTTGTGTTCAAGTAAATAGCATGACCACTATTGTAGTAAGGTTCGCACTAATTATACTAATTCAGGCAAATGGCTAGCAGTTTAATATTCTCAGTATGTCTGAAGACATGTTCAGGTTTCGATTTTTAAGGACAGCAGGAGCGGTGCTTTCTGTATGCATTTTCATTGCGTTCTCGATTAGCACAATATCCGACAGCCAACGCGCGTGTCGGGAGCGCATATCAAGTGTTTTCACGCCACATACCACAACCCACACTCACGCGCTTTATTGCAATGAGACTACGGTTGAACAATCACTACTCGATTGAATTTTACTATCACCCGCATGGATCGTCTTTTCGAGTAGATTGCAGTTGAGATGCATTTATTTAGCCACCCTGATCGCATGAAGCAAGCGCGCATTCATGATGAACAAGTGTCAGGACATGCAGGACAGGGCACATAGTTAGGATTAAGATGGGCAAAGGGAGATGACTAGGAAGGAATGATGATGGATTTTATAATGACCGCCAAAACCATATCATTCATTCATTCATTATTTATATTCCGAACCTTAAAAAAATAATAATGAAATATGTCAAAAATCATGAACATAATATGTCGCAATATCGAGGCGCTATTATAACAGCAGCTCTGATTGTTTGTTATAATATTAAATTATGGGTTATTTAAAGCTGGTTTTACGCAATGCCTACGTTCGGACTTCGGTTTAATACTATGACATCCATGTGAAATAATAATTATTATTTAGTTTTATTTTCAAAAAGTATCTTCTATGTGCAATATTTGCTAGATACAAAAAGCGTACATTGTATCTATTTATATTAGTGTACGGCATGTTCGGGTTGAACAGCCTGGTAGGTATCTAAGGCGTAAATTAATACAATTACTCAACGGCGGCGGCCGAATGGCCAACAGTGCTGTACTTGTCTCAAATGGGCTTGTGGGTCGCGCAGTTACGGAGCATACATTATAATTTTATTTATTAATATTTATACATGTGTGGATAGAATATTAATATATTAGCTTGGACGTAGTAATATTATATTAGCTTAAGTTATTTTAAATAAACATATTATTATTGTATGTATTATATTTACTGCTTCGTCTAGGAATCGAAAGGGACGATCATGAAGAATGAAAAAAAACAAATAGGGTAAACCACCCTAATATTGACAACCCCCCAATTATTGACAACCTAAAGGTTTAATTGAAATTAGAAGTGCTATTTAAAACATTCACTCTTACAGCAAAAACTGAACGAATCTTTATTTATTTTTTAATATAGGCAACACTGTCAAAGTTCTTTTTTTTGAATTGGCGGCTTCTCACTGATCGCGTTTTTGTGAGAGCCCGATTATTTTTTGCAAAAAGCCTTATTTCCTGCAAAATTGATAGTATGAGTAACTTACAGAAACCTCAACTTTATTATATTTTTGTGAATTTTACTAGGAAATTTGGTATTTTTTAGTTCATTTAATATATAAGATACGATAACATAAACTCAGTATCATTATTTATAAATGTCTTAATGCAATAATACTAATGTCAATAATTGGTGTTAATTTTGATGCTTTTGCCTAATATTGACAATAATTGAAACTAATAATGTGCTAATATTTTCTACATAAAGTGTTAGTAAATTTACATTATTTTTGACTAATTTTAGGGAAGAGAATAGCTCGACCTAAAAATAACAACTTCTTTTGCTGATTTAGAAATATTGACACCATGTCGAAATTGGTTTTGTCCAATTATTAACACCATGTCCATAATATAATTTGAAAGTGTATATTTAGATACCATTGACATTTTCATCGAAAAATTTAAACACCTAGTGTAAATAATACGTGTATTATAATATTACTATCTTCTTACTCACTTATTTCAGGCATATACCTACCTCAGCTCTGGAATATACTATCGACATGACTTACTTGACTACTTCTAATTCGACTGCTAAATATCCGGACGAGACACAAATCAACATTAGACATTGACAATTTGCTGTTTTTATTAGCCGATTAAAGCCAATATTTTATTGAAATAGTTCACAATGTCGATATTCATGAACATACTACAAACAAAAACGACATTAAAGTTATAGCAACAACTAACCAGATATTCAAGCAAAATATTAACCAAGACTTTATGGACCATATAGAAACATATCTACGCCCACAAAAATCCGTACACCATAATATGCTAATGATGGTAAAACAAAACAAGTCTGCAAAAATGATTTACTTGTCAGATCTGCAAGAAAAAAAAAACCGGCCAAGTGCGAGTCGGACTCGCGCACCGAGGGTTCCGTACAAACCTGCAAGGTTTACAAAGTTCGTTTATTACGACAATCGAGTCATAACTATGGTAATCTTATTGCAAAATGAAATTCATAATTACAATGGGGAAAGATGGAGGAGCATAAATTTAAGACAAAGATCTCTTTATCGTTTAAGTAACTAAGTACTAAGTAAGTATTTCAACTTGATAGCTCTACGCGTTCATGAGGAAAAAAGTAATAAGTTTATATTTATTAAAAAATATATATTTTGTAATGTAACTAAAAATTTAAGGTTTTCGGAATTTTTCCTTTATGTGTGCTATAAAACGTTGCTTCATGCCAAATTTCAAGATTCTAGGTCGACTGGAAGTACCCTTTAGGTTTTGATTCCCTTGCGAGTACTTGCGAGTTTCAAAATATGCAGCTTAAATTGCTGTTTCTTTTGATTGCGTTGACATAGAAGTTTGATTTTGTTACAGCTTAAAGGTATTATAGACCTGAGTATTTGGTATGAATTTCAATTTAATACCTCTACGCGTTTATGAGGAAATGGGTAGTAAGGTTAAAATTATTAAAAAAATATATATTATGTGATGTAACTAAAAATTTATGGTTTTCGTAATTTTTCCTTTATCTATGCTATAAGACGTTGCTTCGTACCAAATTTCAAGATTCTGAGTTCACGGGAAGCACCCTGTAGGTTTTGATTCCCTTGCAAGTGTCGAAAATTTGCGGCATAAACGGCTGTATCTTTTGATTGCGTTGGCTTAGAAGTTTCATTTTTTCACAGCTTCAAGGGACAGTAGACCTGAGTAATTGATATAAATTTCAGCTTCATACCTCCACGCGTTCCTGAGAAAAAGGGTCTTGACAGACGGACAGACGGACAACAAAGTGATCCTATAAGGGTTCCGTTTTTTCCTTTTGAGGTACGGAACCCTAAAAATTAAGCTAAATGATGTTCTAGTTTTTGCTAAAACACCCATTAGAAAAGCAGTACGAAACGTAGAAAGAAGAGAGAGTACTAACGTCGAAAAAATGGCAAGAGGATACAAAAAAGAAAAGAAAACAGAATGTTGAAGAAAATTAGAAAACTGAGAAGTAAGTTGTACAAAAAGAAAAAAAAAACATTATTTCTGATTAAATCTTGTATGAAAAAGAAACAAAGAAAATTTCACCTGTAAAAAATGAGGAGACAAAAAAAGAAAGTCTACTTGAAAAAGCGGAAAGCGTAAAGTCACGACTTTCCTTTGACAGCAAAAAAAAGAGATTGTTGAGAAGACAAATTCGTGAGTAACAGAAGTATACTCGTAGGCTAAACAAAGAATCATTGAAATGACTGATATAAAACCTGAAAAAAAAAACTGTATTAAAGAGTGATAACAATGCTGATTTAGTGACTAAACAAAAAGAACTAAATACAATATTAAAAACTATTACCATAAACTGCTGGATTAATTTTATTATTGAACAATTTCTAAAAAATAATAATTTTTAATTACACACCTAATTATTACTTTTTTAATTTTAATTTGATTTTAATGTAGATAAGTGTGATTATTAAGTAAGCTGTTGTAAAATACAAAATTTTATTTACCTTTTACATTACAAGTTTGAATTTTAATACCCACTGAAACGTACTGTCAATAATTGGGTAATGCATTGTCAATATTAGGGTGAGGTATGTCAATATTTGGGTGATGGACGCTTATTTTAATATAGTGCTTTTATGATGAATAAATCATAAAATACCTATATGTTTACTTGTTTTCTACACTTATATAGTATAAATTAACTTATTTGTCTATGTAAATTGGTAACTGTAAATTATTTTTATAAATAAATTGTCTGTTTTATAAACACATCGCTAAAACTGTCAATAATTGGGTGGTTTACCCTATGTAACGTTTTGTTTATCAGCATTAAATCGATGTTTGACAGTTATGGTCGTGCATCGTTTAATTTAATCCTTTTTGTTTTTTGAAAGGAGAAAAGTCCGTATTTACTTTGAACAAGAACAAGAAGTGTGATTTATTCAGTGAGTGTTACTTCCAGATTTAGGGTCATAATAGAAGCTTGCAATTGAAAAGTTATTATTTGGAACATAAACAACAAAGGCCGTATCGAGGGTATCGACATAGCGGGCTATAAATAGAGGCTAGCGTAGGACAGGAGTGTCGAGATGAGAGGTGGGTGCAGGGCAGGGGGCATGTCAGACCGGCGGATCAATACAGCACGCAGGTCGTCTAACTTCCACGCGGTCTAGATTTCCCTGCGGCCCGAGTCCCGCACACGCGCATACAACTCCCAGGGCCCAGGCTTATCGCCCCCACCTGCTACGGTTTTTTAATTTGGCGCCAATAGAAATTTACTAAGTTTCATTTACCCTATAAATGGTAAATCCGTCTTCATACGTAACATAGAGGATACCTAGTACTATTATTTATTCTGTGATACTGCAAAGAGCAGCGTGTTTTATTTTTAAAAGTTCTGCGCACACGCCAATTTGCATCCTAGTGGGCGAGATAAGTCTCCAGACTAAGGTTTGGGCTCCAACCAAGGGCTAAATTTGTGCCAATAAGTGCGGGTATATAAATAATCCCATTTTAAGTAGGTTAGGTATCCGTATTTCACTGGTTAAATAAATGTTACCAAGAACGTGGTCAACGAAATTGGATAGCTTTGATGAGCATATTATATACACATACAAATATAATTTTTTAGTGAGTGGAAGTGGAAGCAAAGCTACAAAAATCATTTACCAACTTTTTTTGTAAACCATAGATACAAGAAGAAAGTACTTGACTTGATTTGTTATTAGTCTTATTTATTAATAGAATTGCTATTTGATTGCTATTGTGTGTTGAGTGAATCCTGAGATCTCTCTAGTGGGTTGGATAAAATTCGTGTAAAATTTTCTATTTATCACCATCATCACAAAGTGTGGTGAGATCCAAATGCCAAAAGTAAAGTAGGTACTCGTAAGAGAGCCTTGAATGTTCGTGAATAGAAATATTCGACTGAGTTTGACTGAAAAGGTACAAAAAAAAATTATGTACATAATTCATAATTCTGTACATCCATCTTTTCCAAATAAGGACAAGTGTCCACGGGTAGAGTTGGCGGTAGAGTACGGTCAGAATCCCTACTAATATTATCTGTCTGTTACGCTTTCACGCCAAAACCACTAAACCGATTTTGTAGAAACTTGGTATGGAGATAGAATAGACTTTGGGCACAGACATAGGCTACTATTTACCTCGGGAAAATACCTCATTCCCACAGAAATGACTGTAAGCGCGGGTGGAGCCGTGGGGCGGAAACTTGATGAAACTTGGTATCACCAATCTGACCTAGGGGTATGATAGAATTCATCTTGGAGATGGATATAAGCTACCTTTTACTGCGGGAGAACTCCTCATTCCCACGGGAAAAATGGCAGCGCGAGTGGAAATTTTTGACGAAACTTGGTACACAAATAGAATAGACCCTGGGGTCACCTTTTACCGCGGGAAAATCTTTTACCCACGGAAAAAATAGTAGTATAGGTGAAAAGTTTTGATGTAGATTGGTACAGATAGATTTGACCTTAGAGAAAACATAAATAAAAATAAAGTGAAACTTGGTAAAGACATAATACAGTCAAAACCGTTTACGACGACACCGTTTAGAACAACATACCGGTTATATTGACTAAAATCATAGGTCCCGGCTGAATGCTATAGGATCGCCTTATAAAAAATACTGCTTTTTACGACATTGCTTATTACGACATACCGCACTAAGCGACTTTATTTAACTAATATTTGAGAATTTATATTTGTTATAACGACCAGTTGTCTTGTTAACAATTTGAATGAGTAACACTATCCACATCTGGTCCTAGTATAATGGGCAATGGCCATTAAGATCGCAAAAAGAAAGATGAGTTTAGGGTCTTTTGTAATTCTCCGAAACAAAATACACGTGCAAGCAGTATGCAATGGCCAAAATCCGCTTCCTCATACTATCTATTCAGTCAGTTGGTAACTTTTCTGTCTGTACACAATTTGGAGCGCCAAAGCATTTTGTTGAGTTAATTGTGAACTTATATACTGAACGTGTGACTTTATTAATACAGAACAATTATAATTATACTATAAGTTTTTGTGATTTAATAAAACTACATATACTTACTTAACTAATAAAAATTACTTTGTATTGTACCTCAATAATATCACCGGATGTTACGACTATCGGTTTTTACGACCAAATATGAGTAGTCCCTTCGATGTCGTTATAACAGATTTTGACTGTATATATTTTAGGGAGGGATAAAGGCTACCTTATACTGTGGGAAAATACCTCATTCCCTCGGGGAAATTGGTAGCACAGGCGGATATTTTCAATGAAACTTTGTACAGGTATAGAATAGATCTTGGGAATGGATCAAGGCAACCTTTAACCGCGGGAAAAAACTTAATTCCCACGAGAAAAATGGTCGAGTGGGGGAAAAATTTGAATTAAATTTTGTACAGAGATAGAAATGGTACAGGGAAAAGACGAAAACCAACGCAAGCGCAGCCGCGGGCGAGCAGCTAGTATAAAATAAAAATAATCAAAACGCACGGAATTTGGTACGTTAGGAGTAAGACGGAAAATGCAGCTTATCCGTCCGTCACTTTCAATGCGTGGTTCGATTAGTAACCCAGTGGCACAGCAATAGCAATAGGCTGCGCGGGACAAATACGTGCGCGCTGCGCCTCATACATACACGCACGTGTTGCTGCCGCGAATGCCGCTCGCGCAGCGTTAGGCAATGCAAGCAATCCACGCACGCACTCCCAGGGTCATCATCGCCCTTATTAATTACTTCCTTGCCAAGGTGAAACATGTCAATATGTTTCATTACTAGCTTTCCGCGCCGCCGCTCCGCCCTCTCTAACAGTTTTCCCGTGGGAATGAGGGATTTTTTCCGCGGTGATAGGTAGCTTATATATTATTATGTGTTATTCCGATGTATAAGCCATTATTACTAAAATCCATTCAGTAGTATTTAGGTGAAAGAGTAACAAACATCCATCCATACCTACATTCATGCTCCTTCACAAACTTTCGCGTGTATGATATTAGTAGGATTCTTCAAAGGCTTTTCATCACATTTTGCTGCATAAAAAATATCCTAGGTTCTATCTAAATAATTAGCTACCTAGATGTCAAATTTCATTAAATTCTGTTCAGCCCTTGCGTGATTTAGTCTCTAACATCCATAACAAATATTCCAATGTCTATACTTTTCTATCTAAATTGATATGCTACATAATAAATAGTACAACATATGCAAGTTAATTTAGATTGTTTTATAGTTTAAGTAGTAATTTGTAAGCTACATAGTATTTTGGAAAATTTGGTTTATATTTAATCACACTAATATTATTTAGGCGAAAGTTTGTGTGTGTGTGTGTGTGTGTGTGTGTGTGTGTGTGTGTGTGTGTGTGTGAGTGTGTATGTTTGTTACTTCTTCACGTCTGGAGCGATGTGAGTAAAATTTGATATGGAGTTAGCTGTCACCCTAGATTAACACACAGGCTGCTTTTTACCGCGGGAAAATGACTCGTTCCCACGGAAAAAACTGTTAACGCGGGCGGAGTTGCTGAGCGGAAAGCTAGTTTTACATAACTAGGTTGTGACCCAATTAAGTTTAAAATGCAACTTGTTGGTGACCAAACCAAATGGATGTGTAAAGTAAAAAATATATTTAAACATGGAGCAAAATAAGAAAGTAAAGAAAAAAAGTTTGCAAACAAATTATAACAAATCAAATGAAATGCTTTGTTTTGAGAATTTGAATTTACATTTTAAGATTTAAATAGTTTTGAAAGTGTTCTAAGCATTTTATGAAGGCAGTAAAGAAAATTGTTCTATATACATAAAATAAAAGGAACACAAAATGTCTATGGTATTTGAGTGAGTACTCTGCTCCTGTTACCACTTTTTTAATGTTTGTGAATTTTATGGGTGCTTTTGTATTTTTCTCAGTGGCAAATAGCCAGTTACAAATTAAAACCTAAAACTTAATCATTCATAATAATATATACCTATACATTGGTTGTCAATTATGTTAGCCAGTTGTTGTGAGCAGCAGCCTTTGTCAAACCATTGTGTGCAACTCATTATAAACTTGTAGGTAATTAACATAGGTTGTTGTTGTAATCTGAGCATCAGATTAACTGATGCATCCTTAAGCCCAATACACACGTAGCTATAATCTATATTAATATGCCCAGCTCTAACATATTACATCTCGCCACCACACACGGTAGCTGTATTGAAATATATATTTTCACCCTTACTGCGTCCACTTACGGAATACCTATAATATGTCGAGATTTATATTAATATACCGAGATTTATATTAATATGCCTTGCTATATCGGTCGACATATTTTGGTGACGTCACAGCAAGCGACCGATATAGCACGGTATATTAATATAAATCTCGACATATTATAGGTATTCCGTAAGTGGACGCAGTAAGGGTGAAAATATATATATTTCAATACAGCTACCGTGTGTGGTGGCGAGATGTAATATGTTAGAGCTGGGCATATTAATATAGATTATAGCTACGTGTGTATTGGGCTTTAGTGCATGCTCAATGTTTGTAAGCTCAGTTTTGGGTTTGTGTTTAAATTATTAATTAAGGATATGATTACTACTGTACTTTTCGATTTCACTTTTATCAATATTTTCCTGAATTTTTCCTAACAAGCAAAAATATAAATCCTGGTGTATGATTTACTAATTAACAGCAATTATGTTTATTTATATTAAAATTGAAATTATTTATTTCAAACCTTTAAAATAAGTCTATAAGAATTTAGTTAGTATTACAAGTTGAATTACGGTTTGAGAGAGCATATTTCGCTGCCAGTGCGGACAGTTTATTTGTTATAGATTTAATGAGCAAGATTAAGTCTTGGATCACAACAAATAATTATAAATATAACCATACCACTGCATTAAATAAACATTGATTTGGTTGGTCCTTCTGTACCTACCTTCTTTCTTAACTGACAATGGGGAAGTAAAATAAAACAGTAGATAATATGACAAGCATAATTATTGGATAAAGTTGAATTAATTAAAAGAAACACTCGCATTAATGCAAATTCGCTGGAGCCTCATTAAATCCAAAGGCTTGAAACTTAGTTGTATGATTGAAACACACAACAGATTTTTTTAGAAGCAGTACCAAGGTGTCTTCCTCAATAGAGTGATGGAGCTATAGTCGTTTCTCCTGGTGGCTAGTTACAGATTGCGGTCAGAGAGTTAATGCAGTTGTAGTTGGTTTCACAGGCAAATACTCTTGTCCATGCCCTTGATTACCCATATCCTGGATTTCTTCACAGGGAGAACTAAAATCACAATTGGTAAAACACCACCACCAAGTCTACTTTCTACTGGACAAAGACTACACCTTGAAAGAGATGTATTGCTAAAACCCCCACCCCCTATGCTAATTACACAGGGGAATATTGCTGGCTACACAGGGGAATGTTGCTGGTTACACAGGTGAATTTTGCTGGTTACACAGGTGAATGTTGCTTGTTTCTGCCTATAAATATCCTAAATTGTATTTCCCTAGTTAGTTCGCCTTGTATGACACCCATGGGAAGAATTGGGCCAGTCCAGTTTTAAGGCAGACACCAATCGGCGTTTATTAGGGTTAATTAAAATTACGCTTAGATCAGAAAGACACGCAAGCTAAGTGAAATTTTAGAAATTTAAGAGAGAATATTTGTGTAGAAATCTTAGGAGCATGTAGGTACTTGCCTCGTACTTGATGTCAGCCAGGCGAAGCCATGTTTCAAGTTTGAGGCAATACGGCGAAGTGGACGGCAACAAAGGAGTTCGGGAGAACTGGTACAGGTATACTATATCTTTTTCATAATTCGGCTTGTGAACAGTTGGTTTGGGCGGAGTCGGTTCAGCCTTTTTTTCTTCTGCCTTCTCCTCAGTTTTTTCTCCGGACGCCGGCGCCTCTTCTTTTGTTTGGTCGTTATCTGCCCGTGTGTCCTCTTTCAATTCTTTTTCCGAATCGGGTACGGTATTTATAACTTCTGTGGCCATGTTTGAGACAAACAAAACTGTATGATAATCACACACTTCACAAAATGTTCGTGTTAAAGCTTTGCTTGAGGTACGACGGGTACGACAGCGGTACGTACGCTACGATTAGTTCACTGCAACTTGGCTAGAGAGCGTCTACGGCGCATGAAATAAGCGAACAAAACCACTGCACCGCACACCGTCCGTCAATAACTGGTTTAGTAGAGCAGCGCGGTTTTTACCGGAGCGGAACGACCTACTCCGGAGAATTTCCGGAGTCTAGTCTATTAAATAGACACTATTTTTTTGTTTAATAGGTATCAAAATCAAAGGACATCATTCACGTTTCATACAATGTTGGACCAAAAAAGTAAAAATGCCGGCCAAGGAAAAAAAGTGTATTTTTCGGATAGAACAAGTCGTAGTTTCTATATTTCTTTAGTTTTTTTTTACATTTTCTTTATATATCTTTTTTTTTTTTAACTTTTTTTTCTTAATAATTACCAAAAAAAAGTTGATGAATGGTCATTATTATGCATCATAATAATACTTTCATAATATATTTTTAATTATATTAAACAAATACATAATTAATCCAAGTGGGCCCCTATTATAATAATAATAAAAAAGTTAAACTACATAAAATAAAGAAATATAATATAATCAATACATTATGACTACATGCGCTGTGACATGCGTCAAAATAATACATATAAAGCAACATTTTTATTATTTAATTAATAGCTTCTAACAATACAACTATGGGGTGCACAGGATTAGTGTCATAGTAAAAGAATACCGGAATTGTGTGTTCTACCCGAAAGTAATACTTTTTTCTGCTGGCCGGCACTTTTACTTTTTTGGTCCAAAATGAATAATACCCTTTAACATCAGTAGGTACCTATTACAGGTCTACCAGAATATGATGGCATAAAATGTTTAAATAACACTAAATTTAAAACCTCCGACACAAAACCGTTACTTGATCCTTTCAACAACTAGAAAAGAGTTGATAATCTTCAAATGGCCGCATTTCTTGGATCATAGCTAAGAACACTCTCGTTTGTTGTGACACCTTGCAAACAAAAAAGTCTACCTAAATCAAAATCGGCGCATCCGCTTATGAGCTAGGTACGATGCCCCAGACAGACAGACACGTCAAACTTATAACACTCCTCTATTTCGTCGGGGGTTAAAAACAGCGATTTTCATATGGAAAAAAAATAATTCATATCAGTCAACTGAAATTTCGCGGAATTGTTATTTTTTAGTTTGACTTCATCAAATTACTTAAAGTGGTAAAAATGTCGAAGCTTGCTAGCGTCAATGAGGAAGTGTCCTAAAAAAATCTAATCAGTCCGTCAGATAAATTACTAAAAAATAATGTAAACATATTTTTTTTGTCTGGCAAACTAAAAATGCACACGATACAGCACTTTCAAATTTCCAGTAACGCCACGCCGCCGCCGCCATACAAATTGTACGGAAAAAGTGACGTCACAGCAATCTTCTCCTACATTTTGATGCGATATAACTATTATAAGTCAAATTGAAAAAAAAAAGTGTTAAATTTTTTTCGTTTTTTCCAGGACACTTCCCTATTTTTTATTTCCATTTATGCCATCAGATTCTGGTAGGCCGGCGTTGCTCTAAGGGCCTGGCCACAGCTTCGCGCGTCAGCGGCGGCGACCAGCGGAATGTTGCCAGTGACACATAGTCAAAATGACCATGACCAACTAAAAAAATTTTTCATTTCTAAAACCCGCTAGAAAAATGTACCACCGAAATCAAGAACTGTTTTAAAGGCGTGAAATTACCCAACTTTTACAAAAAACGTTTAATTTTTATGCAAAAAGTAACGTTTATCTTATTTTACTTAGAAAACGACTTTAAAACTGTAATGTAGCACAAATAAGATTAAAAATACGTAAAAGTAACGTTTTAAGTCATGTGACGCAAAGTGCTCCAAAATATCGTAAAATGTTACAATACTAACGTTCTGGCAAGTTTTGCGCCGCAAGTCGCCGCCGCCGCCGACGCGCGAGCGTGTTTACTAAATGTACCTTGTGGAGACTCCCCATGGGGTTTTGGTCGGGTATATTTAGCATGGCGCTTTCAAAATATTCGCACTACTAAATATACCCGAATTGGGGTGTCATGATCGGGTATATTTAGGAGTGAATGATGCGCTCCAAGTGTTTACAAATGTACCTTGTGGAGATTCCCTGTAGAGTTTTGGTCGGGTATACTTAGTACAGCGCGGGTATATAAGTATACCCAAGTTGTGCTTTCATAATCTAAATAAGAAACTTTTATATGCTCTTAATGAGCTGATTCGCCGTACCCTCGTATCCGCCGACTTATTTAGAATCTATAGGTTTTGATCGAGAATAAATAGCATGATAAAATATTTGAACTACTAAGTCCACCCGACTTAGAATGCCATAAAGGGGTATGTTTAGTAATTTATTGTTAAAAAATTGTTACTTAAACTGTATATATGGTTAGTGATATGATATGATGGACGGCCCCGTAGCCTAGTTGGTAGTACGTTTGCCTTCGAGGCACAGGGTCGCGGGTTCGAATCCCTGCCAGGGCAAACATTCGTGTGATGAGCACTTGTGTTTGCCTTGTGTCTGTATGTTATATAATTATGTCTGACACCCATAGTACAGGCTCTGCCTAGTTAAGGGTCAGATGGCCGTATGTGAGATGTCTCCACATATTTATTATTATTTTATCATTCAAAGGAAACAAACAAATAAAGAAGGAAAAAAGAGCACGCGAAGCCGGTGCGCGACAGAGACGATCAGAGTAACGAAAGCTACGAATTATATTCGGGTATAGATAGTAGCTACCAATAAAAAAAGTGCAGCCCTAACTATACCCGATCAAAGCCAAGCAGGCTCTTGTAATCTAAGGAGGGTATGTTTAGTAACGATTTATTTTTAAATGGTGCTACTATCTATACCCGATGTAGGTCGAGTCGGCGTGTCTTGCAGAGGTATATTTAGTAGTAGACACTTTGTAAGTTGTTCCTCCTAACTGTACCCGAAGATAGACAAGCTCGTGACGTCACTGGCGTCTCCACAAGGTACATTTAGTAAACACGCGACGCGCGAAGCTGTGGCCACTAGTGGCCAGGGGGTAAGGGTAGAATACATGACACATGACCTCGTCGAACCTTTATCATACTTCATCATACTAGTCATTCACGATTAGACATCATTCTTTCACGATTAGAAAGCTAGAAAATGTTAATTTTGACTATGGGTTACTGGCAACATTGCACTGGTCGCAGGTCGTACCGCGCGTCGTCGCGCGAAGCTGTGGCCAGGGCCTAAGCGGTTCAAATAGGTTAAAGAATTTAAAAGTATATTTTTCTTGAAATACTTTCATCGCTCTGTAATTTTCGAATAACATTTCGTTTTTGTACCTGGATTATGTCTTTCACAGGGAATAGTACGAATATCCAACTTAATTTATGTAAAATATTCTTTATTAACCATAATAATCTACAAAATTTAAACGACGTGAATGATGTTTGCAGAAATGCATTGTGATTATTCTTTGCCAGTACCGCTTCTGCGAATTTTAGAGCTGGGTTCATAATATGAAAAATAAATATTTTTAGTTATAAATATTTCTTTTTATAAAGTCAAAATATCTTGCCAACAAGTCTCATACTTGGTCAGTAGACTCCTTACAAGCAATTCTTTTACCTCTTTTAAACTTTACGGGTATTATTGTAACACCCTGTATAAATAGTACTACTACTTCACGGTCTAACAAAATAAGGCCCTTTACCTTTCCTGACTGAGTAACATATCGTCGTTGGAATATACCTACTCACACATCATCATTCATCATTAACAGCTCATACTAGAGGTTATTAAATGATTTTACAACTAGCTTTCCGCTTACACAGTTTTTCTCGTGGAAATGAGGCATTTTCCAGCGATATAAGGTAGCCTATGTTACTCAGGGTGAATGTATCTTTTTAAAGGTGGAATATTCTTTGAAATCGGCACAGTAGTTTCAGAGTATAGAGTAGGTAGATCATGTATTTTTGTGTGTATGTATGTTTGTAATGAATAATCATTACAAACTATAATAATTATTAAATAATTGATTATTCATTACAAACATACACACACACACAAAAATACATGCTCTACTCTATACTCTGAAACTACTAGGCCGATTTTCTCTCTCTTTCAAATCTTACCTCTTTATAATTTTAGTATGGGGCATATTACATTATCAAAGATCTTTGATCAATTCAATTTCTTATTGTATGGCGCTTCCTTTATGATTTCGCCAATGTCGAGTGTTTATAGACTCTGCATGTAATAAGGCTTCGTGAAAGAACAAGAAACTATGAAATTAAAACGCATGAATCAGTAAGAAGCTTACACACCGCTGCCTGAATCACCTAGAACAAAAGACAATCACATGGTTATAAATAAGGTTAGTAGGGTTAAAAAGAACAGACAACTTATAATCTAATATTATTGTTGTTAATAAAATCACATAAAGTATAAACAAGGGGAGTATTTACGAGGGATAGGAGAGATTTCATGTTAATGGGGCGAGGAAATTCGGAGGGGAGAACATCATACAGAGAAGAAGAAATTTTGGGGCAGTTAAAGAAAATGTGATCCACCGTACCCTCGTCCAGACCACACTCACACAGAGAGCTGTCTTTAATGTGGAGTTTAGCAAGATGGACAGGGGAGCAGGTATGGCCCAATCTCAGTCTGCAGACAATGGAGGTAGATCGCTTAGAAGCCTGCCTAAACCTGAAAAACCATGGCACCGGAGGGATGGCGACCTGAATATCCGCATAATATTTACCCTTAGAGGAGCAAACTTTCTTCCATTGAATATCCCAACGAGCCAACATTCCTTGCTTAGCCAAAGGAGACAGGTCACTGGGATAAACTTTGAAATGGCAAAGGGAACCAGACACTGTAGCTTCCTTAGCACAGAGATCGACAGTTTCGTTGCCATTAATTCCAGAGTGACCAGGGATCCAGGCCAGGGTGACTTGCAAACCTTGATATTGACAATTTAAAAGAAGTTCTTTAATTTTTAAAATAAAGGGAAATTTAGTTTTGCATCTAAACTGATTGGATAAAATAGCTTGAAGGCAGCTTTTAGAGTCAGATAGAATAACAGATTTATTAAGTTTATGGGAAAGGATATATGAAATAGCTTCGAGGATGGCTATGGCTTCACCTGTAAAAACCGAAGAAAAGGAAGGGCATTTAAAATTCAGAATAATACGGTATTTGGGAATCCATACAGCAGAACCAACACACCCATTCTCAGAAATCTTAGAGGCGTCCGTGTACATAATAAGGTAATCAGCCCAATGTTTGGAAATAAATTTTTTAAGCTTAGAGTCAGCATCCGGAGTATTCTTTTCGATTCCAATATCCAGAAGAATGTTGGGTTTAAAAACTAGGGCATCAAAAGGAGTCTCAAAAAGAGGAAACAGTTTACATTGATAAACGGGGCAAGGAAGGCTAATATATTTACGAAAACTATTAAAAAGGCAAGGAATATCCTTGTGAACCCAATATTTATTAAAAGAAATAAATTCCGAGAGTTGGTGTAATTTATGGACAAGAGGATGAGAGGGGGATTGAACTACTTTAAAAAAGAACCTATCAGACAAATATTGCCTTCTCAATAGAAGGGGAGGGTCACAGCATTCTACTTGAAGGGAATTAATAGGAGATGATTTCATGGCGCCAGTTATAATACGCAAACATTTGGACTGAATCTTATCTAAGGAATTTAAAGCAGCCTTATTACAAGGTTCCAAAAGAAAAGAGCCGTAGTCCAAATGACTTCTTACCAACGCATTATATAAAAGTTTTTGTGTATAAGGGTGTGAACCCCACCAAACACCAGATAAGGACCGAAGAACATGTATGTTTTTCTCGCACTTTTTGACAACATGATTGATATGATGGACCCCAGACATTTTGGAATCCAGAATTAAGCCCAAGAATTTAGCACGGTCCTCCACGGGAAACTCCTGTCGATTATGGAAAATTGAGACATGAGGGGTAGGTCTAGAACGTGAAAAGACAACAACATTGCTTTTTGCGACAGAGATGGCAAGGCCATGATTATCAAGCCAATCATTAAGGTAGCGAACTGCTGAGTTGAGGCGAGCACAGGCATCATTAACGTCAGTGCAAGAAATATAAAGAGCAATGTCATCCGCGTACTGTAAAATATTACAGAATGATTTAACAGAGAGCTCCAGGTCATAAGTATAAATGCTGTATAGTAGAGGACTAAGAACCGACCCTTGAGGGAGACCCTTCCAGACAGATCTAGAAGGGTGAAAATAGTTTTGAAATTTAAAGGAAACTGACCTAGACAAGAATAGACTCGAAACCATGTTCACTAGCCTCACAGGGATACTCAGATTGAGCATTTTCTGCCTGAGCACCGGAAGTAGCACATTATCATACGCAGCGGATATATCCAAAAACAAAGCGACCATTGATTCCCGTTTCGATAGAGCTATTTGAATATCAGTAGTAAAAATACTTAAACTGTCCATAGTGCTCATACCTTTACGGAAACCAAATTGGCTACCAGCAAGAATACCCTTACTTTCAATTACCCATTCGAGTCTATTCTTGATCAGATGTTCCAGGATTTTAGCCAAAGTGCAAGATAGAGCAATGGGACGATAACTATTTGGATCGTTAGCGGGCTTACCCGGTTTGAGAATAGGTAAAATCAACTGTGTTTTCCAATCATCAGGAGGTGAACCCGACAGAAAGATGGCATTAAGGATGGAGAGCAAGATACGTTTAGCAGAAGTACTGCTTTTTAAAATAAAAGAGTAAGGTATTCCATCAACACCGGGAGAGGAATCTTTAAGCCCTTCTAACACTGTCAAGAACTCCTCCCAAGAAAAAGGGGCTTCAAATTTATCACTGGAGTCACCAGTTGGAGGTGGAGAGGGTAATTCATTAAAATTAGGTACAGAGGGAGGAGAAATTTTCTGGCAAAATTGATCAAACCAACCAGAAGGGTCGTTTGAAGACACATTTTCATGAGACAGAGCACCACGAAATCTCCTCATATTCTTCCAAACAACTGAAGGAGGGGAAGAAGGGGAAAGCGATTGACAGAAACCAAGCCAACCAGACTTCTTTTTTTCCGATAAAACTTTAGCAGCCTTTGCAGAAGCCTGCTTGAAAAGAATATAGTTATCCATATTCATTGCAGTGGAATAATTCAATTCTGCTTGTTTTCTGGCCTTGCATGCCTCAGTGCACTCAGAGTCCCACCAAGGGGGGGATGGAACTTTATTTTTAAAGCTGTTTTTAGGTGGAATAGATCTGTCAGCAGCTGTCAAAATTGCATTTTTAAAAAGCAGATAGGCAGAGGAAATATTATCAGGACCCACAGAAGGAAAATTTGATAGTTCTTGGTCCAAAACAGAACTAAACTCTGGCCAATCAGCTTTTGAAATGTTATATTTTAGCAATGGACTGGATTGACAGTCTATAACAGGAGGACCAGGAGCGGAGAGGATAATGGGGAAGTGATCGCTGCCATGAGAATTTGGAAGAACACACCAGGATAATAAGGAAGCAAGAGAAGGAGAAACAATAGAAAGATCAACGGCACTTTTGTAGTTCTGTAATGGAGAGACTCTTCGGGTAGGAGTGCCATCATTAAGGATGCAAAGATCAAGCTCATCACATAAGTCTAAAAAGGAAGGAGAAATTGAGTCACTGAAATGACAACCCCAAGAAGTATGATGGATGTTGAAATCACCTAGAATTAAAACAGGAGAAGGAAGAGAAGATATGATTGATTTTAATTCTAGGAGGATATTAGAGTTAGGGTCAGGGATATATACTGAAAGAATTGAATAATTAAAGGCTCTAATAGCAACTGCATTGATAGCAGGGCTATGGGCTGGCAGAGACAACTGAGAAAACGAGATGGATTTAGAAACCAAGATGGCTGAACCAGCATAACCATCAGCTCTGTCATCCCGGAGACATGAGAAGCCAGAAACCCTAAAATAGGATCCCGGCCTCAGCCAAGTCTCCTGGACAGCTAGAACTTTAGGATTATATTTGTTTATAAGGTAAATTAATTCATTTTTCTTATGACGTATACTATGACAATTCCATTGAAGGAACTTGGCCATGATTGAGTTTATTAAAAAGCTGAGTCAGTTTGGAATTGACGTTGTACGGTAATTCTGATTCCTCAAAACGAGAAACAAAAGAGATCAAAGTGGAAACTAAAAGTTCCAGGAGATTATCGTTAGGGGAAGGAGAGCCGCAAAGAGCCCTACCATTAGGGAGAGACGGGGGAGGAGTACTAACAATGGAACGGTGAGCTTGTCTATCATATCCTGGGCCGGAAGCTGGAGCAGGAGAGTGCCTAGGCGAGAAAATAGTCCTTCTGGAAGAAGTATTGGGAGGACGATTAACAGGAGAATTTAGAATTTGACTTGGAACGGGAGAAGCACGAACCGAGTCAGCAAATGATCTTCTAGCTTTTGGAAATCTAACTGAGGCTTCCATAAAAGAGATGTTTTCCTCGGACATTACCAGTTTTATCAACTTTTGGCGGGAGTGTTCAGGACATGATGGATCAGTGGCTTTATGAGAGCCCGAGCACGAGAGGCATGTAGGAGTCTGAGATGCACTGACACACTCAGTACCAAGGTGAGGTTGGGCACAGATAAAGCAACGGGCATCGGAGCGACACTGCGACAAAACATGGCCAAACTTACAACATTTGTTGCACTGGATCGTAGGGAGAACGTATGTTGAGACGGGAAGAGAGGTGTAGAAGCAGAATACACGTTCCGGCAAACGTTGACCCAAAAAAGTTAAAACAACTGTTTGGGTGGGAACCCAGACTGTTGAATTGTTGTCAGTAGTTTTTCTGTTTATTCGCCGAGCCTTAATTACTTGGCCAAAGCCAGCAGGGACAGTAATTGATGCAACTAGTTCCTCCAAAGTCCATTCAACTGGGACGGAACGAACAATGCCCATGCGAGTAACAATATACGATGGGATAGTCGCCTCATACTTCTCAGCGGAAAGGGCAGGATGATCCAAAAAGGCATTTGCATCATTAGCTGATCTGAACTCTACCGAAATCCTATTTCTTCCAATCCGTTTCACACCATCCTGGGTGACATTTTGAATTTTATGGGAATACAAAAAATGGCCGAATTTAATAGGGCGTAGGGTAGAACCAGCAGCTGGATCCTGGGTAATTTTGCTCACATGGACAATGAAAGGAGCAGTATCTTCTGCAGAATAAGTCTTCTTGTTATCAGAAAAGTCAGGGTGCACATAAGTTGATTGCATGGAGCCCGATACTTGAGATGGAATGGACTTTTTTTGAGGTTGGGCTGCACCTGAGCGCGATGATTGCCGTTTGCGAGGCTGTTGATCAACCTCCATATCTAGGGGAGGAGCGTGAACCTGAGCCTGAACATTATTTATTGTGAAAATGGGGCCTGAAAGAGGGATAGGGGAATATCCACCCCCGGGATCGGGGGGGACACCATCCATTTACTTCACTGATATATAATACACAATTAACACACAAAAAAGGAATAAATACTTACAATAATAATAAACACACACAAAGACAACACAAATACCACCAAATAATGAACCAGACAGTGGAAAAGACTCTCAAATCTGAAAGAACAGTAGCCAGACACACGAAAACACTTGTATCAAGCACTAACCTCAAAGCAGAGTCCAAGATCTTTGATCAAAGAGACTCAAAGATCTATGAGTCAAAGATATTTGACAGTGTAATTAAAGACATAAATGATTCAATTTGATCTTTGATCATAGATTTTTGACATTTGTTGTTAGATTGGATCCAATACGGTCATAGAAACTGGTGTTGCCAGTTACTTTTTATTTTTTCTACTCGGAATTTAAAAGCAAATATAAAAACAAAGAGTTTTTAATTTCTTGTTCGTTAATATGTTTCAAATATTGTAATGTAATTCTTTTTCTAATTATATACTTCCATAATCTTGCTGTCCAAATTTTAAATAACAGAAAACAAGCCATACTAAAAATTACGATGTCTTCGAATTCGCTGAGATCTGGTAACCCTAACGTCAATACCTGTCATCAATCTGTCAAATGCCGAAACAATAGTACGTGAGATAGGATCAAATAACTTCTATAGTGTAATTTATTTATTTATTTATTTATTTATTTGAGAGATGTATACAACAGAGAACAATCACAAAATGCTTATTCATAACTATTAATATTACGATCTAAATCCAGATTGTTTTCCACAACGCATACATACAGCATGTTTTAACAACTGTTACACTCTATTGATTATCTCTTAATAGACAAGTGTTAAGAAATATATTATATATATTATACATTACAAACTTATTATAACAAGTAAAGTGTGGGTACACTGCATTAAATAGGAAAAAAAAATAAAGAAAGAGAAGTGTATAACATACATAACTTTGCACTTATGGAGGTTTTACAATAGGTATTATTTCTCAGGGCATCTCTAACAGCTTTTTACCCACGACGGACGGAACGGAACGGAGGCGGTATATGCGTTTGGGGTAAGAGGTTGTTTGTTTGTTTGTTTGTTTGTTTGTTACCTTCTATTTTAAATGGGTATTGTTTGTGACTAAAAATATCGAGTTCCTTGGTTTTCTTAGTTAATTCGTTGTAAAGCCGACACATTCTAGTAAGGGGGTTGTAAAAAGACGTGTTATTTTTAAATACATGTAGCAAAAAAGCATTAGGGTGTTGAGGATTGGGCTTCGTGTTAAAATCAATCTGTGAAAGAAGGAAAGGCGAGGTGAGGTGCGAGTGGAGAATTTTATGAAGACAGAGCAGATCAAGTTGCTTACGACGTGTGCTAACTGCTAAGGTAGGTCAAGTTGAACTTAGTCAGCCTCACATCGTAGGATGGCATGTTACGTCGATTGTATCCAAGCCTAAAATAAACAATCCGTAGGGCTTTGCGCTGGATGTCTTCAATACGGTCACAGTGTAATTGATAGTATGGACTCCAGACTACGGAGCCATATTCCAGTATACTCCTTACCAATGTATTGAAGAGATGAACAAATGATGAAGGCTTCTTGAATGCTTTTGTGGTACGTGTAACAAAGCCGAGAAGCTGATGCCCCCTACTTATAATCTTGTCATAATGGTCTCTAAATGTCAACTTTTCGTCGAAGGTTACGCCAAGATCCTTAGCAGTCTGCCTCCGATGTAGTTCATTCTCACCAATTTTGTAATTAAATTCTACCTTTGTCCGCTTTGCAGTAAAGGAAACTACGAAGCATTTTTTAATATTGAGACACATTTTGTTATTGGAACACCATGTCGTTATTGTATTAATATCGTCCTGCAGTTTATAACAGTCATTGACATCAGTTACGGATGCAAATACCTTTAGATCGTCAGCGTATAACAAGCAAGGACTCTGTATTTTATCTATGAGATCGTTTATGAATAGTATAAACAACAATGGCCCCAAATGTGACCCTTGAGGTACACCGGATGTTATCAAAACTGGTGAGGAGATATAACCCTTCATGCAGACGAGCTGACTTCGATTACAGAGATATGAACAAAGCCATCGCAGGAGGTTTCCGTGAATTCCATAATTTGCGAGTTTATGACATATTTATTTATTTTATTTATTTTTATTTCAAGGGAGAACCAACAGTTAACAAAATTGGATAGATTTAAACATAGATACTTAACAACCAATTAGAGGTTCTCACAGATAGAAACTTAATATACTTAAAAAATCAAGACTTATAAAGCTAACCAGCACCAAAGAGATACAAGAAACGTTACATTACTTATTCAAAATAAAACACAAGCAAAACAGAAGTAGAAATAAATTTAAACAATTGGTCTAGCCCTCTAGGAAGAGGGAAGAAAGAACCGCTCCACAAGCCGACGCCTTGCAACTTCGATTGTAATATTGAACAAATCAACATCAAGCTCGGCAGATAATGAGTTGAAAATCTTACTTGCACGCAACATGAAGGTATTAGATCTATAATTGGTACTACAAGGTGGAATGAACAATAAGTTGAAGTTACGGAGTGATCTAGCAGGGACACTGAAATTAACTAAAGAAAGAAGTTCGGGGCAGTCAATGAGACTTAAGACTATTTTCATTAAAAAGATAATGTCAGCCACAGAGCGCCTATCCTGCAACGGCAAAATATGATGCTTCTTACAGAAATCAACGTAATCCACAGAATCAAATGGGGTCTTTGTACGATAACTTAAATAACGCATAAATTTTTTCTGTACATTTTCAATCCTATTGATATATGTAACATATCTTGGATTCCATATTTGTGACGCATATTCGAGATTACTGCGAACAAGCGAACAGTATAAGATCTTTATGGTTTTAGCATCTGAGAAGTCCTTTGAATTGCGAATTAGAAAACCTAACATTTTAGTTGCTTTTGAAATAATAGCTTTTATATGGTCATCAAACAATAACCGGGAATCATGCAAGACACCAAGATCACGCACGCTATTTACTCGTTGAAGAGTTTGAGCCTTAAGAACATAATCAAAAGTTAATGTACTACGTTTTCGCGTGAATGTCATGACCGAACATTTAGTTGGATTAAGATCTAGACAGTTCAGATGGCAGTACTGTTCTAATCTGACCAAATCAGCTTGTAGTAACAGGGAATCACTGTATGATGAAATTTTGGCAAAAATTTTCATGTCATCGGCAAAACTTAATAGTTCAGCTGAATGAAAACAGTCGGCTATGTCATTTACAAAGATGATAAATAGCAACGGACCGAGTAGGGATCCTTGCGGAACACCGCTAGGGATAGAAACCCAGCTGGATATGTAATTATTAACAACAACAGCTTGGGTACGATTATCCACATAAGAAGCAAACCATCTTAGCAGGTCCCCACGAATCCCAATCAAAGCAAGTTTTTCAAGTAGAATATCATGCCGAATACGGTCAAAAGCTTTGCTATAGTCAGTGTAAATGACATCAACCTGCTGACCACCATCCATTGCTTCAGATACAAAATTATTTAATAGGACTAAATTTGATACGGTCGATCTACCCTTCAAAAAGCCGTGTTGAGATGGGTGCAAAGAAGAGGAAATTGCTGGATAGACTTGCTTGTAAATGATATCCTCAAATGCCTTAGCAAGTAGACAGAGTTTGGAGATAGGTCTATAGTCAGAAATTATAGAACGGGAACCCTTTTTAAAAACTGGGGTAATATATGCACATTTCCAAATAATCGGTACATAACACTCACGTAGTGATCTTTTGAATAGAAGGGTGACAGGTCTAGCCAACGCATTAGCAGTGTTAATAATAAACTGAGCCGACAGGTTGTCAGGCCCAGCTGACTTAGATGGATCCAGATTCTTAAGCAATTTCAAAACATCGCCCTCACTTACACTTACGGAGGATATATCTGAGACAGCGTTTCCACCTAATAAGTGATTAGAACTGGATGGATTTCGTCCAGAGACACCACCAAATGAAGCTAAAAATGAAGAGTGAAAAAATCTGGAGAACGCATTGCAAATTGATTCTCCTGTATTAAATAAGACACCGCCATGACTTAGCGCACTTGGAAGCTGGTTTGATTTCGATTTTGATTTTATATGGGACCAAAAGTACTTAGGGTTTAGCCTAATAGAATTTTCAATCGATTTTGTGTAATTCAAATAGCATAACTCTTCTTGATCCTTGAACCTGTTCCTCAACAACTTGTATGATTCCTCATCAGACCTATTGCCATATTTATTGAACTTACGAAGATACTTAGACTTTTCCTTAAGAATCTTTTTTAAAGATGAATTGTACCAAAGTGGGTACATTTTGTTATTAACTAATTTAGATGGTATATATTTGTCTCTCAACGAGTTCACTACTTGATAAAAAAACTCAACCGAATCCTCCAAGTTACGACAAGAATACTCAACCTCCCAGTTAATATTATTTAAATCGGAAATAATTGAATCGTAGTCAGCTCGACTGTAAAGAAATTTAGTACGCGGTGGTGATCGCAAAGGTTCAAAGTCCAAGTTAGGAATGCTAATGTACAAAGCCCCGTGATGATTATCGATAGGTACTAGCGAGTCGGAACTAGAATCGGCGACGCGTATTGTTATATTACTGAGAACAAGATCTAAGATACGGCCAAAACTGTTTAAGTGACCGTTAAACTGCTGTAAATTTAACATGTTAATTTCATCGACAAAATAAATTTCGTCATTAGAAATATGGCTATGATTTACTTTGTCAAAGGCCTTTTGAAAGTCAGTATACACTGAATCAACCTGTCCTCTCTTGGCAAAAATAGAGCATAAGTAATGTTTATATTCTAAGAGGTTGGTAGTTGTGGATTTGCCTCTTATAAATCCATGTTGCTTATCAGAGATACTTGACTTGACATGGTTGTAAATATGATCATATACCAAACTTTCAAAAACCTTCGCACATCTACTGAGGATGCTGATTGGTCTGTAATTGCTACATTGTGTGGGATCACCTGATTTTAGAATTGGAACCACATGTGCCACCTTCCAATCTTCAGGAAAAACGCCCGAGTCCAAAGACCATTGAAACAAGATCGTGAGTGGTACACTGAGCTCCAGGGCACATTCCTTAAGGAATTTTGGTGGTATGCCATCTGGGCCTGCACCCTTGTTAGAATCCAGCCTTTTAAGCTTAGCCATCACATGAGCTTCGTTTAATGTTATTTTGGCCAATGTATCATTGCAACGTAATGCCATGTCATCATCAGGTACAGGAGTTGCGTTAGATGGTACAAATACTGAGAGAAAGTATTTCGACATAAGTTCGCAGGAACCTTGTCCATCCTTAGCAATCTCCGCGCCCAACCGCATAACACTAGGTATTTCATTTTTTGTGCGCTTACGATTATTAACAAAATACCAAAAAGCCTTGTCACTAATATGTAATAAATCTTCGGTTCGCATAACAAAAGATCTATAACACTCCTCAGTGAGGAGCTTGCAACGAGCTCGTAGCAATGAAAATGTGTCATAGTCACGAGGATTTCTGTACTTTTTGAATCGTTTGTGATATTTGTGTTTCTCCTTAATGCAGTTAATAAGGCCTATAGAGTACCAGATTGGATATTCTGAAGCATTATATTTATGTAACGGAGTATTTTTAATTATAATGTCTTGCAATATCGAATAAAAGGTGTCGACAGCCATATCCACATCATTGTTATCCAGCAAAACTGCCTTCCAATCTGTTTGTCGAATATCTAGCCGAATTTTTTCATAATTAGCTTTATTGTAATTAAGACGTAATACATAGATATGACTCAAATTGTCAAATAAATAGGATCAAATATATGATCATATATATGATCAAAGATCTTTGATAATGTAATATGCCCCGAGTATGATTAGTAAAACGGTGAAAGTATTTGCCGGTACATGGTAGAACTAGCTACGGGTACATCACTAAGAAAAACCGCGCGGCACTTTTATGCCCGTTTTCACTAACATTGAGAATTTCCTAAATTGATGCCTATCGTATTTAGGAAACTTTTAGTCCAAATTTCGTTTTCACTAACATTAAGTTATTCTTAAACCTGCTTAAGTTATCCTTATCTTTAGGAGGCCGATTTGACAGCGCCTAGAGCTTATGGGTTGATCACACGTAACGAGTAGAGTGGCGAGACAGCAAATGGTCACTGGGCCGAGAGAGTCGGCCAACCGAGTCGCTGTTCACACGTATTTACAAAAGTGGCGAGACAGTTCAGTTTGATGCTGTTGGTTGTCATGTACAATGGATCGCAGAAAACCTGATTTTTATTTTATTTTCATTTCTTATTGCAATTAGGGCTGCATTACACTTGACTTTGTTTTTATATACAGGTGACGAAAAATTCCATAAACATTCGTGTATTTTTTAACACTGTATGAATTTAATTGTCGTTTCTAATGTCCATTTCACATTATTCCACATACTACTAGCCATTTTTATTGAAAAAAACTAAAATAACAAAAATAAATAAACACACGCTGCTCGGTACAAATTGAACGAGTGGCGAGTGGCCAACCGAGTGCCTGTCCACACGTGCCGAGCGGGATAGCGAGTGGCTGCGGGGGCTGAAGAATGAAGCGGGGGGGGGGCACTCGGCCGAGCAAACAAATCATGATTCTAGGCGCTGTCTCGCCGTTTTGGCTCGGCCGAGCACTCGCCAAAGTGTTCATACGTAACAACCACTCGGCCGAGTGCACTCTCTCGCCACTGTACTCGCTACGTGTGATCCACCCATTACGAAACGACCTATGTTGTGTTTTTTTATTCTGTGGATTATTTGTCATTGCAAATAAATTGAGGTTATGTATATTTACGGTAATATTTATACATATTTACCGTTATTTTTTAATTTTTTAAGGTCAACTTGATTAACTTCTTCGTAATTAATACATTTCACAACTTCCCATTAATTTCTTTTAAATCCTAATAATATTATAAATGCGAAAGTTTATCAGGGTGTATGGATGTTTGTTACTCTTTCACGCAAAAACCACTGAATTGATTTTAACGAAACTTTACAATCATTTAGCATATACATCAGAATAACATATACACTACCATTTACTGCGGGAAAATCACCCATGCCCACGGGAATAATTGTTGGCGCGGGCGGAGTCGTGGGACGAAAACCTAGTGAAGAAAGAAGCAGCGTGCTCATCAGCCAAGTACACAGAAGAAAGAAGTGTCAGCACAACTGTTTGAGAAATTTATTTATTTAGCAATAAGCAGACCTTGCAAACAGTTTTTCCCGTGGGAATAAGGAATTTTCCCGCGGTAAAAGGTAGCCTATGTCCTTTGCCGAGGTCTATTCTATCTTTGCATTCAATGCAAACATACAAACAAACAATTAAATATTTCATCTTTACCTATTCGTTAAATAGGTTAAAATACCTACCTATTTGTAATATTCGTTATAATATTATAAACTGCTATACAAATAAATATAATGTATGAGATGAAATATTGAATGGAAAGTTTATATCCTGGTTAAACTTTTATGTAATGTTTTAGAAGAAAACAACAAACTTAATTATAATTATATTTCTTTTATTTTTATAATCTTTAACATACAATAATACAATGCTGGTGCTGTACAAGAAATTGAATTATCCTTCATTTTCACTTCCATCGTATATGCTCTAATAAGTCCATCTGGTGTAGCTCCAAAAATAGTATAATCTTTCTAGTATAATCTGCATATTTATGACCAGTTCTGCCTCTTCATTTTTTACCTGAAATGCATAAAAATACTTAATTACTACAAAAGCCTGAATCAACTTTTCGTTTCGATAAGTTAATATTATGTCAATAAAACAAAGACATCATGATCATACCTTTTTTATAGCTTATTACTTCCATTATTAGGTTGTTCCCTCTTTCAATGGCAACAGACCAGATGTAATAGTTTGAATTGATATCCCATTATTGAGATGTAAAGCTGCATACCTGCCAAAATACAAAAAATGCTTATATACATTATGTTCTAAGAATATAAAGTGCCTTTGTGTATATTTTTTTATTGCTTTATAACCAATTTACAGTCAGTATTTTTATTGCATAATTATTTGAAACTAGCTGTCAGCGGATACAGCTTTGCCCGCATCAAACAATCCTTTCTCGTACAATAATTGAGAATAACTGCTAGTTACTGAAATATCACCAATTTCTTCGGCTTTTCTACACTATTTGGCACACGGATTTGGCACTTCGATTGCAAATAGATTTTCTTCCAGTAACATAATAGTTTGATGTAAACTCTTTGGATCATATATACATAATATTCAAGCCTATTATAAAGTAGTAGCACGCTTACATACATCCAACAATAAAATTATGTAGTTTGTAGACAAAAAAAATGCAAAACGAAAATAACAGTAATTGTTTACCTTTCGAAGCAGCACAATTCTTGTAGGTAATCGGACCATCCATTGTTTTTATTTATAATGTTTGTAAAAATTGTAAAAACACAATATTAGGTAATTTTTCCCTTTTTTCATAATTAACAATTCAATTCAATATTTATGAACAAGCTGGAGCGTTACCGCGCTCACCGCGCTGTCAGTTTGTATGAAAATAATGCTGAACGCTGATTGGTGTTTGAAAATACGTTCCGTTGTACGGTACTTTTTATTCGAAAAATAAATAAAACAAAATCTATACTATACTATAATTGCAGTCTACTATTGTACTACTCTACATTACTTTGCGTGTTTTGGAAAACAATGAAACCATAGAGTTTGTTCGTTTACTTAGCTAGGTACCGTCAAATTTACGGAACGTTTAAGTGAAAACTGTTAGTGCAAACCAATTTTTTTTTAAAGCTTTGTTTAGCTTAGTTTTTTGTTAACTAGAGAAAACCTACGACAAGGTTAGTGAAAACGGGCATTAAACTCCCATTCGGTTCGAGTATTTTCCTTGCTCTTAGCGTAGGTACTGTACACACATGTCACATGCATGGATCCCAAAAGTACGCAAAGAACGGCTGGTCAGCAAGATTTTACATATTAACACTTCTTAATTTTATCAAAATCGGTTGTGGTTTTTAAAATAAAGATCAAAAATAAGACTTAAATGTATTGTGTGGTTAGTAATGTTTTTTTAAGAATAGGTATGTTAAATTTTGTAATCGAAGCATAATCGAAGTTATTTGTCAATGAGCGTGAGTTTATGTATGTATGTATGTAATATTCTCCCCCATATGAAATAGACCCAATAAAATCTATTACCTTTGCCTATAAGGATTAAATATAGTTATTATTATTATTTGACTATTAATGTACTTACATACAGGGCGTCCCACGGCTATGCCACATGGAGGGAAAGTACCTTAAATATTGTAGGTAGAACATTTTACTGAAAGAAGACATTATTTTATTTCTAAAAACTATTAAAACTGCATTCATACATTTTTTAATAATTACGTGGTTGCACCGGAAATCGAAACCGCTATACGAAAAAAAAAAATATCCTATAGTTTTTTCATACCGGTCAAAAGGCTTCATCATAAGGGTTATTTTTTGCTAAATAACATAGTGTCAGAAATAAAAGGAAGACTATGTATTTTAACATTAGCAAAAAGTAATTCTTATGATAAAGCCTTTCGATTGGTATGATAAAACTACAGGGTGATTTTTTTTTCTCGTGTAGCGGGTTCGATTCCCGGTTCAACCATGTAATTATAAAAAAAAATATGAATGCAGTTTTAATAGTTTTTAGAAATAAAATAATGTCTTCTTTCAGTAAAATGTTCTAACTACAATATTTAAAGGTACTTTCCCTCCATGTGGCATTGCCGTGGCCGTGGGACGCCCTGTATACTACCAGCCAATATCACTTTTGCAGTTATGATTTACATTCACTAGTGGCACTACTCACTAGTGCGATGCTAACTTAGTGATTTAGGTTTAGTAACAGTTTAAGGTTTCGTAAGTGAAGAAGAGAGAAGAGAAGAGATTTATTTAAGTTTGTTAAATGACTGACCAGGCAAGAGAGTAGGCCAGTGCTTGAGACAATGGCACACTGAACCACTGTGGTCGAGTGGTCAAAAGCTCTTCTAACGTTACGGAGGTTCCGGGTTCGAATCACGGTGGGGATCCGTCGAACAAATATCACTTTGTAAGACCTTAGGTTAGGACATTGCAGGCTGAATCTCCTGATTGTCCGAAAGGAAAGATGATTACGTGCTTCGGAAGGCACATAAAGCCGTTGGTCCCGGCTACTATGACACGTCTACTATATGTAGTCGTTATAGGAGCCATGTCGGAAGCCTATAAGGCGGCTCAACAATTCCGACTCCAAGGTTTCTGAGGAAGAAGAAGTGGTTTAGTTTGATGGTAACATTGGTAACCAAATGGAGAGAACAGTGTGACAGGCTCAATAACCAAACTAGTGTACTACACTACTGATACTACAGAATCATTACATTAATAAAATAAAACACAACTTAAATATATTTAATTTTATTATGTAAAAAAAAACTAAATTCAGATTCTGTAAACTAGTAAAAGATATACAGGTATGTAAGTTGTCTTATTAATTAAAAGATAATTAGATAGTACCGTTAGTAAAGTATAATATTATGGATATCTACAGGCATAAATAATTTACGCTTAAGTTTTAAAAGTCGGTCATTGGCTAAATCTAAATCTAGCCAAACAAACAACCGAACAAAGGATTAGCACTCTTCTACCTTAATCGTAAATAAAATTTCGTATATCGAACTTAAATACGTTTTAAACTTCATTTGACCAGCGGATATTTCATCTTGTGAACGTCTTCATATTAGATATGACAAGGGGGAGGCTCCGCCCCTGCTATTATCGATATTATTGTTCTAAATACTTCATTTTTCATAATTATATTTCATGGCGGCGGCTACTTAGCCCACACACAGAAGGCTAAGTGGCGCCGCCATGCGCCATCTGTTGAAAATAATTACTCGCTAGTATACATTTTTTCGACAATCCGGTAGGTAGGTAGGTTCCGATTTTGAAGTTGGCGTGCTATAGGATATGATATACAGAGTCTATAAACTGTATTTAAAGCCTGACCAAAGAAAATAAGAAACCTGCTCTGGGGGCCCATGTGTATATTTTTACGGCTATGGCAACAATTTCCCTTATAAAATTAGTTCCATTGAAGTTCCGCAATATGGCGAGGTTTCTTATTTCTTTGGTCGGGCTTTACTATAGTATGCTGTAGTTACAGATAGAATAGTTGCTAAAAACAAATGTTCTATCTGTAACTACATCGAAATCAATGTAACAGATTTGATGGCTTCCATATGTCCTAAATCATCAAATCTTGAAAATGACCTATAGAATTTTTTTTAACTCAGCGAGTAATTTATTTTTTAACGGATATCAGCGCCACTACCGGTCAGTGTTGAGTGAAAACGCCTATTCGTGCGCTACAAGTTTTTGACCCTGATTCACTCAAAAACTTGCAGGATAGCTCATAAATTAAGGTGGCATTCACAGTGAATCAGTAAATTTAAATTGGGTTGTGATGTAAATAGTTGTAAAGTTAAATAAAATAAAGTTGACTTGTGATGTCTAAACTTTGGGGAGAAAAAAGAAATCAATAAAATACGGCCGTAATGAAATATAATAAAGTAGTAATTAGTAGATTACACATTTTTGACATATTTTTATCCGTTATTGTACAATGCTCTAATATATAATAGTTCTTAATCAATGGTTTCAACTATAAAGGCACAAACCCACAGAAGCGGGAGACGCGCGATCGCGATCCGATATCCGAGTTTATATACAGCCTCTCTTATAACAAGAGGGCGCATTCTACGTCAGTCTGTTTATAAACTCAAATACCGGATCTCATCTCTCGCCGGTGGGTTCGGGTTTTAACAGTGTGTTACTTGTCGGTGAGTCGGGGAAAGGCTACGTGGCGCTGCGACTTACGGTTCAGAAGCAGTTCGCTTCGAAAATTTGAGAAGCTGTCAAACGCGATATATTGACAGAACAACTATGGCTCTAATGTCACTATGTCGCGTTTGACAGCTTCTCGAGCTTGTCGCTTCTTACGTAGTAAGCCTACTGATGTTATTATAGAAAATCAAATATGTAAATACCCGTTCCTGCTGTACAACCACAACACAAAAAAGAAATAGATCGCACTACACTTCTAGCATTCATTGTTGGGTGTAAATATGTTCAGGAGATGCAAAAATGGTGCTTGCGCTGCCACGCTTAAGTATGAAAAATATGCGTTATTTTAAATACATCGAATTAAAACTATTGTATGATCTTTTAAACAATAATTTAACCATAAAAATATATATAAGTCGAATCATTACTTTATTATTTGATGACAAAATGCGTCCATTAATATCGAAGTGCGCTTGATTATTTTTAAAGTGGCTTTAAATGCATCTGTAGTGTTAAGTAACGCGCGAGAAGCTCGAGAAGGTGTCAAAGATGTGTTTGTACGTTAGTGTGTATAAATGTGTGAATGTGTACACAACCCTGCACAAAGCAGTGTTCAAAGAGCACTAGAAGTTTTGGCGTGATCTGTACTTTATTGAATCGAAGGTGGTGATGGTAGGGGGGTTGGTTTAGGCACAGAAGACTAAGAACAGAATGTTATCTCCAAACTAACTGGCCGCATCGGTTTGAATGTGTGCGCGCCGTGTAGGTATGCGCCGCCGTCACGCACACGCTTGCATTGAGCCCATACTGCTGCCCCCTTATTTTACGCGCACGCACACATTCAAACCGTCAGCGGCACGTTTGTATGAATATAACTGTGGTTTAGGGTGCTTGTACACGGTGCAAGTGTAAAATATATCATGGCATTCCTTAAATAATTAAGTGTAGGTCACAAAGATACAGATTTAATTAGATACTGCTAGTGTATGTACTTCGCGTGTCCAAACAAAGTCAAATTGCACCGCGCACCGTGTTGCAGCACCGTTAGGGCAGCCAGTAGAGCGGCCCGCTCAGTCGGAGCCGGAGCTCGAGCTGGAGGGGGTGTGGGTGCAGTGGTCGCGCCGCTAGGTGGTGTTGATCTGCTCCACGTTGAGGTGCGTGATGAACCGCAGCCGCATCTGCAGCGCCGGCCGCAGCCTCCGGATCACCGTCTCCACTTCGCTCTTCATCGTATCCCCCACGAACATGTACTTTATGTGGTACCTGCACTTTGCGTTCAGGATATTTGCATTTTATACAATACTAGCGACCCGCCCCGGCTCCGCACGGGAAAATGGTTATTGTGGGTTATCCTTAAATATATTATGCATATATTATACATATAAACCTTCCTCTTCATCAAAATTCGTTGCGTAGTTTTAAAGATTTAAGCATACATAGGGAATTAGGGACATAGGGACAGAGAAAGCGACTTTGTTTTATACTATGTCGTGTAAAGCCTGACCATCATCATCATCATCTCAGCCGAAAGCCGTCCACTGCTGGACAAAGGCCTCCCCCAAGGATCTCCACAATGATCGTTCCTGCGCTGCCCGCATCCAGCGGCTTCCCGCGACCCTCACCAGATCGTCGGTCCACCTCGTGGGGGGCCTGCCCACACTACGTCTTCCGGCGCGCGGTCGCCATTCAAGAACCTTTCTGCCCCAACGGCCGTCGGTTCTACGTGCAATGTGCCCAGCCCATTGCCACTTAAGTTTAGCGATTCTTAGGGCTATGTCGGTGACTCTGGTTCGCCTGCGGATCTCATCATTCCTGATTCGATCACGCAAGGAAACTCCAAGCATAGCCCTCTCCATCGCTCTTTGGGTGACTTTGAGCTTTCTTATGAGGCCCATCGTTAGCGACCACGTCTCAGATCCGTAAGTCATCACTGGCAACACACATTGGTCAAAGACTTAAGACACTGCGGTATTTGGGACGAAAAGATATTGCGCAGCTTCCCGAACGCTGCCCATCCAAGTTGGATTCGACGATTGACCTCCTCGAAGTTAGATCTACCTAGCTGGACTGTTTGAAGTCCCAGGTAGACGTAATGGTATACAACACTGTTGATCGCCAACCCGCATGCCAAGCGTGGCGATTATGGCAATATCCCCCCTATGGCTTACACAAGCCTGACCAAAGAAATAAAAAATCTCTGGGGGCGCCACATGTATATTTTTGTGTTTATGGCAACAATTTCCATTATAAAATTAGTTCCATTGATATTCCGAAAATATGGCGAGGTTTTTTATTTCTCTGGCAAACAAAAATACAGTGAATAAGAGCCTGTACTATGAGTGTCAGACAACTGATATAGATACATATATATATATGAATATACAACATCTAGACACAAGGCAATCACAAGGGCTCATCACACGAATTTTTGCCTCGGCGGGATTCGAACCCGCGACTCTGTGCTTTGAAGGCAGACATACTACCAACTAGTTTACACGTCCTTTTCCATAACGGAGTGAGCTGTACACATTCCTCGCTAGGCATCATCGCCCATCTCTGTAGGCTTACTAAGGTAAAAAGCGCCAAGCTCGAGAAGCAGTCAAACGCGACGTATTGACAGAACTACTATGGCTCTAATGTCACTATGTCGCGTTTGACAGCTTCTAGAGCTAGTCGCTTATTACGTAGTAAGCCTACTGGCGAACACGTATATACATATTATAAAGAGGAAGGATTTGATTGTTTGTTTGCATTGAATAGGCTCCGAAACTACAGAACCCATTTTAATGAAACAGAATAGACCTCGGGGAGTAACATAGGCTACCTTTTACCACGGGAAAAACTGTAAACGCGGGCGGATCCGCGGCAGAGAGCAAGTGATGTAAAGGATACAACAAGTCGCATATGGGGTCGATGTAATTGAGGTGGGGCTGCGCCTTGTCGATGTTGGCGAGCAGCTCGTAGAGGGCGAGCGTGATGTCCATCACGGTCCGCGACAGGTCCGAGTTGAACCGCTGCAGGAACGGCCCCACCAGGTGGCACAGGAACACCAGCTGCGGCTCCGAGCGCACCGCCGGCGCCAGCCGCTCCTTCACGAACCTTACCATTCACACACAACTTTACTATATCAATCACAACAAGAATCATTGAAACCTAGCTATGTTCACTTGTGTCGAAAAAGTAAGACGAATTAAGATTCACCGGGCTTGAGGTATGTTAAGGAATTTCAGTGGAACTAATTTTATAATGAAAACAGAAATATGCATGTTTTAAAAAACATAATAATAAGGAGTCAACATTCATAATCGAATATGAAACTTTTATCGAAAAATACTTATTATTTTATGAGTTATATTTCACGTATTACGCTTTAACTTAAATTTAAAAACCTGTCAACTTAAAGACGACAAACATCGAGTTCGCACTATTTTAGCAGGCAAGCGAAAACATCCCACTTAAAATTTAGCTTAATTTGACAGAATATTCATATTTATATTTTTTTAAACATCATTCATTCAAAATTATATTTATTCATCTTCCATTCTTTTCGATTCCCATATGAATGAAAAAGAAATAAGATTTCAACGGCCACGCCTGAATTTGGACCTGAGAATTTTGATTTAAATCAATATTATTATTATTTTTAAAACCATGCATATTTCCGACTGAAGTTCATTTCGTGGCGTATAATCTTATTTTCAAAATGTATGTTATGTACACTAATGTACAGACTGATACTCACTGAGGAACCTGCATAATCTGTCCAGCTCCGGCGTGGTACCAGATTGAGTGCGTCAGGGCAAGCACCAGACTATACTTGTTCTCCAACATGGCGTCATTAGTGGTATTGAGGTTGAACAGCTGGAAGGGCGAGTGCTCATGCGGCCACTCCGTAATATCGCTGCCCGTCACCAAGTCGAATATCCGGTCGTGAATAACGGTCCAGTAAGGATCTGGCAGTGCAGCCATTATCAGCCCTATTGCGTTTATCCAGAGTTGAATTTTGGTAGGCGGTATGACGACGTAGCCGACTGTGGCGACATCTAGGAGCTGGTTGCCGATGCAGTTGGGCGCGAGGGGCAGTGACATGAGCTCCACACAAGTGACGTACAGCGAGTGCGCTGACGGATTCGGGTACTCATTGAACCGCCAATCCGTGTTCGGGAAATGGGAGTTGCCGAGCATTGCTGATAGTCCGTAAGGAAATTATTAAGTAACACTTCTATTCTGTTTATATCTGTTATTTCAGAAAAGTCGTCGAATCTTGGACAAAGGCATCAAAGATGACCACAACGACCGGTCCTTCTGCTTCTAGTAACCCTCGGTAGACCGTGGTTCGCCACGTAACGTCGTGGTCACCACAATCGGTCATTCCGCGAGCAAAGTGCCCCGCTTACCCACACCCAAGTGTAACAAAATCTTATGACTAAACCTGATAGATAAGTATATTTGTACAAAAATCGGACGACGCGACGATAAGGACATAGGACCTCGTTCAGGCTTCAATATTGGGCATTTTCTGAAAGTACTGGCCAACCAAAAATAATGCTATGCATACTAGCCAAGCAGTTGTTAATAAGAAGTAACAGCTGTGAGCCAAACCGATCTCTTTATTTGTGATATGTGATCAAGCTCCAAGATCGTATCCGGAATACCGGTATTTGTCGTCGGACGAATGATGAGGTTGTAGGTAATCGAATAACTAAGCTTAAGTGGAGGTGGGCGGGACACTTGGCAAGACGAGAAGACGGGAGATGGACTAGAGCAATAACCGAGTGGCGGCCAAGAACTAAAAAGCGCTCAGTCGTCAGATGACATCGGTGTGATTGGCGCAAAAAAGAGGCCTATGTCTAGCTGTGGATTGGTTGAATAGATAGATGTTTATTATTATATACAGGGCGTCCCACGGCTATGCCACATGGAGGGAAAGTACCTTAAATATTGTGGGTAGAACATTTTACTGAAAGAAGACTTTATTTTATTTCTAAAAACTATTCAAACTGCATTCATACAATATTTTATAATTACATGGTTGAACCGGGAATCGAACCCGCTACACGAGAAAAAAAAAACAGCTTATAGTTTTATCATACCAATCGAAAGGCTTCATCATAAGCATAAGAATATTTTTTTGCTAAATAACATAGTGTCAGAAATAAGAGGAAGACTATGAATTTTAGCATTTAATATGGCCGCCGAGATCGCCAGATCTAACCACGTTCGGTATTATTTAATGGGGTTATGTAAAAAATGTAGTTTACAAGAACCTGTATGAAAGTGTCCACGAGCTACATACAGAACTTAGACGTATTATTCTAAATATCCACCACAACAAAAGAAAAAAATCGTCAGGGAGTGAAATAATCAAAAGAGTGCGACTTTGTATTCAACAGCGTGGAGGGTCATTTTGAGCACTTGATAAAATTTATAAATTTTAAATTAGAAATGTTAAAATATATAGTCTTCCTTTTATTTCTGACACTATGTTATTTAGCAAAAAATAACCCATACGATGAAGCCTTTCGATCGGTATGATAAAACTACAGATTTTTTTTTCTCGTATAGTGGGTTCGATTCCCGGTTCAACCATGTAATTATTAAAAAATGTATGACTGCAGTTTTAATAGTTTTTAGAAATAAAATAATGTCTTCTTTCAGTAAAGTGTTCTACCTACAATATTTAAGGTACTTTCCCTCCATGTGGCATAGCCGTGGGACGCCCTGTATAGGTATTGTGCAGTAGCTAACCGCATAAATGTACATTGAAGGCCCCACAGAGGCGGTTATTATGGAACGGATGACGGGGGTCTTGAATATTGCAATTTATTGTTAGTAAAGAACAAATATTATTTAATAAATAGTTCCGCCATCGTCGAACGATTGGAGTGAAGAGATGAATGAATGTGAACCAGAGTGAGTGAGTCAAAGACTAACTTTTTAAGAACGATTAATGATTTGGATTACAAGAACTGGCTCAAATCCTAACAGCAGTAGACCGCAATCACGATCCCAGTTTATATGCCGCCTTATAGAAAGCGGGCACAATCTGCGTATAAATTCAGATATCGTCGCGCATCTTGAGTCTATATATAAAAGGATACTGTCGACCATTCTGTTGACGAGACTCAAGTAGTAGTTGAGTTCAGGCGCCCAGGTGGTCGCGTCGACGTCAGGCTTGGCGAGGTACGTCTGGAAGGCTTCTGTGGTGGCCCAGCCCGCGGGCCGCACGTCCTTCAACGACCCGAGAACGGCGCCTACTAACTTCCTCTTCAGAAGAGGGTTGTTGCGCAGTTTTGTTTCGTAATAGTGAAGGGTGTTGTATAAGAACGTCACTGGACGGTCTGAAACGTACATTTTATTGAGTTTAGGTATTGTATATTTATTTCTTTGCTCAAAATCATGTCATATTTAAATACTAGCGGCCCGCCCCGGCTTCGCTCGGGTATATATATTTTTTAGTTCATTTTTTTTATTTGTTTTTTTTTTTTTTAGTTTTTAGTTTTTATTGTTTTTTTTTTCATTTTTATTTATTTATAGATTCAAAGCTTCTCTGTAAACTATATTGGAGGTTGTTTTATTTTGTGGCAGCAAAATAAATTGTTTTTCAGGGGCTCCGACCCGCGATAGGCCAACGTACAGTTGGCCATGAGTAAAACATTCTTTTCGTAGGTCGATCCCTACTAATTCAAAGGTTTGGCCTTGGGACTTGTTGATAGTTAATGCGAAAGATGTTTTTACTGGAAATTGAAGCCGTTTAAATGGGATTGGCAAATCTGTTGGGATCATCGGTATCCTCGGTATATGAGCCAGTTGACCAGCTGCAGGCCCGGTGATAATCGTCGCTACAATTAAATGATCCTTTAATTCTTTAATAAGTAGCCTCGTCCCATTACACATGCTCGGTGGGCTTAAATTTCTCAAAAGCATGATTGGAATTCCGATTTTTAACGTCAATTCATGTGGTGGCAGTCCAGAAGGGTTAAGAGAATTTAAAAATTCCTGTGGGTAATGGACTGTGTCTTCGATATTAGTTACAGTGTCGATCGATTTGTAATTTTTTATTTGGCCGGGGACTTTTTGAATAATCAAATTGTTTATTTCGTTGACCGTATCATTCCTAGGTGACACTATTGCCCTTGAACATAACCAACGAAAGTCCTTTTCGTGCAAATTTTCAATGTCTGGGTATACTGCATCTATTAAAATTTCTAAATTATGGACTATTCGGCCTAGAGACTCATCCAGACGGATATCATAATTTGTGCTTAAATTTGGAGTGGGAAAAATTCCTTCTCCAAGTTTCAGTAGTTGTTGTGGGAAATCACTATCTGTGATTCCATGAAGATGAGCTCTCATATTCGTCCGTAATTTTAAATTTTCAATCGAAGTCCATAAGGGAGACGATTTCAAGCATGCTTTGATGATATCTGCTCGCGTACCTCTGTTAATGACGGGAAGAGTCTGTCGGAAATCTCCAGCAAATACAAAAGTGGTCCCGCCCATGATAGCAGAGGAATTTCTAAAATCTTTTAAGGTTCTGTCCACAGCCTCTATATGTGCTCTATGACTCATAGTGCATTCATCCCACATAATCAATGAGGCGTCTTGTAGTAATTTACCAAGAGGCCCGTTTTTGCGGATGGAACATGTCGATTGTTGCTCAAGATTTACGGATAGGGGTTACGGATACGGATAAGATTTAAACGTAGAATGAGCAGTTTTCCCATCCGTTAAGAGAGTTGCAGCAATTCCTGACGAAGCAACTGCTATCGCTATCTTCCCTGATTGTCTTATCTTAGCAAGTATCAAATTTGCAAGAAACGTCTTCCCAGTGCCACCTGGCGCATCTAAAAAAAAAATTTTTCTTTTGTCATTATTCACGCTATCAACTATAGTCTCAAAGGCGTGTCTTTGATCTGGGACTAATTTTGGCAGATTTTCATTGATAAAATCGGTCAAATTATTTGTATTATAGTGATGTGCCATTGTATCTGTAGCGTTGTTTTCTGCACGGACTGGAGATGGTAATCCAAAATCACTTAAGTTTTTATCATTCAATTGCAATAGCTTATTTTCAATTTGTATTAAACCTTCGTTATAAATATCCTCACTGTATGTTAAGGCGAAGTCTTGATTTTGCTGTCTGATTCTATGTCTAATATCTTCACAAAAATGATCTTTGAAATTATCCCATAATTTAATGGTTCCGATGGCTGACAAAATAAAAGTATTACCACAAACAACTCTCTTAGTTGTAATGGACATTGTGAAAGCGATGCTTCTCTCAGAGTTTTTTCCCAATGATCATCGTTTTCTAGCAAACCTCTGTCACGGCAAGCTGCTTGATAGGTTTCTTTGAGAACTCCGTCAACGGTTTTTAAGTACTCGAATGAGGTTGGACCGCGAACGTGATGTAATAACATCCTAAGATAGAAACACTCTGATTGAGAAGGATGTACACCGTAGACTCTTCCTAAAGCAGCATCTTTCTTTATGCCTGGATGGCCAACAACATCCACACCACGCCTCCTTCTTGTAAATTTATTATTGGCCCATGTGTAGTATTGCGGGACTTCGTGGTATAGAAGTGTCTTTGCGAAGTTGTCTTCATTACAGAGCTCAAAAAAAGCCAGCAAAGTAGTTTTACGTGGGTTTTGGGCCACTTGTTCAGCCGTTTCTGCGGTAAAATACACCCTTTGGCCATTTTCTAAGTGGACAGCTAACTGCAAGACTGTAGGATGCCGCTCGTGGATCGGAAATTCAAATATTCGCCAGACAGCTTCGGATGTACTTATGTACCGGCCATTCACGTAGTTTTCCACTTCATCATTTGGGTTTCTGACGCTAAAAGTAGCTTGGTCAGATCCTTTATTAATATATTTACAAATGTATTTGATGGCTTGAACTGAGTGGCAGTATTCCACATTTATGTGAGCGTTAAACGTTCTGCACAATAGTGGAGAATAAGGGACAATCCATCTATTATCTATATTGAACCTATGTCCTCTGATATTTATCGTAGCGCACTGTCCTCCATTTTCGGCGTCACGACGACGATATACTGGATATCCGTCCTCTCCGGTTTGGGTATTGTTGACGAATCGTCGAGGGTACTTTTTTGTACAAATACCGTTTTTCATACACGGTGCTGTTAAATTATGCTCGCCACATGGTCCATGCACCATATTTTTTGTAACGATATCGTACAATATCGGATCGTTTTGTTGGTTGGGCAGTTCCGCAATATTATATCTTGGAATTAAACACATAAATTAATTAATTACGGTTTTTATTTCCACAATCACACAATGCGTGACAAACAAAAAGTCAAGAAGGATGTTGCCATCCTAAAATAAATATTCTAATGTCTGACACTCTCCCCAACATAAAAAACTAGCTTAAATTAAAGTGTACAAAATTATTAACTAATTAATACATTAACTCAGAGTTTACTTATATAATTATGTAAAGTTAGGGTTCACATTTATAAGGGAATTTACCATTACCCAGCTTTAATATTCTCTTAATTTAAATTACATCTAATTAGGGTTCACAATTAAAATAATTACTCTACTGTAACATATTAGGAAACTAAACTATGTAATTGATTTGTATGTCTTTTCCAAATATGACCTTCTACCTCCACTTGATAAGTAGTTCCAGGTACCACAACTTTGACAATACAACCTTTCGACCACTTCTTCCCCCTTCTAAAATCTTTAACTAAAACGTCATCCCCCTCTTTTAGCAATTGTTCTCTATTACCCTTAGCATACTTCAATTGATTCTCTTGCGATTGAACAAAATTTTGATAGATAGGAGCTGGCCTTAATAATGACAGTCTATTCCGTAATTCCCTACCCATCATCAAACGAGCTGGAGACACTCCACTAGTTTTATGTGTTGTGGTTCTATAGTCGAACAGAAATATGCTTAGTGCATAGTTATGTGACTTACCACTCTCAACAATCTTTGTCATATGTGTTTTAAATGTCTCGACAAACCGTTCTGCTGCTCCATTAGTTGCAGGGTAGTGAGGAGATGTAAAACTGTGTTTTACTCCTGTTATTCTACAAAAATTTTGAAATTCCTGACTGGTAAATGACGTTCCATTATCAGTTACTAAATGCACTGGAAATCCATGTCTTATATAAAGTTCTTTAAATTTAGATATTGTCTGACTTGTACTTATATTAGCCATCTGGAATGCCTCCGGCCATTTGGTGTAGCTGTCTACAATTACTAGATACATTTTTCCATGAAATGGCCCCAGAAAATCCGCATGTATTCTGTACCACGGTCCTGGTGGTATTGGCCAACACTTTGGAGTAGCTTTAGAAGGATTATGTCTATTTTTTAAACATAGTTCGCAAGTTTTAGGTATTTGCTCTATTGCTTCATTTAACTTTGGCCACCAAAAATAAGATTTTGCCATTTCAATCATTCTAGAGCTACCAAAATGTGTTAAATGCAGTTCTTTTAAAACTGATTCCCTCAGATTTTCGGGAATTATAATTCTATGCCCCCACATAACACAATCTCTGTCTAAATTTATTTCATGTCTCCTTAAAAAATATGGTTTGAGTTCCTCATCCATATTGTTTGTCGGCCATCCATCCTGACAAAACATTATTATTTTTGTAAGTATAGAATCTTTTTTTGTTTCCTTCTGTATTTTTTTCCAGTTTAGCGATTCCAGTTCTGATTCATTTAAGTAATTTATCGTTAACATTTCTGTTTCTACTCCGCTTAATACCGGATTTATAATAGTATTGTCAGTGATGGGTGACCTTGACAAATAATCTGCAGGATTTTTGTCTGTACCAATATGTCTAATTGTGTAATTAAATGCTGATAAAAAAATTGCATAATGTTGCAATCGTTTTGCTGCCATCTTTGGTATTGCTTTGTATGGTCCAAAGATTCTAACAAGTGCAGCATTGTCCGTTTCTAATTCAAATGTCCGTCCATACAAATAATTATAAAATTTAGTGACTCCAAAAATTATTGCAAGTGCTTCTTTATCTAAAGCAGAATATTTTTTCTCAGTTTCACTTAATTTTTTGCTAGCAAACGCTATCGGTCTTACCACACCATCTAAACCCTTGTTAGAAATGACAGCACCTAATCCAAGAGCAGATGCATCGCATGTTAAGATTAATGGCAGATCTGGATTATAATGTGCAACACCTTTTGCTGATATTAACTTTTCTTTGACTTGCTCAAATGCTTTTAGACATTCATTGGTCCAAACAAATTTTCCTTTTTTGGTACATTCATACAGTGGAGTTAAAATTATTGATAAATCTTTTAAAAATCTATTATAATAGTTCACCTTTCCTAGGAATGATTTTAGCATTGTTAAGTTTTCTGGTGGGGGTAATTGTATTATGGGGTCTATTTTCTCTTTTATTATCTGTATTCCTTCTTTGCTAATGTTATAACCAAACACATTAATACTTTTTCTAAAAAATTTACATTTCTCAGCTTTTAGTTTAAATTCACAATCTTTTAATCGAATAAGTACTTGTTCTAACGTATTTTTCATGTCTAAATATGTTTTTCCACACATGTAAATATTATCAATGAAAACAATTACATTAGGTATATCTGACAGTTTTTGTGACATCAGTCTTTGAAAAGAACCTGGCCCAGTGCTGACACCATATGGCAAATATTTATATTTAAATGTACCAGCTTCCGTCACAATAACTGTCAGTTCTTGTGATGCTTCATCTAACGGCGCCTGTAAGTATGCCTCTTTGAGATCTAATTCACAATAAAATTCTGCATCTCTTAGTTTATTAAAAATGTCCTCAATGTGTGGCAAAGGATATTGATCTATTTCCAGAAATTTATTTAATGTTACTTTATAGTCACCACACAGACGGACTGATCCGTCTGGTTTAAGTATAGGAACAACTGGTGTGCCCCACTCGCTATATTCAACAGGCTCAATTCGCTTATTTTCCAACAGTCTTTTAATTTCGTCATTAACTTTTTGCTTTAAAGCGAATGGAACCTGTCTAACAGGTAATTTTTTGGGTACAGCATTTTCTTTTAATTTTAGTGCAATACATCCCCCTTTTACATTTCCCCAACCGGGACTGAAAACTTCTGAATATTTTTCTTTTATCATTATTACTGGGTCTTCCATAACATTATTGTTAATTTGGACAGGCCAAAGACCAAAAATATTCAGAACATCTCTTCCTATAACCCTTGGTTTATTGTTCTCAACAACAAATAGTGTCACATTTTGTTTAATATTATTTATGAACATTTCAATTTTTTTAACAATACCTACTGGTTTAGATATAGATTGATCATAGTTTTTAAATGTAACACTTGTTTTTTCTATTTTATCAGCCATACCTAACCTAATTAAATCCAACTGTTTAATGGTGGTGGCTTCTGATCCTGTGTCCAATTCAAATTCAAAATCAACTGAATTAATTTTTGCTTTTACCAACAGTGGCGGTATTTTATTTACGCCTGTACTTTGAGTATATACATTGTAGTACTCACCTTCATCATCTAAAAACAAACCTTGTATTGATTGTTCTACATTCAAATCTTCCTCTACCGTTGTGTTCTCAATTTCAGAATCCAGTGTGTTTACTTTACGAGTTTTCGTACACATTTTAAACAAGTGACCTTTTTGTCCACATTCAGAGCAGTATTTATTCTTCAGTGTACATTCTGTTTTCATATGATTTCGTTTTCCACAACAATAACACATCTTCTGATTGTTCTGCCGAGGTTTAGCATTATAATTTTTTTGCCTGCTTTGTTTGAACTGAAACATACTAGTTGTGTTACTATTTTCCGTGCTCAATTCACTCATCTTTGGATTAGCATGTGTAAGTGCAGATTCCACTGTTCTGGCAAGTATAATTATATCCTCTAAGTTCTTATCGCCATTTTTCAGTAATTCAAATTTGATCAATGATGAGAATACACCATCTATTAACTTTTCTTTCACTTGGTCCTCGAAATCTTTAAAACCACATCGTTTAGCTGCTTTTTTTAACCGAATCACATATTCTTCAATCTTTTCATCAGCCTTCTGGTTGCACTGCCTGAACGCGGCACGATCTAATGCTGTTGAAGTTGATTTTGCATACCGCTGCTCCAATATGAGCATTAGTTCCTTAAATGTTTTTTTGGTGGGCTTATCCGGTGCACATTTGTGATTTAACGTGTCAAATACTTTTGGTGTTAACTTGGTGAGCAGCAATGCCACTTTTTTGTCCTCTGATACATCATTTAATGTTATCAAACACTGTAGTTGAGTCTCAAAGGTATCAAAGTCTTTTCCATCGAAAGATTCGATATTGTAGGCATTTAAATGCACATGCTTTGGTGGTTCACTCATTTTTTCGCGTTCTTTACCACTTTTATCGGTTTCTAATTGTTGTTTTATAATCTGGAAGTCAACACCTGTCTTCACAACTTCTCTTAAGTTTTGTCGTAATTCGTCTATAGTTTTCCCAGGATTTTCCAATTGTAACTCTTTACTTAGTTGAATTAACTGATTTTTGCTCAATAACTGAATAAAACTAGTCCTTTTTCCACTTATTTCAGCGTAATAAAGTTCACACAATAATATTTCACCTTTACATTCCGACATTTGTTTGACATTGACATATCATGTTTTTTTTTTTTATATTCTCTGGCACTGGTTTGTACCAAAATGGCGGAATTATGGAATGCGGTTGCAAATGTCTCCTAACTTCAGTCTATGCCAATTTGCCGATAATATTTTTCATTTTTTACGGAATTTGTTGTATATTTCACGATGTTTCTTATTCACTGTAGCGTGGATTCTCACTGTTTTCGTCGCCAATTATTATATCTTGGAATTAAACACATAAATTAATTAATTACGGTTTTTATTTCCACAATCACACAATGCGTGACAAACAAAAAGTCAAGAAGGATGTTGCCATCCTAAAATAAATATTCTAATGTCTGACACGCAACTATAACACTATCAATTTCGTCCGGCTGGATTTTTCTTTCTAGCCAAAACAGCAAATGACAGTGTGGTAAGCCTCGCTTCTGCCACTCCACACTTGCCATGTAACATTTCACTTTTCCGAATATTTCGTCTTTGGTGAATAATTTTATGAATTTCTTCATCTTTAAATGAAACACCCTTGAGATTATGTCATGACGATCAAAAGATCGCTGACCAGAAAATAATTCTGTTTTAATTTCCGGCCATTCGGGGTTACACGTAAAAGTGACAAATAAGTCTGGTCTCCCATAGTTTCGGACATAAGTCATTGCATCTTGGGTTTTTTCATGCAGATAACGCGCAGAACCTGTGAATGAAGATGGCAAAATTACGCGCTGACCGATATTTGATGGGTCAACATATGCGTCTTGATTTATAGCGTCTCTAAGATGAATGTATTCATCAGCCCTCAGTCTTTGTTGATTACGACATATGTAATTCAATCTTTCTGATATCATTTTGGCCATCATATCGACAATATATTGACTGAATAAGTCCGTGTAATAATGGAGTGGATTAAAACAGTTAGCTCTAACCATCAACCTAAATGCATAAAATTGCATGCACGTCACAGTTTTGTTACGCGCTGTACCTTGCTGAGGAATGGTCAAATAATAGCCGTCTTCTCCCTTTACGAACATTAACGGATACTGTAGCGGATCATACGATCGGTGTAACTCAGAGACCCTTTTAAGTTGGCCGTCTCTACCGTGCAGCACTATATCTCTGGGCCCTTTTTCTTCGTCAACCAAGAGAACGGCTACCTCGTTTACAGCTGGAGCATTATATCTACCTGGGTGTGCTGTCTGCGGTGGGCGGTCGGAGTGAATAATTAACTTTAAATTATCCGAAGAGTTATGTTCTAAGTTTTGTCTAAAACTTCGTATATATACATTGCAACCATTTAGTGCGATCTGTAGTTCGTTAATTAAATCAATTTTTAGCGTTGGAGCTATGTTAAACCGCAAAGATAGCTGATCTGCTTCTGAAATGAAATATATTTGCAAGAATTGTGGGTTTTGGCCTGATGGTGGTAAAAGACTACCTATAAGATGGTATACTTGTCCCTCTATTTTAAAAGTTGGCATAAAGTTTTGTTCCCTAATTTCTTTCGCGCCAAACGAAGTCATTTGAAATAGGCTATTGTACTTTCGTATGTGGGTTAAAAAATGTCCAGATTGTGAATGATTATTTATCAAAAGATTTTTTATTGGCTGTGGTGGCTCCTCAATATTGGGAAGACTAACTTTTCCAGAAGCACAGCACATACCATTAGGTTCATCGGCCCATTTTTTGGCAGAACACTTAGTACAGATCTTATTCATGGCTCCGATTTGGACGGAAGACTGTTGAGCATAATCAGTCTGTGGATCGTATCTGAAGGCTGATCTGTCACTGTGAGCTAAAACTCGATTACGAACTCTAGTTCTTGACGTCTGTTGTCTTTCTCTCTGATCTAGTAGGCGTTGGGAACGTTCAGAGCTCGACTCCCTTATGCGAGTTTGTATATTTCTAATATTTTGCACTTCAAGTCGCTGCAAACGCTCGATACTCGACTCTCGCGCGCGGGCTTGTAAAGTTCTCAAATTTTGTTCAGCGAGCCGCTGCGAACGCTCGATACTCGACTCTCGCGCGTGGACTTGCGAAGTTCTCAAATTTTGTTCAGCGAGCCGCTGCGAACGCTCGATATTCGACTCTCGCGCGCGGACTTGCGAAGTTCTCAAATTTTGTTCAGCGAGCCGCTGCGAACGCTCGATACTCGAATCTCGCGCGCGGGCTTGCGAAGTTCTCAAATTTTGTTCAGCGAGCCGCTGCGAACGCTCGATACTCGACTCTCGCGCGCGGGCTTGTAAAATTCTCAAATTTTGTTCAGCGAGCCGCTGCGAACGCTCGATACTTGACTCTCGCGCGTGGACTTGCGAAGTTCTCAAATTTTGTTCAGCGAGCCGCTGCGAACGCTCGATACTCGACTCTCGCGCGCGGGCTTGTAAAGTTCTCAAATTTTGTTCAGCGAGCCGCTGCGAACGCTCATTACTCGACTCTCTGGCACGCGATTGCGACGCGTATTCTCTCCGATTTGCAAGACGACTCTCAGTTTCCGATGTAGATTCTTCATTACGACGTATTTTTGATGCCCTCGCCTGGGAACTATTTTTAGATAGTTGAGATCTTGCTCTTTTGGGCATTTTTAAATGTGAAAAAGATCAAAACATTGTCATAAATTATTTGCTATCTGTTGAACATGAATTACCTATATAAAATGTGATTAAAAAATTATAAGGACTACTAAGTCACTATAATTATATTCAAATAAATATATTCATTAGTAGTACGTAAAAATATTGGTTTATAAAAGAAAAGAACTTTTTGTTGAGTTTACTAAGTGAATTCACAATATATCCTTGCTTAAATTATTAGATTCCGCACACCACCGCTGCGTAGGGAGCCGACCGCGCGAGTGAGCCGCGCGGCACTTCACTTCTTAACATTGACTCCCCTCCCACACAGTCAGTACCCCAGTGACGCCTACATGGCCTAAGGTGCTATTAGTCGAGAGGAGTGAGCGGCGGCAACGCGTTTTCTTTTTGTTTTGGTATTTCATTATTGAAGTTTTAGTAAGTAGTAAAAAGAATATAGCCTGTGTTACCTAAGGATTGCGTAGTTTACCAACAGTGAAACAATTTTTGAAATCGGTTTATTAGATTCGGAACCTATTAAATTATTAGGAATATAGCCCCGCCCCCGGTTTCGCTCGCGTTGGTTTTCGTTTTCTCCCGTAGGAATAAGATTAACATCTTATTCCTACGCCTGAAAAAGGTCCCCAAGGTATATTCTATCTTCGTACCAAGTTTCATCAAAATGGTTTCAGTGGTTTTGACGTGAAAGCGTAACAAAGACAAAGTTACTTTCGCATTTGTAATGTTAAGTAGGGATTAGCTTCCCGCCGCGGCTCCGCCCGCGCTAAAAGTTTTTCCCGTGGGAATGAGGAATTTACTGCGGTAAATTTTAGTTTTTCCCGTGGGAATGAGGAATTTACCGCGGTAAAAGTTAGCCTATATTCTTCCGCAAGGTCTATTCTACTTTTGTGCTAACACCGCCCGCTTTAAAAAAAAATTCCCGTGGTAATGAGAAATTTTCCCGCGGTAAATTTTAGTCTATGTTATTTTTCAATGTCTATTCTATCTTTGTGCCAAGTTTTACCAAAATCAGTTCAGTAGTTTCGGAGCCTATTCAATTATAAGAAACATTTTAGGTATTTTTTTTACACCTTGGGTTACATTATTGAAGTTTTAGAAGGGATCCCTAATTTTTTTGAAAATTAAATATAGCCTATGTTACTCAGGGATCATGTAGCTTTTCAACAGTGAAAGAATTTTTGAAATCGGTTCAGTAGTTTCGGAGCCTATTCGATGCAAACAAACAAAAAAACAAACAAACAAAAAAACAATCAAACCTTTCCTCTTTATAATATTAGTATAGATAAAAAGATTATAAATTATGCAAAGAAAGCGAATTATATTATTACAGTGGTGGTAGAGAAAGATTCTACAATAGAATCTTGTGACCTCAGAACGTCGAGAACTTTCGAGATTACGTCACGAAGTCGATATGGTGGTATGGTGGGGAACAATTACGGCATGGGCAGGTAAGACCCTCCCACACTAGCGTCGTCGTCGTGCGTCGCGCATACAATCATAGGCAGTAAAGGTAGCATTCGGATCTGGGCAGTCACGACCTGGCAGCTGCGGCCCTGCAGTGAAATTGTATTTGTGGATACTGGAATTGTATGTGATAGTTACCGACGCAAGCGACCGAGCAGCGCGGCCGGGGGGCGTGGCCTGCGCGCGACCTTGGCCGCGTTTTTAGTTGAGTTAATAGCTAAAAGCAGTCGCTGCCCGGGTCGCGGACGCTGCTACCCGAAGGCTTCTCGCAGCGCCGCACAGCAGCGACAATGAGTCGCGGCTGCTAGTCGCCACTGCCGGGTCGCAGCTGCCTGGATCCGAATGCTACCTTTAGGCGAGTGAAACAAAAGACGTCTCTAAAATGTACATGACCGCGCAGTTAAACCTTTACAAGGCAGTGACCACTATATTGCCATCTAAATTTTAACCTTATACCCTTAACATAAAGTCGAAAACGAATGAATTTTATAAAGTTGTTTTGCCTCATAAAGGGTTAAGAGGTGTGCAGTTACCGTGGAACTTGTAGAGGTATCCGAGGTGTTCCAGCAGCTGCTCGAGGTTCTTGCTGACTTGCGGGATCTCCAGGTGGCGGTGCACCACGATGTCCAGCACGGGGATGAAGCGCAGGCACACGTTGCTCAGGTACACGGGGATCGGGCCGCCGTACGCGCTGCTCGCTTCCTCTGGCGCGAACTTCTCGGGGAACTTGCGGTGGAACGCCAGGTGCTTCTCGTACCTGCCGCCAGTTTCACTATGTTATACCAGTGGCACTGCGAGATGAAAACCTCGCGAGTCCGACAAAATACAGGTCGTTCAAACATTCTCAAAAGGGACAACAGCAACGACTTTACATTGTTGTTTTTTACTTTTCGTTGCTACCATCAGATTTTGCATCTCCAATCTCCATACATTGCGCAAGAGAGCGTTATCATTTCGCGTGATACTCGCGGAATTAACCTGGTATTTTCCAGTGGCGATACCTGTTCAAAACGACATTTCGTTCCAACAAAATTCAAAAAGCGGAATGCAACTTTAGGGGTTTTCAAAATACTGGTTTCAAACCAGGCTACCACATTCATAAAAAGTTGTCATTTTTAATCGCTATTCTTATTTTTTAACTTGGCTTGTATGGATTTGTAAATTTGTAGCTTATATGATTTGATTTGTTTAAAGTACTAGCTTATAACTATGTTTGTACCATTGCCAAGTACTGTACCCCTACCATGAGTTGCTAACGTAACTTACGCGCTCGATATCGACTACGTAAACGTGCATTTAGTATGGAATTAAAACTACGCCATCTATTGACAGTTATCTGAAGTAAAATTTCTCCATACTAAATGCACGTTTACGTAGTCGATATCGAGCGCGTAAGTTACGTTAGCAACTCATGGTAGGGGTACAGTAGCCAGCTCATGTGGCTGAGTGGCTGTATACTTTGACCTTCAGAGTGCACGTATTTCGCAGCGAAAGGGGTTAATTTCGTAGTGCGCGCTTCTGTACATGAATATAATAATTACCGATTTCTGTCTACATCTCAGTTCATATTACACTATTGTATTAAAACTAAATAATGAAAAGTGTATGTAAGTGAAATGCGAGCAATAAGCAGAAGTTACCAGCTCACCAATTGTTTTGTTTCCAGTGCTCCGGGGAGTTCTCTTTGACGAAGTCCTGGGCCCGGTTCCTAAGCTCGGAGCCCTTCAGCAGCAGCAGCTGGATGATGTATAGGTACACCTGGCTCTCGTTGCCATCGGGGCTCGGCCGCAACGCCTGCAATCACATCCATCGGAACCCCCTGGCCATATCTTACGGCGGCGGCGGCGACGCGAAAGTTGCCAGAACCACCCAGAACGTAAGTTTTTGTTACAAAACTTACGTTATTTTTGAGCCCTTTGTTACTTCCGCGTTATATGACTCAAAACGTTACTTTTGCTTAATTTTAATCTTATTTGTGCTATATTACAGTGCTGTGGTCGTTTTCTAAATAAAATAAAATAAATTTTATTTTTTGCGTTATAAATAATACTTTTGAGTTTTCTCACGTTCCTTTTGGCTATCTTTTAGGTACAAAAAAGGCAATATTAATATTTTCATTTACTACGGTTCGGTATTGATGTTCAGATTCTTGTATTTATGTCATTCTGGCCGATCTTTGTATTATTATAACGAAATCATTTTTGTAAAACAAAGAGAATCGTCTAAATATAATTTGAGGTCACTGACAACACCGGTCTTTTTCGGTCGAATTGCGCGACCAAAAATGCGCGATTCACAACACAAATTACGTTCGTCTGGCCTCACTCGAAAGGAGCAGAACAATAGATCATGTCCAATTAATTCAGTTTACTACCAGGGACACTGTTAGGGTTTTCAGTGGAGCAATCGCCTTTTATACCGTGTGTAAATTGAATCGTTAACAGTTCATATACAGGGTGTTTGGCGCATCGTGTGCCAAATTGAATTTAATAATTGGAGGGGTCTTTGGCTACCTTTTTAGCCCCCATAAAAAATCTTCGTAAAACAGATTTTTTTATTGTTTTGAGTAAAAATTTATAAAAGTCTACATTTAAATTTTAATACAAAAAAAAGTTGTTCTTCTCCTTCTTCGAGTCAATGGTCAAGAGATCATATTTGTTTTGCCCAGTACTCCGCAACAGAAACGGCGCAATCTGTTGCCCCAGACAGATCCTTCTTGGTGCAGATGGCCGGACGCAAAGGGCATGAAAGAAGGTGCGCCATGGTCTGCCTGGGGGCTCCACAGTCGCAGCTTGTGCAGGAAAAAGTTGTTAGGTTTTACAAAAGAAGCGTAATAATTTTTCCTGGCATATTGCATACCATTATAAAGGGGATTATCCAGAGATATTAAAAAAAATTGGAAGAACATGACTACCTTTAGTTTTTTTTTAATGTAAATCGAAAGTTGAAGTTGTTGAAAATCTGTTTGACGAAGATTTTTTATGGGGGCTAAAAAGGTAGCCAAAGACCCCTCCAATCATTAAATTCAATTTGGCACACGATGCGCCAAACAACCTATCCCACCGATAGACTCGAGCCTACCCTGAAATCAGGGTGATTTGAGTCAACTACGCTGGCCCAGTGCGGGTTGGTCAACTTCAAACAACCTTTAAATTACTTTGCAGGTAAGCAGGTTTCCTCACTATGTTTTCATTCACCGTGAGCGTCGACAAACGTAAATATGAATTCGAAAACACATTGGTAAATAAGTGCAGTGGCTGGAACCCGCGAACTTCCGCATGGAAATCATTGGCCGTAGCCGCTTGGCCACCGACGCTCTAGTGTAATAAACATGGTTTGTCAACACAAACACACAGAATAGTATATTTCATTACAAGTGCGGAAAGGCTGTCATTGCAAAGAGTTCCGACAAATGTGTACCCGAGCCGAGGCGCAGCCGAAGGCGAGGGTAGACAGTCGGAACGAGTTGCAATGACGGTTCCGCACGTGTACTGAACGACTATTTTTAATACAGTTGCGAAAAAATGAAGCAATTTAATAAAATAATAAAAACATAATAAAAAAAAAAGACGCCAACCGTAGAATATAAGCAGAGATTTTTTTTCTTCACCCATTCTGGTAGACAATGGGAACTATGCCCATACAGCCAAGTCTTCAAATGTTTTTATTGATATGAAATGAAAATGTTTAATAAGATGAATTAAAATGAATACTAACGTAACTCATTCAATTAAATCATTAAATCTGATATTTAACAAATTAGTAGCTTCTTTTTAGAAATATACGTATTTGCATGAAACATAAAAACTTCTATGAATTTTTTAAATAAAAACATCATGGTTGGTTTTTCTTTTTATTAGACATTATTTGGCAGTTGGGAAAGAAAACGCACGAGTGCGGGAAAGGTAAAGAAAAAGCACGCGTGTGTAATAGCCCACTTCCCGAACGCTATGTTGTAAATATACTCTTTAGTAATAAGTAATAAGGACACTGGCAAGTTTTTATATATATGTACACTGGCGAGCCGCCAAGCGTGTCGTTCGTTACCTCAAGGGGACAAAGTCCTTAAAACTATGTTTCCAGCGTAACAGCGATGTCATCGACGTGCTGGGCTACACTGATGCCGATTTTGGTTCGAACGCTGTAGATCGACGCTCGTACACCGGCTACGTGTTCATGTTAAGTGGGGGACCCATATCATGGGAATCACGCAAACAGCGTACGGTCGCCCTGTCCACGACGGAAGCTGAGTATATGTCTCTCAGCGAGGCATGCAAAGAAGCGATCTACATCCGTTCCATTATACAGTCATTATTTAACACCAACTTACCCATAACAGTGTTCTGTGACAACCAAAGTTCACTTAAACTTGCTCACAGTAACACTTATCATTCCAGGACAAAACACATCGATATTAGGCATCACTTCATACGCTCCCATTCTAATAGCGAAGTCATATTTAAATACATCCCATCTACAAAAATGCCTGCTGATGTTTTGACCAAACCTCTTGCAAAGTTGAAACATCACAAGTGTGTCAAATCTCTGGGTTTAGTGTAAATTAATTAATTCTTCGTGAATAAGTCAGGGGTATAAAACATTTTTATGTGGTGTATTAGTGTTAATGTCATGTGTTGGTTTAAGTCAGGGTATAGTTAACGTAGATAGTGATGTATGTATACATACATGGTGTTCTTATTACGGGGAGGTGTTGTAAATATACTCTTTAGTAATAAGTAATAAGGACACTGGCAAGTTTTTATATATATTCTTTATTTTGATATTCGCTGTTGTGTCACCTTTTTTAAATGTCTGTCTGTTTTTAACTCCGTAACACCATCGGCATTTCTATATAAAATATATTATTATTTTCCCTTCCGGAACATAATGTTGAATTCTCTTAATGTTGAATTCTCAAAATGTTGAATTCTCAAAATATTTTCCACTGCCACATCTTTCTTTTTACTGCACGCTATACGACCCTGCAATACGCCACTTTTTGAGCAACTGTATTAAAAAAGACATTTCCTTAACAAGATTTAAACAATAATTTCAATTTTAATTATGAGCTGATTATGGTAGGTTGCGTCCGGACATAATTGAAGTCAGTAATTAATTATGGTTAATTTTCCTTCGGGCCCCTGCGATACAGGCTAAGTTTAGTGCAGGGTCCGCTGTATTGTACCTGTCAAGCGTATGATATCTTAATAGTGTTTTAAATACCTTTTTGTATAACTGGTTTTGGTAATAAAAAATATTATGATTACTAACTGACCAAGCACAGGACGAGGCGGTCGATAGTGACGATGTTGTACTTCCAGATGATGTCGTTGATCGCGTCGACGCACTTGTTGATGTGCGGCCCGCCCGCCGGGTTGGTCACCTCGAACTGCAGGTAGTCGCAGAACTTGCGCAGGTGCGCCGACAGCGCCCGCGCGCCTATGCGCTCCAGGATCCTGTTATACACAAGTGAAGCGGCGATTAGAAACAAAGAAAGAAGAAAGAAAACACATTTATTTGCACTGTTGCGACAAATTACACACTGAAATGAAAAAAAAAAAAAAACATTTGTTTTTTAAAAGCATAAAATCGTTTCGTATGCTTCTACATCACAGTATGCAATAGAGCACAACAGCGAAAAAAGGTCTCGAGTCAGCATATGTGTAGCTCGGAGAGAGCTAAACGCTGTTATTCAGTCGATCCTGCTCCTGTTCGTCCACCGATTAGACGTCAGCATCGGCGATTAGACGTCAGCATCGGCGATTAGACGTCACAAGGCTCGATGAGCGAGTCAGGGCAGCGGCAGGCAGGGCGTTCTGATTACACTACGCTAATTCGTCTCTCTAACTCAGATGGCTGGAAAGACGGTTCCTGTGCTTTCGAAACATCAATAAATTATGACTATATTACCCCCTACCTACTCAATTTTACTTACTGAAATTATTTAAAGTTGAAGGGTTATATTATATGCCAGGGTTACATTATTTGGTCCTTAAAGCTTTTCATAGCAATAAAAAAGCTATGAAACTTACTTGAACGCTATAGGGTTGATTCTGTTGTTTTCAAAGATCATTTTCCAAAGCAGGCAGAGGAAGAGCGGCGTGCCAGGCACGGAGAAGTGAGAGATTATATCGTTGTCGTTGGCCATCGACGTCCACTTGCGGTATTCCTCTTCTACAGACTTCTTCAGGAGCTGTTTGTTCTCTTTTGGTGCTGGATTCTGAGAGAAGAAAACGAGTCAAACATTGCAGTTTCATAAAGTGTTAGAGCCGCTTTCTACTGCCACAGCAGAATTGGGAATCTGTAGAATTGGGAATCTGTAGAAATGGGTCGAAACGAGCTAAATCCAATAATAATAAACTTATAACGTGTTCCATTATACATTTGAATATGATTTGTTTAATTTGTTAATTTCGAGTGGTTAGCATTATTTTTGTGCGGGTTGTTTTGTATAAAAGGGGATTAACATCGGGCTCTGTCTTTGTTGATTCGCTGAGGTGAAAACACACGTTCTTGTTGATCCACGAATTTTATTCCTGATCCTGATTTTCCTGAGCACCCGCTTACAAATATATTTTGCAAATATCGATCATTCTAACTAACGATTGATTATTTAAAGGTCATAAAGGGCTTCTATGTGGATTATTTCAGACAGAAATTATGTTTCTGTAAGATTAGTTAGTTTTGGTAGCTGCGTTCACTTGTATAACTAGTAATACCTGCTGCGATACCCAAACTAAATAAATAAAATAAATAAACTGAATGGCCTTAGTCCTACTATGGACTATTATAGGCTGTGGTCGTAATAGAGTTCTTTTTTGTAAAAGAGCAGAAACGGAACCCTGGGTAGAGACCGAAAATGCTCAGATAACCTTGCTATCGCTCTATTGTTTTATTTTTCACACCATAAACATATAGTGTACATATATAACCTAATAACATGAATCTATCAGTAATATAAAAAACATCATGAGAATAAAATTCTTTGTATGTGAAGTTCGTTCGTATTGCAAAACAAGATGGCGTTGTGCCATTCCTATTTTTCTATTAATAGGGCGACCGACGCCCGCTCGCCACGGTCGCCTTTACCCCTCGCCTATAGATGGGCTATGCTTGGAGTTTCCTTGCGTGATCGAATCAGAAATGATGAGATTCGCAGGCGAACCAGAGTCACCCCCACATAGCCCGAAGAATCGCGAAACTTAAGTGGCAGTGGGCAGGGCACATTGCACGTAGAACCGATGGCTGTTGGGAAAAAAAGGTTCTTGAATGGCGGCCACGCGCCGGAAGACGTAGCATGGGCAGGCCCTCCACAAGGTGGACCGACGATCTGGTAAAGGTCGCGAGAAGCCGCTGGAGGCGGGCAGCGCGGGACCGATCGTTGTGGAGATCTTTGGGGGAGGCTTTGTCCAGCAGTGGACGTCTACTGGCTGAAATGATGATGATGATGATGAGATGTGTAGAGGCAAAGGGAAGATCTTCCTTGGGGCACGGTGGTCAGCCCGGGGACCGCGGTCTAACTGTTAGGCCGGGAGATGATGACAGAAATTTTTAGGTCATTTGTTATAATCGCGTGGGCGTTATGGGAAAATCGTTTGACTTTCGTAATTTATCCGACGAGTTCCCATAACGCCCACGCGATTGGGCCGCCGGTACCAGTGCTATGACCATCATTTATCTTTTTGTCATTGCGTACTAAGACCCCTGTAGAACCGCCATACTGTAACAAATGACCTAAAAATTTCTGTCATCATCTCCCGGCCTATGTACTTCTTTGGAACTTGTATTCATACAATGTCTTGCAAAAACTCTGATAGCGCGTTTCAGGCTTTGGCTTCTTATTGGTCGCTCTTCTAATGACGTAGTCATGTGGCGCGCCGCCACAGATGTTTCACATCAAAAGACGCACCTGCGCAAAGAACTCGACAAGCACCGGCGGGAAGCACTGCAGAGTGTGCTGCGACCACATGAGAGGCGTGTTCGTCACTATGGTCGTGAGCAGCTCCTTCACCGCCGCGCCGTCGCTGCCTGCAAACAATAATATAATAGTAGATTGTATCATAAGGGAGCAAAATAATATTTTTACGGCGCGGGCGCTTTTTTGAATCCAGAGCGAAGTGAGGGATTCTAGAGTAGAATCCCGAGCGTAGCGAGGGATTCTTTAGTAGAATCCTGAACGTAACGAGGGATTCAAAGTACGTCGCCAGAGCCAAAAATATATTTTGCGCCCGAGTGATACACTCTACTTTTCATCACCTACTATGAGAAAATAAAAGCGCCTCATATTTTATTGTAATATTATTATTTAATAAAACATAGAGTAACAACTAAATTGAAATTAAATAGTATCCTTTCATATATTTCTCCCGGGATTTTGCAGGTAATAGATTATCCATCACATTTCTTGCGTCAGTTCTAATGCTTTCAATTCTATACTTTCACTGTCACTTAAAGAACTCATTTTTCAAAACAAAACAAAACAATGAATTTCTAACAATCCGTGAAAATTTACGAAAACGCGGGCTGTAGTTCGCGCTTTTTTAAATTGTTTTTTTTTTTTCATTCATCCGGCGGCGTGACTATGGGCCGTCGTACCAGCCAGTCTTTATTCAAACAATATTTGCGTTCGATTTCTTTGGTGCTTCCAAATTCAAAAAGTGCGCGGCAAAGATAATTGCGGCGCACTTATAAAGAGGATTAAAAACTCATTACTGCCCGCTAAAAGTTTCTTATAGAAAACACCACCTTTGGGTGCACATAAAGGCGAACCAAGTCGTCCTTTTCGAATAGATGGGATGAAAATAATTTTATGGGGATAAATATTTCACGCACGGCCATCTGACTCCTAATTTAGGCAGAGCCTGTACTATGGGTGTCAGACAGCTGATATGCATACATTTTCTTCTACCTATCTATTTTATTATTATTTCTTCTATCTATTTCATATAATAAACATGAATAAAACTGTAGAAGTAATAATAAAATAAAAGAAAAAAAAAACTAAAAACCGAGTCAGGGGTATGTAAAAAATTAAATATAACAAATCCAGATTTTTTTATTTATTTTTTGTTTCTCTATCTGTTGGTACGGGCTAATCTCCGAAACTGCTGGACCGATTTAAATGAATGATAGACTGAAATTGTCAATCAGTTTTTGTAACACTCATACATAATAAACGACAGATTTTTTTTTCCGAATTCCTTCCTCAATTTTTTTTCCTTTGGTAATTATGTCTTTATTACATAATATAAAATTACAAAAACAATAAGCTTTAAAACTAAACAAAAATATACAAACAACAAAATAAAATAAATTATACACAAGAGAGAAAAGTACAGAGAAATAATTAAAAAGAAAAATCATTCTGCCACATCAAACGCCGAAGTATCGTGAGATATCGAAGCAGTAGTAAATTATTGAAAACTAGCTGTCTGCCCTGAGGTTTAGCTGTTCTGAAGTTCTCTTCTATGTAAATGTTTAACAGTAGAGAAGGAGAAAGATATACAATAGAACGAGAAACTAGACAAGTTTTTAGCTCTAACGCCCAGCTGCATTTTTCTCTACTGCACAACAGATTGTATCGAATAGGCTTCTATATTTACTTACTGGATCCGGTCATGTAAATGCCACGTGCGAGAGTGAGAACAAGCACTCGGTTGAGCTCCTCGCTCTCGGTGGAGACCAGCGACTTGGGCTCGGACACGACGCGCGACATCTGCAGCTGGACGCCAGAGCTGCCCAGGCTGGTGACGAGCCGCAACGCTGTGCTCTCAAAACTGAAAATAATACCAATTTAGGTTAATAGTGTCTAAACACACTATGCCGAAATTACGCAACCGACGTTCGGCGGCAGAATTTGCGTTCCGACGTATTCGGTTGATTGACACACCAAGCCCAATACACACGTAGCTATAATCTATATTAATATGCCCAGCTCTAACATATTACATCTCGCCACCACACACGGTAGCTGTATTGAAATATATATTTTCACCCTTACTGCGTCCACTTACGAAATACCTATAATATGTCGAGATTTATATTAATATACCGAGATTTATATTAATATGCTTTGCTATATCGGTCGACATATTTTGGTGACGTCACAACAAGCGACCGATATAGCACGGCATATTAATATAAATCTCGACATATTATAGGTATTCCGTAACACCGACACAATAAGGGTGAAAATATATATTTCAATATAGCTACCGTGTGTGGTGGCGAGATGTAATATAAGTTAGAGCTGGGCATATTAATATAGATTATAGCTACGAGTGTATTGGGCTTAAGTGCGGAACTTTACGCGGCAAAATAATGTGTGCTATATACAATAAGTTGTTGGATCTCACAACTTTTTACGGTAGAAGAACTGAATTGCGAGACTTGGTTTTTTACAAGTTGTGTTTTTGATGGCATCTCATTTCTTTTTGTAGGTAGTCTTCCTCTTTTTCTTTTCGGGTACTGCACTCGGGGACTGCCGGGGGGTTGGGGGGCGCGGTAAAGCGGTACGCGGTAAAGCTATAGCATAGCATTTTTTATCAACTTATGCAATTATAATTACACAACAACAACAATAACATCAACAACAACAACAAACTCAACTCCAACACTCCAACACCCCAACACACCAACACTCCAACACCCCAACACTCCAACACCCCAACACCCCAACACCCTAACACCCCAACACCCCAATACCCCAACACCCCAACACACCAACACCCCAACACCCCAACACTCCAACACACCAACACGCCAACACCCCAACACTCTAACACCCCAACACTCCAACACCCCAATACCCCAACACCCCAATGCCCCAACACCACAACACCCTAACACCCCAACACTCCAACACTCCAACATTCCAACACTCCAACACCCTAACACTCGAACTCTACAACACCCCAACACTTCAACATCCCAATACCCCAACACCCCAACACTCCAACACCCCAACACTCCAACACCCCAACACCCCAACCCCAACCTCAACCCCAACCCCAACCCCAACCACAACTCCAACCCCAACCCCAACCCCAACTCCAACCCCAACCCCAACCCCAACTCCAAATCCAAATCCAACTCCAACTCAACTCAACTCAACTCAACTTATCAATTTAATTATTATATTATTATATTAAATATAATTATTTATTTATTTTATTTATGCAGAGTTTTTTTCATTTGTTTTTTTTTTTGTTTTTTATTTTCAAAGTTATTTAGTTACTTATCTACACCTATTTATTCCATTAATACACACTATACACACACACACTGATTCGATAACTGCAAACGTAACTTTGTAATTCTATGTTTGCCCCCAGATTTATATGGGATTACAAAGTTATCTAGCAGATGATGTATCTAAAAAAGTAGGCCGTCATTGCAAAATATTTTAGCTTTCCCTTGGTTTATATACTAAACACTAATTTCATTCTAAATTTGAAGCTTCTATGTCTGCTAGAAGTGCCTTAGAGTTTTGATGATCGGTCAGTCAGTCAGTCAGTCAGTGAGTGACAAAATTAATAAACTTTGACTAGTTGTAATTCATAAACTACTGGTTCTAATTTATTGAAATTTGAAATGTACCGTATTTATACAATGCCTGCTTGGTTACTAAAAACTCAGGCTTCTAGTTTTATCCACAACGAAGTTATAGGGGGGTCGAAAATGGCCTGAACTGCTTCGAGAAAAGTATGGTACGGCCGTGCCGCTTTTTTGCTCGACTTGGCGGGGGCACTGCCGTGCCCCCAGATTTAATAAACAAATAACTATGGCTCTAGACGCAGTATTCAAAAAGTAAATAGGAGGTGTCCAAACTTGTGGTGGCGTTAACATCTGTAAAAGTGTAATAACCACATAATTAATAACCGTTAGTTATTGGAGTGCCGCTTGTGAGCAGGGTTTGTGAGATAGGTAATATGGAAACAAACACGATACGCGATGAATTGGCAGGGTGAGTTACCAGAGTTGTAGCTGCGTCTGGTTGGCCTGCGGGTATGCCGCCAGCGAGTGTATGTTGGAGAGCAGCGTGACGCGGTAGTGCGGCTGGATGTGGTGGATGCGGTACGAGAACATGTCCAGCAGGTTGTGGAGGATGCCCCACGCGTGCGACTTGAACACGTTCGGTAGCAGCTGGTCTGCAACAACACCACAACACTCACATTCTGACCGTGTAATATGCCATTCAAATGTAAGCTTTATTTCGTGTTATTTAAGAGTGATTTTACAACATGTCAGTTGGAAGTTAACTACGCTTCGTCGACTCGTCGCCCACTTTCTGAAATTATTCTCTTTTTATTTAGGTCTACAAACATAATATTTACTCAAGAATAACACCAAGAAGCTAATCACTCTTAAATAACACGACATAAAGCTTACATTTTAATGTCATACTATGAGTTGAGTTGTTGTAATGTCCGATGACCTTAAGCCTGTTAAGGGCACGCGCAAAATTTTTATTTAATTGATTTAGAGCTCAAATTCGAAAGGTATGAAGTAAAAGTATTATGCACTAATTATTCTAAAGTTTATGCAGGAATAAGCCTTAAGAATAAAGCCTTAGGAAACAGATTATACAAACATTCTGAAAAACACTATTTTGCTTTACAAAAAGTAATGCATGCAGGTTTAGGATGTCCCCTGACTTTCACGCAAGGAAATTCCTATGTTGTGAAAGTCAGTGGTTTGGTCCTATACATTTAGTACTAAAAAAAATATTGATATAAGAGAGGTGAGATAATCATCATCATCATCATCGTCAATCTAAGTATAACTAAAAGGCACTATCAACTCATGAATTTTATTTTTTTGTCATCTGTACCAATAGGCTTAATTCTGCGTGGCCGCTAAAATATCTAAATTTAAGTTGTTATGTCTCTTTCACGTTCTTAAGAACGAAAAGGGACAGGTGATTGCCAACCTACATTTAGACACGTCAAACATCGATTTTACGCGTAATTTAGCATAGCAGGAATTTAAAAACATCCTGACTAAATTAAGCTGAATTTGACAGCTGCGCTGCTTATTTTAAATATCAATCATTCAAATTTAGTTCATTCATCTCCGCATCCTTTTCCATTCCCATATGAATGAAAGAGACCAACAACTTAAATTTAGAGATTTTAGTGGCCACGGCAAAATTGACCCCAATATTTCTTGAAATACGAATAGTCCGGTCAACGAATGGCTCAAAGGGGGGTGTAGAGTGCGTGAGCGGGAGCCTAAGCGATTTCTTCAGAAACTTATTCAGAGTGCTTAGGGATAAAACATACTAAAAGTCCCGACGTCTAGGAGGTGAGCTGGAGGGGTGAGGGGGGGTTAAAGGTCTCATTTTTAAGTTTTTCGTTAATATTACAGAAACGGTGCGTTGTAGCAAAATATGATCTTAGATGAAATGAAAGCTTATAAAATTCTCTACAACTTTTATTCTATATAAATTTTTCATATTCCTAACCGTTTTTGAACTACACGCTCCTGAAATGTAGGAAGTACTGTTTAGTAGGGGATTCATTGAAATGTTTGTATGGGAAACATTTTTTATTGGACGAGTCGACGAAACTTGGCATGGTTGTAGAATAGGTGATCCTATGTAGAAATCCACCGGGACCCATGACTTGTACTCCCTCTGAAGCCAGGGGGTGGGGGGTGAAGTTGGATTTTGCTGCCCTTTTTGTTGACGCTATATCTCTAAAACCGTAAGTACTATGACAAGTTTGGTATTATTTTCGAATAACTCGTTAACGTAGAATTTATTTTCGGTATTATAAAATAGGGTGGCCATCCAAAAATCTAAATTTTAGGACAAAATTCGCAAAACACAGATTTAATCTTTCCACATAAATGTCGTTTACTTTTCCCATGGGAATGGTATCGACACAAAAAAAAAATGGTCGTGTAGCAGCATTCACGGGCTTTACAAATATAAAACTTTTAAGGCACTTACTTGTTAAAAAAAAAAACACCTCTTAATCTCCTACCGTTTGTTCCGGCCGCTCTAACTTTCCATTCTAACCTGAATTTCTACATCTCCTATATGTTTGGAAGGTTTTGTAACACCCACAACATTTCTGCCATACATTATCACCCCTTAATACCACTATTTTGGGACAAATTTGGTCTTGGAGCTAGTTCCACGTTCATTACCTTTGTCTGCCGCACATGGAATTTTATTTTCTTAACCCATTTTTTATCAAGTAAGTGCCATAAAAGTTATATATTTGTAAAGCCCGTGAATGCTGCTACCCGACCATATTTTTTTTTGTATCGATACCATTCCCATGGGAAAAGTAAACGACATTTATGTTAAAAGACTAAAAGTGTTTTGTGAATTTTGTCCTAAAATTTAGTTTTTTTGTATGGCCACCCTATTTTATAATACCGAAAATAAATTCTACGTTAACAAGTTATTCGAAAATGATACCAAACTTGTCATAGTACTTACGGTTTTAGAGATATAGCGTCAACAAAAAGGGCAGCAAAATCCAACTTCACCCCCCTCCCCCCGGCTTCAGAGGGAGTACAAGTCATGGGTCCCGGTGGATTTCTACTAAGGATCACCTATTCTATAACCATGCCAAGTTTCGTCGACTCGTGCAATAAAAAATGTTTCCCATACAAACATTTCAATAAATCCCCTACTAAACAGTACTTCCTACATTTCAGGAGCGTGTAGTTCAAAAACGGTTAGGAATATGAAAAATTGATATAGAATAAAAGTTGTAGAGAATTTTATAAGCCTTCATTTCATCTAAGATCATATTTTGCTACAACGCACCGTTTCTGTAATATTGGCAAAATACTTAAAAATGAGACCTTTAACCCCCCCTCCCCCCTCCAGCTCACCTCCTAGACGTCGGGACTTTTAGTATGTTTTATCCCTAAGCACTCTGAATAAGTTTCTGAAGAAATCGCTTAGGCTCCCGCTCACGCACTCTACATTTCTTTATTGACCGGACTCGAAAGTTATCAAGTAATTACTGGAGTATATACCTATAAAAATACACAACTACAACAAGTCCTGCTTAGATTTTATAGTTTGAGATTGTAAGCAATTATATTACTCACTTATAAATCCCTTTATGCCCAGTGACTCGATTTCAGTGTAGACCAGTAGCCTACTGTAAGTCTCGACGAGCGCCGGCGCCATCATGCTGGTGCCGGGTATATTCGTCTTGTTCTGCGCCAACTTCGCCACGTGAGTTACTATGGAGTGTATCAGCGACATCTTACAGTGCAGTGTTAAGCTGTCTAAGATGCACATCGACAAAGGAACAGTAGGTAGCGGAGTGGCGGGGTTAGGCATAGCTTTCTGACTCCCGAATAACGTCTCGATAATAATACCCATGGGCCTCGCAAAACATTCCTGGTTTGTTGAATACGCATTGCACAACAGAGCTATTCTGTAATCGGATCCCATAAGTGTTGGAGTGTTGTTTGAATTTACTAGATGTTGTAAAAATCTGTAACAACAAATAGGATAAATTAACATCATTGACATCTTTGTCAATGATGTGAAATCAAATCAAAAGGTTAATTATACGAGTAAGATTTTACAAATATTTTTTCTACGTCAAGTGCAGTTAATAATCTTTGCTCAAACCAAGGCTGGCTCTCGTCTCACACTAATGAAGAATGGACATTGAGTCAGTTATGAATAGTTCCTTCTTCGATGGATTCCAACGTAGTTACATGTAATGTGCACGATCGTCACCAGCCCCATGTATGTCTCCACCGACAAGCTCAAGTTCAACTTCACACACAACCTTTCATCGCAAGTGTGTGCAAGTTTCCCCACGAAGTTTTCCTTAACCGTAATAGCGTTAAATAAACGTGCATATAAATTCGAAAACCGAAACCAATTAAAATACCCCTGGCCCACCAACGATGGTCTTCCATGTAAAGGTTATTTTAAGTTTATTTAGAATGTATATGTTTCAATTTAAGATGGCTAATTGCGGAATGGCTATAACGCTATGTTATTTAATTATACTTAAATCGCGTAATTTTTTATACAAATAATTTTAGGTTACTTACTCATACTGTACTTTTAGGTTCTGCGGCATGGTCATAGTTTTGTGTTCTGCTTCTGCTTTTTTTAGCAAGTGCATCCAGATACAGACAACTGCCATCTGATGGGTGCAATGCGGACGGGTGCAGTCAGGAACTGGCATAGGTTCTTTTTCTGGATACAGCAGTTCATGCAGTTTAATGATAGGTAGAAAATTTGACAATGGATGCCTTTGTATGCTTCCAGATATAAATTGCAGCAGTACCCACATTAGATGGTCTCTGCCTTTTTTCATATCTCGGCCAGTTAGTTTATTGTGCAGTCCCATTACTATATTTGGGAACGAGGCGAAACCAATTAAAATGAGGTATATAACTTGTGATGATAGGTGCAACCAAGACCAGTGTGTTGTGGACATTTCATCATCCTCACTTTCCTGTTCACTCTTTTCCATGGGCAGTATCATTAGCTCTACCAACTGATCTTCTAAAGCTATGCATCGCTGCTTGTGTTGTTTTTGTAGCCCAAGCATAGAGCACATCATATCTCTGGAGTAAGGTTGCTGTAGCATGTGCCTCAGTAAGGCTATCTGTGGCTTAAGGAGTTCATCATCATAAGGCAAATTTCCTTTCAACGAAAACTTTAATGTGGTCGGGTCCAATCGCCAAGGATTCACGAGGTGATCTGCATAACCGGAAAATTCTACCACCGGTAACATTTGCGAGTGTCCAATAATTGAAACCATTTGGGCACAGGGTTTAAAACTTTCAACAAAACTGGTAAGCAATTTTGCTAATTGCTGAAAATCAATATGATAGATTTAATAGTCGTATCATAAAAATCAAACATACATTATACATGTTTTAATCAAAGCATGAGGCACTATGACCGTTAACCTTGAAAAGGATACCTCAAATTTAGTAATATGAAACGTGTATTTTTTAAACAGCAGATAATCTGCAGTAAATACCGTCTATATCAATATATTATTATATTTTTTGTAAATAACGGAATTATTAATATAATTTATTAGTTATTTTTTTACTTTGCTGGGAATACTTTGTATCATGGACATTTTGGAAACTACTTAACTAGGATGGTCAGCATCGAATTTCAATTGTTAGGTACATTACATGCGTGTGCTCGCCTGTTAGAGGTGGTTTGATATAATTATAATTGTTAGGTACATTACATGCGTGTGCTCGCCTGTTAGAGGTGGTTTGATATAATTATAATTGTTAGGTACATTACATGCGTGTGCTCGCCTGTTAGAGGTGGTTTGATATAATTATAATTGTTAGGTACATTACATGCGTGTGCTCGCCTGTTAGAGGTGGTTTGATATAATTATAATTGCTAACTTACCCAATGAGGCCAGTGATTATTATCAGGATAATCTTTTTGTATCTCTGTTACTATAAAATATGCAGGTAATAACGAAGCATTCCGGTCAAATATATACTCAATAACATTATAAAGCGCTCGCATTTGTGGTACAGTGCTAGAGTTAAGACGTACAGGTAGAGTGTTTGCTTTTTCTCTGCAACCCTATGAACAATTTTTTTAATGTGCATTAAACATTGTGATAATTAAAAACTAGCAGTAACAATATTTTTATCTGTTGATAACTTCGTACCAAGACTTTGTATTACATTTTAAGAACATCCAGAAACATAACTTTATAAACTGCATCCAATATAGTATATTCGTTTCTGGCTTATTATTTATTTTCCCTAATTTCAAATACTTTGTCGCCGCGTTATATAAATATGTGCCTTAGTTTTTTGTCATGCCCAAACAAACAGCCAGACAGACATTGTCAAAAATGTATACACCGTGTTCCTAAGGATATGCATTAACTTTGCAGAATGATTCTGTAGCTTCTATTGAACATTTAATACCATGGTAGTTATCCTCAAAAAAGCTCATTTTAAAAGTAATTTGAGATCTTAATTTAAACAGCTTAATAAAGTTTACCATTATAAACTGCCCCTAGTTCGGGCAACGTTGCCATTCAGTGCAATTAATAAGTGCTCAAAAATGAAGTTAATATGACAAAGTTGGATATTTATAAAGTTCGGCTCCCGAAAATTTACGATATTTCACGATTACGTTGTCGTGGTAACTAAAATTGTTTCTGTCTGCCAAACAAATTATTTTGTCAGTTTGTTGCTGTTTCATAATATTTTCGAGTTTAATAGAAAATATTATTGCATTAACTTCAAGTGCCCTATTATTGAAGTTACCACTTCAGTACTAAACACGTAGGAGCGAATCACGGAAGCGCGACACCACCGCATCGCGAATATGCGAAAACTATTAATTATGCCGTATGAATATCTAACTCAACATCAAGCAGATATTCATTTCGTTTATGGATTCTGCGACGGGAATGCTGCTGCGGCTGTTCGAGAGTACCGACGAAGATTCCCAGGTCGTCGTGTTCCGAATCTCCGAACGTTCATTACGATTCACAGAAGATTCAGTGAGTTGGGGATCAGACCGCACCGCTCTGAAAGAGCAATTAATCTGAGCGTCGTTCAAGAAAACAGGATCTTGAATCTTATAACTGAAGACCCTACTCTATCAACGAGACGCGTTGGAAGAATCGTGGGTGTATCCCACAAAATTGTATGGAAAGTTTGGAAGAGGTATGGTTTACATCCTTATCATTACAGAAAATCGCAAGGGCTTCTACCGCCAGACAATTTTGCGAGAATCACCTTTTGTCAGAGGCTTAACGAAGCACTCATAGGTAATACCATGTTGCTTAGCAGAATACTGTGGATGGATGAAGCACAATTTACTAGGGCAGGTGTATTTAACTCAAAAAATCGGATCCAGTGGCTTGAGAGCAACCCAAATGCACACTGGGAAACATCACATCAAACTGAATTCTCAGTAAACATGTGGGCTGGCGTTTTCAACAACCAGCTGATTGGCCCAATCGAAATCCCTCATCGCCTGAATGCTGAAAATTATTTAACTTTTTTAAGAAATATCACCAACCTGGAGTTTTTCGAAGATATTGATCTTGAAACTCTACGAACCATGTGGCTACAACATGATGGCGCTCCTGCGCATTACGGGTCCCAAGTGCGGGAATATTTAAATTTGACATACCCTGGACGTTGGATTGGAAGAGGAAGTACGGCCATTGCATGGCCAGCAAGGTCTCCAGATCTAACACCTCTGGATTTTTATATCTGGGGGACTTTAAAAGACAAGGTCTACGCAGAGCAAATTCAAAATCGTCCGCAACTACTTGATAGGATCGCTACGGCTGCAGAAGAAATGCGGCAAATGCGCGTTAATTTGAACGGACAAATTAGAACACGTCTGAATGTTTGTATTGAAACAGGAGGTGGTCATTTTGAAAACTTTTCACATTAAATTATTTTTATTTTCTAGTACCGTTTTTTTATTTTACATAATAATAATTTTCAAAAGGGTTAGGGATTACCTAACTAGCTGTGAAAAACCAGGGCTTGAAACCGGTATTTTGAAGACCGCTAAATAACGCTCTTTAAATTCTGCTCGGCGCGAAATTTCGTTCTGAACAGAAACCGAAAAAAACCGGAAAACCGGGAAAAACCAGGTTAATTCCATTTGCGCACATTGCGAGGTAAAGTAAGCGAGACGGGCGCGCCGCTCGCATTTATGCTGTCTCATTCAGACAAGAGCTATTCGGAGGAACGAGCGAAATTTTTAGTTCTTTAACCGGTTAATTGAACAAAAATCGAAATCATTTCACTCTTTGAACAAAACCAGAAAAAATATGAGTTCCGGTAGAGCGAAACCGAAATGACAACGCTCTCTTGCGCAATGTATGGAGATGCAAAATACCTGGTTTGAAATTTTGAACAGGTTAACAAGCCCTGGTCAAAACAATAAATACATATCTTGTGATACTAAACCCACGATCCTCCGAATAATAGCAATCCTTCAACCGACTAGGTCATTTGGTTTTAACTTGGCGAGTGGCGGAGTTATAGTCTTCAAAAGTTTAGTCGCCGAATCGACACGAAAGAAGAAGAACTTTGCAAGAAATTAAAATTCTCTTTTCGATACTGTTGACATTAAAAATAAGAAAATCTAAAAGGAAAATCTTCATGGATTATTTATTAAGTTCTACTGGCACAAATGAAGTCAACCTAATGTCATCATTACTCTGAAAACTATGACGTAAACTTATTGGACTCACTAGGGTTGCTACATAATTCATTCTTTATTATAATAAGTTTAGAAAAAAATTTATTCAAAATGTATTTATGATCACAAGACCTTTCGCAGTTTTATCCCAGATTTTGGTAAATCTTAGTATTTACTGGTAAATCTTTACTGTGGACTTTTACAGTTATGCATACAACAATTCGCAATTTAGTAGCGTCTACGCTTTTAGTACATTGCCGCGAATGCAAATAGCAAACCGTAATCGAAGCTAAGCAAAACACTAGCGGAACGGTGGCGAATCGTTTTATCGTACGTTGTTTTGTTTCCTCTACTTATTATGGGACATGCAACAACCCTAGCTCAATAATACTTGGCTCAAAGTAACCAGGTCATATCATAAACAACATAAAAAAAAACTCTTCTGTAAAACGTCTTGTCCATGTTTCCGTGAGAAATAAAATGGCGCTTTGGGGTTTGACGCTTTGACGCTTTGACGTTGTCATTTTGTTAATTTGTGATGTGATGTGTAAAAAGCGCGGCAAATCTTGCTTATCAAACTGCAACGTTGCTTTGTTGTTAACGCCAACTTACATAAAGCGTTATACATAATGGATAAAACATGTAAAGGTATTTAGTTTCTATGAAAATAAAAAAAGTCTTAAATGGAAAAAGTTCATAATGAAAAATTTTCATAATAGTGGTCTGGATAGCGTGCCAAAATTAATGCATATCCTTAAGAACACGGTGTATTGTTTAAGTTCATTGTTCAGTAGAAAAACTAATTATGTATAATGTTTTCATTACATAGGTGAGAATGGTGAGATGATGTATTTCACAGAATGGAAGACAAACAGAGTTATAATTATAACATAAAACCTACCTTCATGATTTCTCTTACTCCTTTGTAATCTACACCTCCTATAATGCGTCTGATCAAGTTGAAACATTCTATCCAGTAGTCTGCATTTTGATATACTAGCTTCTCACTGCTTAGTATGAAGTCACACAGCATTCTAAAAAACAGACAATTTATGAAGAATTATCAAAGCTCAATAGTCAAAGTTGTTCATTGGAAAATATAATTCAGACACAATCGCAAAAATTTACAATAAGTATAAGACAAAAAAAACAACCTTTAAATATTTTTACGTAATATGATTGGCCATACCACTTCACAAGCGCCTTACACACTACCACTTATTTAATACGATAGTGTGACCCCCCAAGAAAAAATGCATATTTAGCTTAAACAAGTATAGTTTTATTATAACAATGACCAGTTATTAGAGGCCAAGAGGCAATCAATTAAAAATTCACCATAGCAAAATAATAATTTCCGAACTCGCAATGCAATCTCATCAACATCTTTTACACACACTTGGCATAGTGCTGTCGTATATACACATATATACTCTAAGGCGGCGGGCGATTCGGCCCAACAGAATAACATATAATATAGACCATGGCTGATCTTTATTTTACTGTACGCAGACAAAATACAAACAAAAGTGTAGTTAAACAAAGATAAGCTGAGATATAGGTAGCAACCATTCATTTAAAAGTAAATCATTCAAAAGAAATGCCAACTAGTTCTAACTTCGAAGTCTGACTTTACTATAAAACTAGCTTTCCACCGCGACTCCGCCCGCGTTAACAGTTTTTCCCGTGGGAATGAGGCACTTTACCGCGATAAAAGGCAGTTACTCAGGGTGAAAGTAGCTTTCTAACGGTGAAAGAATTTTTGAACTCGGCACTACACCACATAAAAATACAAATCTTTCCTTTTTATAATATTAGTTTGAAGTATGACTAGCTACCCTAGGCTACGCCCGCGTTGTTTTGTTTTTTTTTTATATTCTGAGGTAAAAAGTATTTAAGATGTTGACCGTAAAGTAAAGGTACTACCATGCAAAATATCATTTAAGTCGGTCCAACAGTTCCAAGACAGACAGACATTTTTTCAAATCTTGTATTTTTGTGTTCAATTACACTCCATTTATCACCTACAATCAGTTTTTAGAAAAACAAATCAATGTACAGACACGCCCATTCTTCAGTTTTATTATAGCATAGTTAGATAGATAGACTTAAAGACAAATTCCAATTAAAAAAAAAACAAAAAATATTTAGTAAGAAACTTCTAACTAAAAATAACTTTAAAATACATATAAAAATGTATTTTTGTAAATTTTATAAATAACACTACATTGTTATATCTAGTCCCAGAGTAGTTCAGGGTCATAAACTACTACAAGTATTTAACTTCTATTAACTGTGAAGTACCTACCCATAGTGGATCACACATCACAAAAAAACCAAACCATAACCATATTACATGAGTAAGATATGTTAAAGCTTAATAAATAAATAAAACAACAGTGAAATAAATATTACATTGAATACTTCAAGGCAAATTATTTATTTATAAACCTAAAGTTTCTGAGGATAGATGGATGGATGATTGTTATTCGCAAAAAACTACTGAATGGATTTTAATGAAACTTTTCAATAATATTATAGCATATTATACATAAGAATAAGACAAAGACTACCTAATATAGTATGAAAATCCCGAATTTTCAAGGGAAAAGAGCCATGGGGTGGAAAGCTAGCACTAACGTAAACTTACAATACAATACAAATACTTTATTGCATGTAAACAGAAAATGTACAATTATAAATGATAATCTATAGCGTTAGGCAACCGGTGGCCTTATTGCTTTAAGTGATTTCTTCCAGGCAAACCCAGCTTAGTAACATTCGACATTAGACGCGGGAAGGTACATAGCATATAGAAAATTAACAATATAATAAAATGATAATAATATATGTGTGATGACATGTGTTTTGGACTTGTAATATTAACAATTGGTTATTGAAAGAAGAAACAATGAAAAATAAATTTATTGCCAAATATACAATACACGTACAAAGGTAACAAAACAGAAAAATAATAAAAAATAGTAAATTTATATATAAAAATATATTTTTATTTAGGGCAATAGGAAGGAAATGGCTCAGCTTATATTGGGAGACCATGGTCCATACACAGCACTGATTTTTGCTGTTCCCCACTGTGCAATGGAAATAAAATGCTTTAAGGGCCAGACACTCTGATTATTGATAGGCAGGCTTACCACAAAACCCACATGATAAGCAAGCAATGATGATAGTATACAATTTACTTACTGGATAACAGTTCAAACTTCACCACACACAGTAACTTTTCAAATTAATCAGTTCAATCAAACACATTATAATCTAATTAAATGAACAAGTAGTTCAATAATAAAGTACCACAGAGATAATTGGTAAAATATGTAAAGTCAATTTGGAATTCATTTTGTAATGATGAAACAATACTTAAGTGCAGACTAACCTGGCCTGAAGGATGTTGGAGTTTACTAGATTCTCTAAAAGCATGAGCAGCTGCTTCATTTTGTGTCTGTTAGTGAGAACAGCAGTGAGGGTCAGGTACTGGCGCACCGCCAAGTCCTGCATGTCGGCCCCCAGGCTCGTCATTACGGCACACAGCTTCTTCTGGTACTTAGCGAGCCGTTCATTTTCCTCCTCTGGTTTGTACACTAAGAAACAACTGAATGCTTCTTCTACTGCTTCCACTCTCTACAATCAAAACATTACAGTGGTCAAGTCAACAAATTACAACAAGTCTTAGGGTGAAATGTATTTACGGCATGTCACCCTTATCCCAAAAAATACATAAACATAAATAGTGAGGGCCAGGTCATAATGGTTGTGGCTGCGCAGATGAGGTACATGGAGAGATGTTCCTTGGGACACAAACTTTCCCGGGGATTGCTGTTTCAGCAATTTGTCTCCTCTTCTGTACATTGGACCATGGTAGACCAGATCAAGCTATACACATTTTTCACAACTCCATCCCTTGTGCATCAATTCATAAGTGCCAAGTTCAAGTGTATTGACTGTACAAATTAAGTTACACTATATACAATCAAAGAAACAGTTTGTACTTACCAAAATCTCGTTAACTAAGTTTGCCACTTGAGTATCAGCCATGATCATTGGGAATTCAACTCAACTAAATAATATTTGCACTAACGAACATAATAATAAGACATTGTACTACATTTTATATCCAAGAATTCATTTCATTGAATGAATTCACTTATTCGACAAAGCACAATCATAACAAAACTTATTGAAACATCATAAAACTTAATGTTTTCTTGTTGGAGACGTTCTTGGCAAATGTGATAGTATGTACCTCACGCTCAACATAAACAAGACAAGAATATCGGGTTAATTCGGGTTAGTTAACTGTCTCCAACAAACATTTCGGATTTGAGAAAGTACCTATTATTATTAGAGCTTTAGATATGTCATTTCATTTTTGTTTGACACAAGGCACAAGGCTGGCTGACAGACAGGCGGCGGCGGCGGCGGCGGCAGCGCGAGCGACCGAGCGAGACGCGTCGCGTCAGCGTGTATTCTCCTTCTAGCGTACGTAAAGCCGGCACTACACTCCCGACAAAACCCGAGAGCCGAAAGAGCCGAGGTTACCTATGCGTTAGAATGAGATGCAAATCCGCGTTCACTCTTGCGTATAAATAAGTGCGTCCCTCCCTCGTATTGGCAATGTCTCGTCTAGTTTTGTGGAGAGTGTAGAGCCCGCCGACCGCCCGATGGTCGGACCGACGACGGTACGTACACGGTGCGGGTTATTGGATATCGGAACTCAGTAGGTACCGGAATTTCAAAATGCTATTGGGTGGATCACACGTAGCGAGTACAGTGGCGAGAGAGTGCACTCGGCCGAGTGGTTGTTACGTATGAACACTTTAGCGAGTGCTCGGCCGAGCCAAAACGGCGAGACAGCGACTAGATTCATGATTTGTTTGCTCGGCCCAGTGCCCACCCCCTCGCTTCGTCCTACATACAGCCCCCGCAGCCACTCGCTATCCCGCTCGGCACGTGTGGACAGGCACTCGGTTGGCCACTCGCCACTCGTTCAATTTGTACCGAGCAGCGTGTGTTTATTTATTTTTGTTATTTTAGTTTTTTTCAATAAAAATGGCTAGTAGTATGTGGAATAATGTGAAATGGACATTAGAAATGACAATTAAATTCATACAGTGTTAAAAAATACATGAATGTTTATGGAATTTTTGTCACCTGTATATAAAAACAAAGTCAAGTGTAATGCAGCCCTAATTGCAATAAGAAATGAAAATAAAATAAAAATCAGGTTTTCTGCGATCCATTGTACACGACAACCAACAGCATCAAACTGAACTGTCTCGCCACTTTTGTAAATACGTGTGAACAGCGACTCGGTTGGCCGACTCTCTCGGCCCAGTGACCATTTGCTGTCTCGCCACTCTACTCGTTACGTGTGATCAACCCATATTTCTGATAATGCTGCTTGCTTGCTTTTATAAGTGTGGGTGTCTGATATTATATTTATATTTCCGACAAGATATAAATCTTGTCGCAAACCTACGTACTTCCGGTCGCCATTGCCGTCGCGGGCAAATTCCCGCTAGATTGCACGACTGTTTTAGAGGGGTGCGGGGAGTGAGGGGAAGGGAAGCGTCTTCGGCGCCGCGCGAACGGCCCCGCCATCTAGAGAGTTCTTGTTAGACCACCGGCCGGGTCACACGCGCGTCCGTCCTAATAAAGGCCGGTTTACACGCTCTTAGTCTTTAGTTAAGTACTTTAGTACAACTTGAAAGGCAAGTTCTTTAGTGATTTAGAGCGCTGCGAGTGAACGTTTACACATCTTCCAGTTGAGTATCATTTCGACGCCACAACGAAGGCGCAACGACGTCTCGCACACGCCAATGGCTGTGTATGCCGAATGCCTAGCCTGTTTATTTTTGTATAAATTGTTTTTAACGTTCCACAAACAATATTGAACAAAATATTCAGGCGCAAATTTATTATTCGACCAAAATTAAAATATAAATATTCTTAATTTCTTTCATTCTTATTATAAAGATTCAAAAATAATATTCCGACCATTTGGTTTGAAGATACAACTAAATAGCCATCTTTTAAAAAACAAAAAACACGCACGCCGCCGCCGGCACTTGTGCACTCTCCTAAAGAGTTTACTAAATTCCGTGTTTACACAGTTCAAGGGCAGAGCCGAGTGACGCGCCGGGGAAGCGCGGGCGCGTCACTCGGCTCTGCCCTTGAACTGTGTAAACACGGAATTTAGTAAACTCTTTAGGAGAGTGCACAAGTGCCGGCGGGCGGCGTGCGTGTTTTTTGTTTTTTAAAAGATGGCTATTTAGTTGTATCTTCAAACCAAATGGTCGGAATATTATTTTTGAATCTTTATAATAAGAATGAAAGAAATTAAGAATATTTATATTTTAATTTTGGTCGAATAATAAATTTGCGCCTGAATATTTTGTTCAATATTGTTTGTGGAACGTTAAAAACAATTTATACAAAAATAAACAGGCTAGGCATTCGGAAACAGGCTAGGCATTCGGCATACACAGCCATTGGCGTATGCGAGACGTCGTTGCGCCTTCGTTGTGGCGTCGAAATGATACTCAACTGGAAGATGTGTAAACGTTCACTCGCAGCGCACTAAATCACTAAAGAACTTGCTTTTCAAGTTGTACTAAAGTACTTAACTAAAGACTAAGAGCGTGTAAACCGGCCCTACGTGCAACAAAAGTGATCAATGTTTTTATAGTATGGACATGTCATGCGGAGCACAGAAGTGCGATCGGGTAGAACTGTCATCCGATTTTTATTCTTTTTCTAAAGACTATTCTTACGCTAACGATTTGTATGAAAATAATTATTCGTCCCATGATGATTATTCTGTGAATGATGATTACTTTGTTAATGATGATAATTATTTTAATCATGACCTTCGTAGTGATAATTCGACAAATAAACCGATTTGGTACAATCGAGAACAAGAAAATTCTTCCAAATGTTTGTCGAACGATCACGTCATGTACAGTCGACAACAAGAGTGTGGTACCAAAAATATTATTTTTTCCGATGATGAAAATTTTTTGTGCGATGATCTTCTTCGCGATCATTTGGATAGTCACGTAGACAAGTATAAAAATATAAATCGCGAAAAATTGTCAAGTGATCGCGCGGATGATCAGGAATGTTTTTATGATTTTTCTCATATTTTTTCTGAAAATGTTATTGATGATTTGGATGTATGTAACGACATGTGTGTAGACCACGCGCGCGTCGGTGACAGTTCCGACGGGAAACTGCGACAAGTTTTGCGACCTATTTTTGATATTAAAATTTTAGGGTCATCCGGAACCGCGTTAGTAGACACCGGCGCTAAACATTGTATCGCGGGTCATACACTCCATGCACTCCTCTTACGTAATAAACATCCTCTTGAACCGGCGCGCCGCCTTATAAAGCTTGCCGATGGACACGTACGCGACGTTGAAGTCCTTATGACTACTCTTGACGTGCACTTGGACGCGAAAGTGATTAAGACTCCCTTTCTTATTCTACCCGAGGCACAAAATAATGAGACCTTGCTAGGTATGGACTTTTTGCTCAAGGCCGAAGTAGTCATGGATTTTTCCCGGGAATGCTGGTATTTTTCTGATAACCGCCGCGTTCAATATAAAATGCGCTTTGAACCCTCCTCTTTACCGGAGCTTACATGCTCTTCAGTGGACGTACTCAGGGAAGACGAAGGTACAGCTTTACATCCGCCGGATCGAAACCAGCTGGCTCAGGTCCTGGTTGACAATGCGGACATCTTCCAGCCAGGGGGAGACCCAACCCCTTACGCTGAGCACCGCATTGATACCGGTGAGCATCCTCCTGTATCTGCACCCCCGTATCGACTGACCCCTGCAAAGAAGGAGCTTATGCGCCAAGAAATAGAGAAGATGTTGAACGATGACATCATCGAGGAATGCGAATCTGCTTGGTGTTCTCCAGCTCTCCTCATTCCTAAGCCAAATGGCAGCGTCCGCTTTTGCGTAGATTATCGACGTCTAAATGCCGTAACTCGAACGGATCACTACCCTATGCCGTTGATTGACGAGTTACTTCAGTCCACCAAGAGGAACTGCTATATGAGTACGTTGGATCTACGATCTGGTTACTGGCAGGTTGCTGTTCACGAGCAAGATAGGGACAAGACGGCTTTCATCAGTCCGCTAGGTACTTTCCGCTTTAAGCGCATGCCGTTCGGCCTAAAGAACGCGCCGGCGACATTCCAGCGTCTGATTGACCGCTTGCGCTCCTGCTCATCACTAGCCAACGTGACTCTTCTTGCGTACCTCGATGATCTACTGATCATCTCGGAAGGGTTCCAGCAGCACCTCCAGGATTTACAGGCTGTGTTCAACCACCTGCGAGAATTCAACCTTCGGGTGAATCGGGAGAAGTGTGTTTTCGCCAGGGAAAGTGTTAAGTACTTGGGACACGTTATTACCCAACAAGGCGTCTCTCCCGACCCTGCAAAGGTTCAGGCGGTACTGGAAATGGAAGAGCCCAACAACTTAAAACATTTGCGAACCTTTTTACAGACGTGCTCCTGGTTCCGCAAGTTCATACCCAATTTTTCTTCTGTAGCAGAACCTCTCTCGCGCCTCACCAGGAAGAGTCAGACTTGGACCTGGGGTCCAACTCAATAGAAAGCGTTTAACGAGCTGAAACGCCTTTTGACCTCAGCGCCTATTTTAATCCAGGCTGACTTCACGCGCCCATTTATCCTTCGCACCGATGCGAGCAATTACGCGATCGGGGCAGTTTTGCTACAGGGGGAGGACAAAGAGGAACGGCCTATAGAATACGCCAGCCGTCTTCTGAGCGCCGCCGAGCGTAACTACTCTACCACGGAACGAGAGGCCTTAGCCGTGGTGTGGGCGGTGGAGCGATTCCGATGTTACTTAGACGGACATCCTGTAATAGTCGGCAGTGACCATCAACCTCTTCGCTGGCTGTTGACGCTGAAGTCCCCTACCGGAAGACTGGTAAGGTGGGCTCTCAAGCTCCAGTCCTTTGACATCCAGCATCAGTACACCCCGGGGAAAGCAAACGTAGTGGCTGATACACTGAGTAGACCATTCTGCTCCGAGGAAACTCGTGACGCCTGTGGTATCTGCTCGGTGGTTGTAGACCTACCCTCTAGAAGCCCTGCAGAGTTAAGACAGGAGCAGCTTGCTGACCCAGAAGTGGAAAAGATCATCCGAGAGGTAGAAGGTCCTGATGAAGTAGCTGCCCGAAGATGGACGGAGCGTGGTTACCTAATGGGACAAGGGGTCTTATACCGCCTGAATCCAGATTCTGAGAGCGAATCCCCTCAAATTGTAATTCCCATTAGCCTCCGACCAGAAATCTTAAAGGAATGTCATAACTCACCAATAGCAGGACATCCTGGCATTGATCGCACTTACCTGAAGATAGCTCAATCCTATTACTTCCCAGGTATGAGGCGAATCGTGACAGACTATGTTAAAAAAGACAGAATGTGTTAAAGCCTGCGTAGACTGCCAACGCTATAAAGCTGCCAATGACAAACCTCCTGGCCTCCTTCAGACGCCGGTGCTGCAGCAACGTAACGAGGTCTTGGCCATAGATTTATTCGGTCCCTTACCTGAAGGTGAGAACGGTGAACGATGGGTACTCCTCGTAGAAGACACCGCGACACGTTGGGTTGAACTTTACGCCCTTCAGGAAGCGACTGCAGAAGCCTGCGCGCGTACTCTCCTCGAGGAATACTTCCTCAGGTACGGCTTACCTCGCAGAGTCACGTCAGACAATGGCGTTCAATTCGTCGGAGCTGTAATGCAGCAATGTATGTTCATACTAGGGGTTAAACAGAACTTCGTGCCACTTTACCATCCGGAGGCAAACCCCGCTGAAAGGAAGAATAGAGACCTTAAGGTCCAGCTCGTCCAGTTGGTGGAAAACGATCACACGTCCTGGCCGAAGAAGCTCCCAGTAATTCGTTTCGCTATGAACAGCGCTGTTTGTCGAACCACTGGTGCTACTCCAGCTTACCTTATGTTCGCCAGAGAAATGAGGACTCCGACTGAGGTCCAGTATGACCTAAGAGCTGTTCTTGATAAGGAGAACTTTCTCCCTCAGATCACACCTTACCTAAGATCCTTCATTAATTCCCTTTCGGCTGTCCGAGAGCGGGTGGAAACTCAGCAGGACCAGTCTAAGAAAGTTGCAGATCAGTCTCGTCGGCCTAGTCCAACGTACGAGGTAGGAGATAAGGTGTTGGTCAAGTCGCATGTACTTAGCCAAAGTAGCAAAGGCCTGACGTCCAAATTTGTACCCAAACGGGATGGGCCTTATGTTATCTCCCAAAAGATTAGCCCTACTACATATCTTCTTTCCCCAGTGAGTAAGCCTGAGGAACCTATAGGAAAATACCATTCCCAGGACTTGACTCCATTTATCACTGGCGATGAGGACAGCAATACATCGCCAAGTCCCGTCATACCCAAGCGCCGTCGAGGTCGACCGAAGCAAAAAGGTCATGAGCTAGTCCAGGAACGAGGACGTCCTCCTAGACTAGAGGGGGAGTCTGTCGCAAACCTACGTACTTCCGGTCGTCATTGCCGTCGCGGGCAAATTCCCGCTAGATTGCACGACTATGTTTTAGAGGGGTGCGGGGAGTGAGGGGAAGGGACCGCGCGAACGGCCCCGCCATCTAGAGAGTTCTTGTTAGACCACCGGCCGGGTCACGCGCGTCCGTCCTAACTCCGCCGACGCACGCGCTCAATTTCAATCAGTTTACTTGTATTCTTATAAGATTTAACTTTAAGTTCATTGTTTGTGACTGCCCTTTTGTGTAAACTTTCGTGTTTGGTGTTTTGTGGATTACATAACGTTATTTCACTATTTAAACTCTTTTATTCGCCCCCTCATGCGAAAATCTGTATTATAATTATTTTATTGGATTTAAATAAACCTTTAGTACTTACCTATAATTCCATCAGCCTCCGTGGACGAGAGGTCAAATGCTCGACTAACTAATGATACGGAGGGTTTGGGTTCTATTTTTTTTAATTGACTTATGACGTAGGCTCGTGTCAGTCACGTGGTGTAATTGCAAGATCTTGTTTTCTTGGACCATAGGTTCTAATCCCGTTGTGAGGCACTCATCGATCAAATATAACTATGTGCGTTCGGATTGAGTGAGCAATACGTGAATAAATTTACTAAGATACTAGTCATATATTTTGTAAAATAATAGAACCTGAGATATATCAATAAATGTATGCTCACTCAATTATCTCAGAGAATCAGTTACATTCATGAATGAAACTATGAAGTTTATACCTATCAAAGTTTTGTGCATAAGGTTTTAGTAAAAATTTTGTTAAGTGGCCGTTTTCAATAACCGATCGCATAATGCCGTACTGAAACATTTACAAATACTTTAGTAAGTTCAATCAATCCGGACACTTTCCCCAGTTTGGTTAGGAATTTTCTGCCCTAGTCCACTGTTGGTACGGCTGGGTTGTCCTGAACTTTGGCTGAATCGCTTGATTGTCGGAAAATAAAGATTATAGAAAGTAACGACTAAATTCGTAGATAGTAGCCATACTATCTACGAATTTAGTCGTTACATGAGTCATGATGTTAGAAGATTAATTTTGATGCCAGGGTTGGCGAGGTAGGTTAATCTCGAAATTCATACGATGGACGAAGTTTAGTTCCTCGTCATAGTCCACTGTTACGTACGAGGGTTGAGGTAGTACCTACCTACCTAATAACTAAAACATTAAGGGGCAACGCAAACAGAAGACGGCGAGGCGAGGGTACGGTGCAGGCGCGGCGATGTATCAATCAAAACCAAACCTTAAATATTTTGACATACGGCGGCGGCGCGGCGGTCTCGCGCCGGCTCTCGTGGCAGCTTCGACGCGCCGCGCGCTACTCGATTTTGGCATGCCGTTTTCAACCGTATGTCAAACCAGTTTCAGTCGATACACCGCCGCGCCTGTGCCGTATCCTCGCCTCGCCGTCTTCTGTTTGCGTTGCCCCTTAGGTACTTTTAAATCAATAAATTCACTTGCTTGCTTATTATATGGGTTACGAGGTTTACTTACAAAATACAGATTATTTCTATTTCGATGGTAGGTACCTTTGGTAGGTACATACAGTCGTGGATTCCAGCAGGAATGAGAACACTCACATTAAATATAATACTGATTTATTCAGTTTTTACGATTCTTCCTAAGAAAATACATCTGGAAAGTCACAAGTACTTATACTCAATCAACTGAAGAGTCAATTCAGTATTCAAAAAGAATATTATTTTACTAAATATACGGCATTACAGCCAGTTCTTAATCAAAGGAGTTGCAAATTCAATTAGGTATGCAAACTCCACAGTACACACATGTAAGATTATCATTAAATTGTTTTCTTATTTTTCTATGGACTGTGGAAAACCTCCATTTTTAAGAGTGATGTGCAATTCCGATATTGATATCAGTATTCCGACATTTTAAACGAAAAGTAACAGCACCAACACATTTTTTTGTTGTATATGTTCTTCTTGGGAACAGGCGAATAGTTTTATAGCCACGCAGCCGACACCTTGCACGTCGTACAAACAAACCAATCAAACCAGAGAGATGGGAGCCGCTTCTCTTTAGAGAAGATCCCATGGGGTGATCCTGAGTAGAAATCCACCGTGACCACAGACCCATATCGTCGTTGCCAAAACAAGACCTTGTATGTGCACAGATGATACTTTTGAGAAAATCGAAAAAAACTTCTCCGTGAAAAAAAAATGTATGGACGCATGTCAATTTTATTTTTGTTATATATGTATCTATATTTCAGACATTTTTTGTAGTTATTACAGTATCGATACCGAGACATTAATCCACTTTTTTTTAATTTTTTTCCACGACTTCTGCACATGAGAGGTTTTGGTTGCTAATTTTAGAAACATAAGAGGTTTTATGAAACTAAAAATAAAAGACTACTATAAAATCAACCTCTATAATCTCACGTATTTTAAGTCGACATTCTCAAAAAAACTAAATATAAAATAAATTGTTCAGTAAAGAAGAAGTTCAGTCACAAATCAGTTTTAAATTCCAGGTACAAAAATAAGAGAATCATAAAATGGATGATAGTCGGTCTACGTAGCTAGGTCACACTAAATGTTTTACGTAACTTAAAAAAACCATTATGTTATAACCAAAGTATTATGTTTATTGCTTTTCAAAATACTCTCCTATACATTTTAAAAAAAATTTCATGCGATCGAACCATTTTTTAAAACAGAAAGACCACAGATCTGAAGGTTTGTTGTTGGAATGTTTTCTATGAGCTGATTGAACGCTATCACTCACTGCCTCTTCGGAGTTGGTAAAAGTGAAACCTAGGTCGGGGCTATGTGCAGGATGGGTGACGAGTTGTACCTACTTTTTCGAAAGCTAAAAATGACTTTGTTTTGTTGGCCGTGTGTGAAGAAGCGTTGTCATTATGTAGGAGAACGCGGCTTTTTGGTCGTCTTTCGCAAACTTTTTCTAACACCCTGGGTAAATAAATGGTAGAATACCACTCGGCATTAACACCTTTTTTGATCTTCAAGTGGAATTGTGCAGATGGGACCCGAGCTGAGAAAAAAAACGCGATCTAATTTATACCAACGTTTCTCGCCTGCCTCACTTTTGTTGGCCTGTTCTCATTTTCAAACACCTATACACAAGATGGCTGTTTTTTTTTTTTCGGATTTAAAACAATAAATCCACGTTTCCTCTCCTGTGACAGTGTCATAAACAGCATTAAAATATCCGTGGTCGTACTTCAGAAGCACCATTCCACGCGAGCCCGCTTCTGCTCTGCAGCTGTCAGTTCATAAGGGGTCCAACGACAACAAAGTTTCCGAACTTTTAATTCTTCGTGTAAACTTTTATGAATTTGGCTCACACCAATCCCCAATAGTCCTCGAATTGTCTCATAGGTAATCCGCGGGTTTTCTTCAATTAGCCGCTTAACAGTAGCCACATTATTTTCGTTGACGGCAGTTGAAGGCTGCCCTTCACGAAATTCGTCATGTAGAGAAACCCGACCTCACTGAAATTCAGCAAACCATCGCCTCAAGGTGCTCAAACAAGATACTTCTCTCCCAAAAGTATTTTGATGACAAGCGGCAGTCTTGCGGAGAGAGAGAACTTTTAAAATCATAAAAAGTCATCGCTCTAAAACATGAAGGAAGAAAAATTTTAGAATTTTAATTTTATTTTAGGCGCGTATTTTTTTTTCCTTCATGCTCTAAAATATTTTCGGCTTTTCGGCCATTTTCATTGCGTACCTACGTTGAAATTTGATGTGTGATAAAAAAAACATGATTTCACGCCATTTTTTTTTATTACTACTTATGAAGGTTGCAAGTCGTTTCAAAAATATAACATTCAAAATTCATTGAATAGTTCCGATTAGCTAGAAGTGCAAAACTTTTAGTGTTCCCCACGTATAACCGCAGTAAAAGGTAGCTTATATCCATCTTAAAGGTCTATTCAAAGTACCTATGCAAGTCAAAACCTCGCAAGTGTTTATCATTAGCACAAAATATCATTTTAGCGATATTTAAAATATCTCATGTGCACAGTTGCACCACATGAGATATTTTGATTGTCAATTATTTTCGAGTGCCACATGGGAGATTTTTATCGTCGCCTGTACCTCTGCGAATATATAAGATATTGACATGGGAGTTTTTGTACAAGGTGGAGAATTTGATTTTTTACAACATGGTGTAAAAAAGTGATTTTCGTCCAGGGCGTCACATAAGAGGTCTTGTTTTGGCAACGACGATATAACTCGTACTCCCTCTGAAGCCGGGGGGACTGGGGTGAAGTTGGATTTCGCTTGAGCGTGTACCTACCTAGTTAAAAACGGTTAGGAATATGAAAAATGTGTATAGAATAAAAGTTGTAGAGAATTTCCATAGAATTTCATTTCATCTTAGATCATATTTTGCTACAATGCACTGTTTCTGTAATATTGGCGAAAAACCTAAAAATTTGACCTTTGACCCCCCCCCCCCCCGGCTCACTTCCTAAACGTCGGGACTTTTAGTATGTTATATACCTAACCTAGGCACTCTGAATAAGTTTCTGAAGAAATCGCTTAGGCTTACGCTCACGCACTCTACACCCTCCTTTGAGCCATTCATTAATCGAACTAATATAGAGAAAAAAGTATAGGTATAGGTAATGCATCGTGGTAAAACGCTTGATCATACTACCGAACAAACTAAAAGTTATAATTATCCAAAAACCGGCAGAGCCTTTATTACATGGATATCATATAACTGTTAGATATATTAATAATATACTAATTATTATTACTAATTATTATATATACATAAGTAGGTAAATAAGTCAATTGTTACTCAGGCTACCTACTAAGCGGATTTCACTAGGTATCTAACTTAAAATATTTTTACCAACTATTAATTATTCTGTGCCGCAGGAAAATAAAAATCTAATTATTCTACTGGAAAACAACATAAACGCTGGCGGAGCCTTGGACAGACACGAGTGCTCCAAATAGGTGTTTACCATGCTCCAGTTATATTGTAGCTTTATTGTTGTGATTGTATCACCAGGGGTGAAGGCCAGACGCCCGCCACCCGCCGCCAGTCCGCTAATATGTAAAGTAGCCTCGTATCTCTGCTGGGATCTACTCGTAATTACCAAGTGGGTGCGCACATAAATCACGAAAAGGGCTCACATGTCGAACCCGCTGTCAAGCCACAGGTCGTGGAATTGTGACAAATATGGTGCACTCCATCGACAAAGCGCTTTATGCGAAAAGCAAAAAAAGCTTTCACGAAAAAATGATAAAACAAGAACCGAAAAAGGGATTCATCGCGACCAAATTTATCGAATTTTGCCAGCGCACGGATCTACACGGGTACAAGTACGTCGTTATGAAGGATCTCAATCTCTTTGAAAGGTTTGTTTTAAATCTACAGCTTTAGAATAGAGAACAAAAAAAAACCATGTATCAATTCATCACATTAGGGGTCAAGCCTTCCAGTTTATGGGGGCCAGAAGATAGGTAGGTACAAAGCCAGACTGTGTTGGTGTGTGTTGCGCGTGGTCTACTTGGTGTCTGTTTGTCCTTTCCAACAACGCAAGTCTTCGAGCCCTTACCGTGCGAAGGTCTGGTTTGCCATCCGTTCTAAACAGCCTCTGATAGAAGCTACAAAATAGTGCAGTTGCAGGGGTTAAGTTTCATACCGCAAAGATCAAATAAATAAGAAGTTATCCTCTTTTAGTTAATAATATTATAATTTTGAAATAACTACTTACGAAATAATGATACCATATAAGTTTAATTACATTCTTACCTACAGTTGAAATGCAAGTTTGGAGCGGGGCGGCGCTTTTACTACTATAGTCTATTACATAATATTTTTCTCTTCTTCTATAATTTTTCTGTTTGCCAATCATACGTAGGAGCTGTTGGGCGGTGGCGGTGCTGATAAGTACTGTCAGCGCGGTCTACTTCGTGGTCACCGCTTACAAGTGGTACGCCAGGAACCCCATCGTCACCGTAAGTTTGCTGATCACATTTTCAACTTGTGAAATCCTTACATGCAAGTATTACGTGAAATTGTATATTTTCGTACTCAAAAAGATTAACGGAACCCACAATTACTCATGTGTCTAAAACTACTGATACAATTAATAACATTTGGTACATGCAGGATGCAGGATAAGTAATAAATCTTTGTCATGCGATTTAATTAGAAGAAAGTCTTCCCATTCCCGGGATAGACTTTTATTTTATAACAAGCGTTTTCATAGGTGATCGAGAGTACCCAAGGCGCCATCTGGGACATTCCCTTCCCGGCTGTAACCATCTGCAACTTAAACGTGATCTCCCGCAAGGCTGCCCGTCGATTTGCTGACACAGTGTATGTCTTATAGATAATAGTTAATGATAATATCATGATGTATTTTCTTCTTTTTTCTTTTTTACATATTATGTTTTGTTTTTTTTTATTAGCATCTTTGCTATTTAAAACATAAAATTTAACCAAAACTTCAATCTAGTTACACCGATCATGGTCACGATAAACAAAAGAATAACGGCGTTTTAAATCGCGTAAATAATCCGTCGTTTTATTAAGATAATATTATTATGTTACAAAATATTTATAACGCTAAAGTTCTCCAAGCCCTGCTCACAACGAGGACGGAGATATAACACAGGCAGGTGTTCAGAAAAGTTTCAGACTTAATTTAAGCGAAATCTTTTGAAAGATGCTTACAAAAATTTATTTAGTGAAATAATGAAAGACAGGCTCAGATACCTACTCTGATTACTTTTCTCCATAAACCAGAAAATTTTAGATAAAATTGATTCTTTGGAGTTGATTAATATGCTTCAAGTTGCCTCTACGTGCAAGCGGTGTTCATCTTTATTTTAATAAAAAGTTTTGCTGGTTTAATTTCATTAACTTGCATAATGCCTGGTAAGTATACAGGGTCATTGGTACGGTGGCGCGTCTATTATCGTATTACAATTTGTTGGGTGTATGTTTTGTACAGGATTTTGCCGGTGAACGTGACGTCAGACCAGGTGTTCGAGTCCCTGCGCGCTGTGCCCCTGCTGCACTCGACCTTCGTGGCCCATCCGGAGCAGCAGAGGCAGCTCCACATGCTGCAGACTGTCCTCGAGCTCAACAGCGTCTCCATTGAGAGCCTATTCCTGAAAGTGAGCCTCATTTGCCCCGAGGCAACCAAATGCAACAGTATCGCTTCATAAATCATCTCAACCGAGAGACGTTCACTGCTGGACAAAGGCCTGCTTCAAGGATCTCCACAATGATCGGTCCTGCGCTGCCTGCATCTAGCGGCTTCTCGCGACCCTCACCAGATCGTTGGTCCACCTCGTGTGGGGCCTGCCCACACTACGTCTCGCGGTGCGCGGCCGCCATTCAAGAACCTTTCTGCTCCAATGGCCGTCGGATCTACGCGCAACAGTATCACTTGCTAATAAATAATTGATAAACAAAGGAGAATGGGTAAGAGCGTACCCAGACACAAGGTTAATTGTAGCATTATGAAATATATCGGTCTTTATTGCCCGTATGGAGTACTTTAATATCATTGTTTTCAACTACAATCCTTATTTCTAAAACACACCCTGATTTAAATCAATGCGCATTAAGAATTCATGGAAAAATAAATAAATAACAATGAAAATTCAGTTTTTCTAATGAACATATCTTTTTTCTCCAATTGAATTCAGACATTCTGTCTTGGGTTAATCAAACTACTCCATTAGGGCTACAAAACCCGACATATCTTATAATGCTACAGTAATAAATTTTTTTGGGTACGGGGCCCATACAAAATTACCCATTATCCTTTCACAGTAAAATGCTTTGAAAATTATCAAGCCACGATGTTGCTACAGCGTAAAATATGCTGCCGCATGCTGCAAATGTTTTATATTAGTGAAATAATTAGTACTATTATGTACTTCTGTGACATAATACAAGATTTTGCATGCCTAAATTATGTAGATTGCGACGATTTTAAAATTGTTGGTGAAAACACACGGCGCGATTTGTCGCCTCGCCGCCGCGCTGCGCCGGCGCGCGGCGCACGGTATGGTGAAAATCGTCTTTCATAGACATAAAGAGATAAGATCAATTAATCAAGTATAGCAATGATTTAGAATTTAAAAATCAAACGTAATACTATCAAGGAAACATACCTAGTGAGAAAATCTGCATTTAATTATGTACTAAACAAAACAAATTAAAGTTATGTGAGTACGTTTTGTGTAGTAAGTTTTGTAGTTTTATCTTGGAGTCGGTGCCAGCTAATCACCATCATTTCGACCAAAAGACTTCTACTGCTAGCAGTCAGTACCTAGTACTCTGACCGCGTTCTTTAAATTTTTTATATTCAACGATCTTGTGGTTCCGATTAAATACCTAGCCTCAACTGGCACCGACTCCAAGGTGAAGTGTATAACAATGTCTACACATGTTTATATGATGTTACAATTTATGTTAATAAGGAATATTAATAGCCATATTAAATTGCTATGCTTTCAGCTAGATTTATATTTTATTTGTAACTTTTTAGTGTAGGTTAGGACCTTGAAGGCGGTTTTATATATTTTTTAAATTATCTTTTTATTTTCCTTGAAATAGAACCTGCCCATCAATACTATTCAATAAAATGAAATTAATTTATTTTTATCTATTATGATTAATTCTTCATTATTATTCGGAGTAAAATTAAACACGCTGGAATTTTTCGAAGAAAACGTTGTATGGAGCTGACTTGAAAAATGAGGATATCTCAGCAATCGCAAGGTTGTGGGTGTCCTTCGGTGTATATTTAGAAGCACTTATTATGATTTTTTGGCATACTTCATATTACGGAATTAAGGGCGATCTCTCGGATAAAAAAATACAAAAATGTTAAAAAATATTTTTGTTTTATCATATTTCTTTAGCTATTATTATTGTCTGGATGCTTTTGAAATTGAATAGGTATGTGTATTATGTGCAATTTACAATAAAACATGTCATATAAGCGCAAAAATCCAGAATATCCACCGAAAAAACAAAAATATATCATCAGTACGTTTTAACACTGCGTTACCTATGATGTGAGAGAAGGATGTGTATGTATTGTGAATAATAATAAATTTAATAGTATAATAGTAATTTTTTACACACTTACATAAAAAAAATCACACCATCCTAAAATCACTGTTGTGTAGGTACAATCATGATTTGTAAAACAGATTTTTTGCAATTTATGAGAAGTTTGCGTAGAAAGCTTTTCTCGCAAGACTATTGAATTTTGAGCTAGGTTTTTAAAATGATGTAATGTTTAGATGTCACCGGCGGTCCCGTGCTCGCAGCTGGTGAAGCGCTGCATCTGGAAGAACACCATCTACCGTTGTGACACGCTATTCAAACAGGTCTTCACCTACTTCTCTGTCTGCTGCAGTTTCAACTTCTTCGCTATCGACAACTCAGCCAACGACAAGTTGTAAGTTACAGTAACTTAAGCGACTGCAAAAACTTGTTCTGGGGACGCCACGTGTCTATTTAATGTTTATGGTAACTATTTCCATAATTAAAATTGTTTTATAGAAATTTCGCAATATGGCGCGAGGTTTTTTATTATTCTGGTCGGGCTTTAAATAAATGTCGCCGATGGTTGCAGAGCTTTGACAAATGATTTGTTTAAACAATTGTATGCCGGCCCATAGTCCGGCTCATAGTTGTTGTTGGCAAGCTGTTAACAGCTAAAATGACAATATTAAAAAAAATATACCTACCTACTTTGTTTGTACGTCTCTAACACAATACTTGGTCTAAAGGATAATATTTTCCTAACACCCTGTATAAATATAACCCTTGGTTATTTATAACTTAGATCGGAAGTGCAATCACCGCGCGAGCCGACGGACACGCCGCGGCGCGTGGCATCGTGTGGCTACCAGACGGCTCTCACACTGCTCCTCGACACGCAGCCAGACGACTACTACAGCGCGTTTGTCGCCTCACAGGGCGCCATGGTGACTATACTACATTACCTACAGATACATTACACAGAATATTTAGTATGCACTATACAATAAAAATACTTGATTTCGAAAATTTTACATTTCACAGGTTACCTACATTAAAAAACTAAATGGCAACATAGAATTTTGTACTACTTATGTCTTTCTATTGTACCTTCTGCATAGTTCACATTCTGTCAAATTAAAGCTATCAAGTCACCAGATATTAAGTATACCTTGACCATGTGACGTCAAATAACGTGAGACGATCAAAGAGGCCTTCAGAGACCTAGTAAAAACCATAGAGGTAGATTTATGTGATAGATTATTTTTTTTGGTAGAAACTAGAGGGCATCAAACTAGGATATCGATTTTGGGGCAATAAATCTAAATGACCGGGCCTTGCGAAGTCGAACCCATACGGTCCTGTTAGCTAAAACCGTTGGCAGTCAGCTGATATAAACCGTTTTGTCTTTTATGGTACAAAAACTGACTTTTTTTGTACATTCACTGACCTGAATAAAATAGAAAACTTTCACCTATCATGGATGACTTGTCTCTGTAGTTGAGTGGTTAACATTTGCCTTGGGTGAGAGATTCTAGGTTCAAATCTCGGTACCTTCGAACAAAGTTACTTTGTGGGACTTAACTAGTTTGTTTAGTTAGGGCATTGCAGACTGAATCACCTGATTGTCCGAAAATAAAGTTGATTCCGTGCTTCGGAACGTACAGTTGTTGGTACCGGCTATTATCTATATAGGCGGCCACTAAGTTCAATCAATGAGGTCAGCAGATGGTATTACAACCCACGCGAAGATTCACGTATATCTGCTTACTAGCTCATTCTGAGGGGACATAAAAGGGCTTGGTTTACAAAAGGTGTTGTAAAAGCGGTTTTGTTTGACATCGCAGGTGTTTATAGACAACGCCCACAACGTAGCGGACATCGACTCGCCGGTGCGGCTAGTGAACCCGGCGACGGAGGTGCTGATCGCGCTGTCCCCCGAGCGCACGTACGCCACGCCGGGTATCCGCGCCTTCTCGGCCCGCGACCGCCAGTGCTACTACAGCGATGAGGTCAGACTACAGCCGCCACTTACACCCAGTGTACGGACCGCCAGTACTACTACAGCGATGAGGTCAGACTACAGCCGTCACTTCACTTGCACAATGTATACGGCCCGCCAGTGTGCCGCCAGTGCTACTACAGCTATGAGGTCAGACTACAGCCGCCACTTACACCCAGTGTACGGACCGCCAGTACTACTACAGCGATGAGGTCAGACTACAGCCGCCACTTACACCCAGTGTACGGACCGCCAGTACTACTACAGCGATGAGGTCAGACTACAGCCGTCACTTGCACAATGTATACGGCCCGCCAGTGCTACTACAGCTATGAGGTCAGACTACAGCCGTCACTTGCACAATGTATACGGCCCGCCAGTGTGCCGCCAGTGCTACTACAGCTATGAGGTCAGACTACAGCCGCCACTTACACCCAGTGTACGGACCGCCAGTACTACTACAGCGATGAGGTCAGACTACAGCCGTCACTTGCACAATGTATACGGCCCGCCAGTGCTACTACAGCTATGAGGTCAGACTACAGCCGCCACTTACACCCAGTGTACGGACCGCCAGTACTACTACAGCGATGAGGTCAGACTATAGCCGCCACTTACATCCTGTATACGGACCGCCAGTGCTACTACAGCTATGAGGTCAGACTACAGCCGCCACTTACACCTAGTGTACTGCCCGCCAGTGCTACTACAGTTATGAGGTCAGACTACAGCCACCACTTACACCCAGTTTACGGCCCGCCAGTGCTACTACAGCTATGAGGTCAGACTACAGCCGCCACTTTCATCCTGTATACGGACCGCCAGTGCTACTACAGCGATGAGGTCAGACTACAGCCGCCATACACCCTGAACCTATACGGACCGCCAGTGCTACTACAGCGATGAGGTCAGACTACATCTACCACTTACACCCTGTATCTATACAGACCGCCGCCAGTGCTACTTCAGCGATGAGGTCGGACTACAGCCGCCACTTACACCCTATAAATACGGACCGCCAGCGCTACTACAGCGAGGTCACACAGGTTATTGCTCCGTACGTATCATCATTGGCCTTATACGTCTATGAGGGCTGAAGGCGGTGCTGCGTTCAGCTGATGGCGTCTCTTTTTTCGAAGGGCCAGTTCCGTCTATACTAATATTAGAGGAAAGATTTGTATTTTTGTGTGTGTGTGTGTGTGTTTGTAATGAATTAACTCAAAACTACTGTGCCGATTTCAACATTTTTTTCACAATTAGAAAGCTACATTCACCCTGAGTAATTATAGGCTATATTTTATTTTTACAAGGGATCCTTACTAAAACTTCAATAATGTAACCCAAGGTGTAAAAAAAATACCTAAAATATTCCTAATAATTGAATGAGCTCCGAAACTACTGAACCGATTTTGGTGAAACTTGGCACAAAGATAGAATAGACCTTAGAAAAAGAACATAGGCTACTATTTACCGCGGGATAATTTCTCATTCCCATGGGAAAAAATGTTATAGCGGGCGGAGTTGGCACAAAGATAGATTAGACCTTGCGGAAGAATATAGGCTAACTTGCGGAAGAATATAGGCTAGCTATAAGCTAACACACACACACATCCAAACTATTTTATTTTATTTTTTTTTTTGTTATTTCCTTTGCATGGTTATTCATAAATTTCAATTAATTAACTTCACATTCATTATTTTTCTTGCAGACCAAGAACGTATTATTCTGTACTTATTTTCCTTGTCAGCAATACACTAACGGTGAAACTGTGTTTCGGGATCCTGCGATACAAGCTGTGCTTAGTGCAGGATCCGCTGTATAATGTTCTATGCGCTGCAAATCTGAGTAAATTTTTGTATCAACTTTGTAACCATTTTTGTAAACAGTTGGCAATAAATTTATCTTTATCTTTATCTTATCTTTTACCTCGGGAAAATACCTCATTCCCACGGGTAAAACTATTAACGCGGGCGGAGGAAAGATTTGTATTTTTGTGTTTGAAACTCAAAAACTACAGAACCAATTTCAAAAATTCTTTTACCATTAAAAAGCTACATTCATTCTGAGTAACATAGGCTACCTTTTACCGTGGGAGAATGCCTCATTCCCACGGGAAAAACTGTTAACGCGGGCGGAGCTGCGGCGGAAAGCTAGTATACGAGTATACAATATCTTGAAAGTTGGGAGAAGGATTCTACTCATCAGTTAAATTTAATGCTGTGTATTGATGTGAATAGGCCTGGGTAGCTGGCCCAGTGCGGGTTGTTATTAGAGTGAATTTCAACAGGTCTCATAAAATCTTCATTCCCGTGGTTTTTTTTACCTTAGGGTTTATGTTAAAAATAGTCTGCGTTTATTAAAGCTTTTGAAAATCTAAGTATTCTCGCTAAATATCTAGCAGATTACTTAAAAAACTAACGATATACAAAGGATCGAAAATTTCATGCCACGGCGATGAAACATGCCTACACGGCAATGAAACAAGTGTCCACGGCAATGAAAGAACTGTGCTCCAACAGATGTTTTCTTTGCCTATTCGCAACATGGCGATGAAAACGTAAGACACGGAAATGAAATATTTAGCCACGGCAATGAAACATCAGGCCACGGCAAGGCATGGCAATGAAATTTTTTTCATTTCCGTGTCTTTTTTTTCCTTTCCCTAGCAAATTCAGGCCACGGAAACCATGGCAATGAAAGCATGGAGATGAAAATCAGGGCACAAAATGTAAATGGGTGAATTTCCCGGGACCAAAAATTGCGCGGCATTGATGAAATTGGTATTAAAAAATATAGTTATAATGTTCTAATATTTTTTTCTAGTTAGGTGAAATAGTAATCTACGTGGAGCACTGAATATTTTAATAATAGGATTAATAGATACTCCAAAAAAAATAATTAAACCTCGAAATCTTTCATTACCGTGTTTGTCCACACCTCACCTTGATGTGTATTATACCTCATTGTTAAAAAACTATGGGTTGTTTACATTAAAACCTAACTTTATTTGATACGTGAATAGTTAAAGTATTGCTACGTAATACATTTTTTAAAATATTTAAACAATACAACGAATGGTTCATCAAAAGACATTTGTCCCAGAACTACCTTTCATTGCCGTGTCCTAATTATGTTCAAGGATATTGTTTTATCTAACACCTTGCGTCCTCCAATTGGTGTGCTAAACGTTGCGTATGAGTGCCGGCTAAGTGCTCGACGTGGAAGGACGGCCAAACGTGCCTGCGTTTTCGTGCTATAAATTTAAGTGTTCAATTTTTTTGTTACTGGTAATTTTTTCTTTCATCGCCGTGCATAGGTATAACTTCTATTTGAATAAGTTTATCTTCTTGATTAAGTATTCAATAGAACGTCATTACTTTTATGTTTATTTGTGAAGTATTTATTACTTTCAATAATTAATAGATTTTTTGTTATTTACATTTTTTGCCCTGATTTTCATCTCCATGCTTTCATTTCCATGGTTTCCGTGGCCTAAATTTGCTATGGCAATGAAAAAAAAAGACACGGAAAGGAAAAAAATTTCATTGCCATGCCTTGCCGTGGCCAGATGTTTCATTGCCGTGGCCAAAAATTTTATTTCCGTGTTTTACATTTTCATCGCCATGTTATGATTAGGCAAAGGAAACATCTGTTGGAGCACAGTTCTTTCATTGCCGTGGCACGAAATTTTCGATCTTATGTATCTCGTTAGTTTTTTAAGTTATCTGCTAGATATTTAGCAAGGATACATACATTTTCAAAAGCTTTAATAAACGCAGACTTTTTTTTAAATAAACCCTAAGGTAAAAAAAACCACGGGAATGAAGATTTTAGGAGACCTGTTGAAATTCACTCAAATAACAAAAAATCTATTAATTATTCAAAGTAATAAATACCTCACAAATAAACATAAAAGAAATGACGTTCTATTGAATATTTAATCAAGAAGACAAACTTATTTAAATAGAAGTTATACCTACCCACGGCGATGAAAGAAAAAATGTCCAGTAACAAAAAAATTGGATACTTAAATTTATGGCGCGAAAACGCAGGCACGTGTGGCCGTCCTTCTACGTCGAGCACTAGACGGCACTCATACGCAACGTTTAGCACACCAATGGCAGGACACAAGGTGTTAGATAAAACAATATCTTTGAACGTGATGAGGACACGGCAATGAAAGGTAGTTCTGGGACAAATGAATTTTGACTAACCATTCGTTGTGTTGTTTAAATATTTTAATAAATATATTCCGTAGCAATACTTTAACTATTCACTTATCAAATAAAACTAACTTTTAATATAAATAACCGGTAGTTTTTTATCAATGAGGCATAATACACAACAAGGTGAAGTGTGGACAAACATGGCAATGAAAGAATTCGAGGTTTAATTAATTTTTTTGGAGTATCTATTAATCTTTTAATAAAATATTTAGTGCTACACATAGAGTACTATTTCACCTAACCAGAAAAAAATGTCTAAACATTATAACTATATTTTTTAATACCGATTTCATCGATGCCATGCAATTTTTGGCCCCGGGAAATTCACCCATTAAAATTTACACCCAACTTTTGAATTTCTTTGCAATTGTATGCAGGCATTCTCCCTGTTGAGCATCGAATAATCGTAGGTATGCTGGTCACCGTAGTCACCGTCTTTTGAATTTATATTCAGAGAAAATAGTCGTTAGACTATGGACTATTTTATCATAGTAAAGACCTGTTTAAAACTTTGTTGTAGGTCAAAATCGGAAAGTTTCGTCAATATTCTTTTCACAATTGCGTTGCATATCAGAGAATAGAATTCATCAAAAATGTCTGCGATTGTGTGCCATACTACTTCCCTCTGAAAGGTATGTGTTTTTTATTATTAAATAATACGCATTTAACAGTTGGGATCGAATTATCATGATCATCATTTCCACTGAAAGTAGTTTCCTTCAGATAAAGGTTTTTCCTAAAGACCTCTTAGCAATCGGTTCTGATTCTAACTCACCAGATTATCGGTCCATCTAGAGAGGGGTGCATTAGTTTCGCCATACAAAGATAATTGATTAGTCAACTATTATTATTATTAAATGATAATGCATAAATTTGAATTTTTTAGAATATCATCGTACATGCACTTTCAACGACATCGAGTGTTTGCAAGGATTTGTTGGTAAGTGTTCAAACTTAAATTTATTTTGTATGCAGATTAAAGTTTAGTATAATACTAATTAAATGTCAAAGCAGACAAATTTAGTATTTTTCACCTTGAACGCAGAATTTTCAGATTTTCGTCGCTTTTATGGATTTTTATGAGCTAAGGCATTCCAGGACTGAGTCACAACCGGAGCCAGCCTGGTGACGAGAGTGATTTCCAGTGTCTACCGGAGTGCGAACACTACGACTATCCTTTGGAAGTGGCTTTAGGAAAACTCGCTGGCAACGTGCGCCTAGACGAATTGCCATTTTTGTATGTACTTTTCGTTAACAGCCTACATAACAATATGATCTAACTGCGGGGCTTGCCCGAACCTACCCTGGATAAGGGTGTTCACGCTGGCCTAGAGCGGGTTGGTCAACTTCACACACAACCTGTGAATTTCTTCGCAGGAGCTTGCAATGCGCTGATTTCCTTCACCGTAAAAGCGTCGAATAATCGTACATAAGAATTCGAAAATTGGGAACACGTAGGTACGTGCCAAGGCTCGAACCCGGTCCTCCCCAATGGAAGACAACGGCCCTGACTGGTGAACTTAGTAACATTAAAGACAAAAATAACTATAAAGAAATTCTACCTCTATACCTGTTAAGTTTTAGGTTTCTATTAAATCCATAGCTTTAGAATTTTTTTAAAGAGCTTTACAAATCTGCGGCTTTCAGGGAAATTTTCCAGTTTTCTGCACAACCTTTATTTACTGTCTATGGACACAAATTGCCATGTTGCAAAAATACACAAAAAAAGTTTGGTGCGCAAACTTTATCTGTCTTCATTTTTCATTAACTTATATTAAAGTAACTGTCAATTGTAATAAAAAACAAAAACCATACGCGGGATTATTATTTGGGTTTAAACGTCATATTATTATAATTTTTGTAAGATTGACTTAGGACCCCTTATTTAATAAAACAATACCCTCTTTCTGCAGTTGGGTAAAAGTAGATAAAAGAATTGCTGTGTGGTACCGGCATACTCGTAGAATAGTACCACCCCATCTCTTCCCGTGGGGGTCGTAGAAGTCGATCGAGGGATTTAACCAGAAGACGGGCAGCAGCGTCTTTCTATGTATCTACGACGATCGCCAACCCGCATGCCAAGCGTGGCGATTATGGCAATATCCCCCCTTGTCCAGCAGTGGGAAGTCTACTGGCTGAAATGGTGAGATAAAAGAATCGGGCATGTCTCTTAAACGAAATATTAAACAAAAAATTAGTAAATGAATATATTTTGTTAATTTTCAGCAACGACTTGCGTTTGGGCAACCACTCCCTCGTGAACGTGTTCTTCAACGATCTAGTCTCGACCAGATATCGCCGCGATGTTTATTTGAATTGGCAGAATCTTTTAGGTCTGTATTCAATCCAGCGTTTTCTACAATAGTTTCAGAAGCAATTGTTTTTACCAATAGACTGAAATTTAAAAATCATAGTCGAACTCAATGACAAACAAAACAGTTTCGCTTCGATTCCAAAATAGACTGAGCTTCTGAACATTATATCAATTTTAGGTAAAAATAAACAAAAAAATACCCGAGGAGCGTAGAGTGGTAAAACGCTCGCTCATTACAGAAGTTTCAGCTGCGAGTCCCTCACCTTGTCGCACTGTCATAAAAATCACTGAGATTTTTTTCTAGTTTACGACATTATGGGCTTATCCGAAAAGTAAGATGATTCTGTGCTTCAGAAGGCGCGTAAAGCCTTTTCTGACACTAGGTGAGAAAGAGAATACTAAACAGTGTTTGTTACTAACACTTTTGTTTTCCTTTATAGCGTCATTTGGCGGGCTCCTGAGTCTAATGCTCGGTTTCACGCTCATCTCCGGTTTCGACCTCATCCTGTTCTTCACTTTTGGCCTAGTTTACGGTCTGGTCACACGCCGAGACCCACCGCAGGACAAGGACCACAAGCCCAATAACATAACTAAACTCAAACATCAGACGATACATGTCCAAGAGTACAATAAAAATATCGACAATTTTATGAAACATGCGAGTAAACCTAGTGTGCCGGAATTTAGAAAACAGTTGAATATGTTTTATGCTAAACATTAGTTAGGTACCTATATTATATAAAAAAAACCAAGGATATTATAATTACTAAAAAAGACAATATCAGTGTCATTAATTTTAAACAATCTGACATTAAGCTATTTATATTCTGATATGCAACATTTGTTCTTTTTATTATCAGATTACCATATGCAAGTTTTTTGAAATAATTGTGCGTTTATGCGTGATTTCCAATAATTTAAAATGTTTGTCGTTAGTTGTAAAGATCAAGGGGTGAAACAGTCTAACTTCAGCTAAAATAAGTAATTGCTAACAAGGTGCGTCACAAACAGCACCTTGGTAACAAGAAAACGCTGCTGTAAGGATGCACCTCACTTATTGCCCCAATATACATGTTGGTGATGGTAATAACAGTTTGAGACCGATGGATATTCCTGGTTTGAATAACCACTGTTCAGCAGCTATTGTGATACACATACTACAATGTTGCACATAGTAAATAGGTATCAGTATAAGGTACGGGCGCCAAAGATGGCCCACTTAAATTTTTAGATATTTTGTTTCCCAAATAAATATATTATAATTTCCATTATGTTTTTTCTTTACTTTACTTAACTGCAAGATTTTACAAGGATTTGTCCTTGTATATTTATTTGGGAAACAAAATATCTTAAAATTTAAGTGGGCCATCTTTGGCGCCCGTACCTTATATATCGTTCCTGACTGTACAAATAGTATGTATAGAAAAAATTGGTAGGTAGGACGAAACTGCACCGAAATTCCCGATTCGTTCCAAATAGGCCGTAATCATGTGGGATGAATTGAGACGCATCGTTGCAGGATCCCCTTCTAACAAGCTAGGTTTATTTTATTTTTATCGAAAGCAATACACGTTAATTTTAAATATAAGACACTAGCTTTCCGCCACGCGGCTCCGCCCGCGTTAACAGTTTTTCCCGTGGGAATGAGCAATTTTCCCGCTGTAAAGGGTAGCCGTCCTTTCCCAAGGTCTATTCTTTCTTTGTACCAAGTTGTAGTTTCGGCACAGAATGCTTCGGAGCCTATTCAATGCAAACCAACTATCAAATCTTTCCTGTTTATAATAAAGTGTCATGTGTGAAGTATTATGACAAATGAAAATGATGATATTCATAATGTTTAATGGAGTGAAATATTTCAAAAATCTATGGTGAAAATGACATCTAGCAGATAGCGGTACCACGAGTATTGCAAATCGTACATTATATACAATGGATGATTGATTAAACCAATAACATATACTTTTTTTACACATAAATTCGGTGTTCAATCTGAATACTATTATATACGAGTAGGTAAAATAGTTAAATATAATATCAAAATTATACGAATATAAATGTGATCCACGTTTTACACCTCTAATAAGTATAATCACTTATGTCTTATCAAATAAGATTAAGTACATATAAGCCGTCGGCATTGATGTCTTTGTGTCAGTGTCACTAAAAGAGTGTTAGTTGGCTGTGCACTTGTGTAAAATTCGTTTATAAACAATGTAAAAGTGTCTTTTCAAACAATTTGTAAAGTAAGTAAGCTATTTAATAAAATAAATGTGGCTTTATTGAAGATTGTATAATTGTTTAGCGTGTTTATTATGTGCGGGTCCTCTGCGGAGAACAATCAATCATGCGGTCATTAGTGTCATAGTAATTTTACGTCGTACCTACCTAAATTCATGAATCGGTTGCTGGACCCCTACAAAACTCACCACCGTGTGTGTTGTCCGACTCCATAGTCGGCCAATAAATTTACACAAATAACAACTAATTAGACAAAATAATTCAATTAAAATCAATTCTTTATTTACATTAATTTCAACTATTACATATTCTAACAGGTTAGTACCTGTAAATATTGATAACTTAGAGTATAAATAGAAAAATTTCTGATTGATAATAACTTCTACAAATCTATTTACAAATATGAGATCAAGTTTTTGACTAATATTATTGACTTTTTATTTCTAATTTTTACTAAACATTTACGAACAAAAAAACAAAAAAGCGGCCAAGTGCGAGTCGGAATCGCCCATGAAGGGTTAACATAATATAAAAGTTTTTGTAGTTCGTAGTGACTTTGATCGATGTTTTAATAATAGTGAAAAGTGAATTGCGGTTTACGATTTATGACGTATTAAAAAAAAACTACTTACTAGATCTCGTTCAAACCAATTTTCGTTGGAAGTTTTCATGGTAATGCACATCATATATTTTTTAGTTTTATCATTCTCTTATTTTAGAAGTTAGAGGGGGGGACACACACATTTTTCCACTTTGGAAGCGTCTCTCGCGTAAACTATTCAGTTTAGCAAAAAATGTTATTAGAAACCTAAATATAATTTTTAAAGACCTATCCATAGATACCCCACACGTATGGGTTTGATGAATTTTTTTTTTTAGTTTCATTTCTATCTATGTATGGGGGCCCCCTAAATTTATTGTTTTTTTTCTATTTTTGTAAGAAAATCTTAATGCGGTTCACAAAATACAAAGTTTCAACAGTATAGGTATTATAGTTTCGGAATAAAGTGGCTGTGACATACTATTAACTTTTATGTATTTTCCAGGATTTTTATTAGAAAATTATACTCACAGGCACTGGTAAATATAAGATTTATTCGTAAAATACTTATTACAACAGAACATTTCTAGAACACATCTTATCCCTTTCGTACCTTTCCAATACAATTGTGTGGGTCACAAAATCGAGTATAGCTCTTTTGTTTTACGTTAGTAATGGACGGGAACAGTGTCGTACGATTGTGCGGGAAGCGAATTTTGACCTCCCGCGCAAATTTTGTCCGACACGCAGTCGGCAAGCAGGTGTTGACCGTTACAGTTTGTGACTGATGGCGCTCCCCGACTTGGCGAAAGTAAGTACCTATAATTGTTTTATTTCGTAAGCCTAATAGTTTACGAGTTATTCATTAGAAAAATAGTTAAACACAGGATGTTTCTGTGATAATAGTTACTATTGGCAAGCAAACGCTTTGGTGTAACGGCTTGTCAAACTTTTCCGACACATTTGGATTAACGCATGCATATATTAAATATCTTATGATTTTTAATTTTTTTCAGCTTCTGCACGAAATTTTCGATATTAAACGACGCAGCTATCGCAGAGAGACTAGGAACGAGGGCGATGACAAAGATGAGGCTGATTTGGACAACTTTATTGAAGAACTCCCTGAATATTTCAGTTCCTCTTCTTCTAATGAAGGCGAGGATGCTGATAGAGATAATGTACCTCTGAGCATGCTAGCAGGGTGGCAGAAGAAGCCCTTCAATGGCAAACCTCTTCCAGAAGAGGCTGTACGTGACCCAGGGGATATTAAAACTCCACACGAAATGTCGAGCTCGTGCCAATCGTTGATTATTACAAACGTTAAACTGATAAAAGTTGTGTTTTTATTTCTAATAAATATTTTTGTAACTTTTATACTTATTTTATTCATGGTCTCTTTTAAAAAAAACTAGTTTATTTTATACATCTGTGACCTTCACAATTGTACGTAGGAAATTAAGGGCCCAGTATGATACAATTGGTGGTGACTGAATTTTCCAAGATGGCGGCGGAAAATCTGGAAAATTATAGCAGATTCGTCTTCTGCGGCCCCAAATTACCTAGGATTCAACTTCAAAACTACAAATATCTTTGTAGTTTAAGCGCCGGTCCGAAAGGGTTATGCCTCTGGCGGCTAGTCAACGACTACCTTCAGACGGTACAATTTTTTAGAATAAACAAATTATAATTTTTAATCCAAACAGAATGATAGTGTAGGAAAATAAATAAATTAAACGTAACATTTTAAGAAATGCGTAAAAGAACTAACAGACGGCCATTCTGCAGTGTCTCAGCTCGGCCATTCACTGTTAGGTATGACCTCATACCTTGATTTATAAGCAATAAATTGAAATTTAAGTACTAATATTATTATTTTTTAAATAACATTTTCAAAATAGTTTACTAATATTTGTTCATTGATATTATAACATGTTTCCTCTATCTATAGATAATATACTTGGGTAATACAAAACAAATCAAGTACCTATCATCAAAACAGAAATGTGAAACAAAATGTAAAGTCAAAACTTATGTAAATAATACTTATTTATCTCATTCTTGTTGCAAATTAACACAAATGTAAATTAATGTAGGTATTCAAGAGAACAGATATGTAATACTTTATCATACACAGTCCATTAATATTTAAACTTTATCGTACACAGTCCATTATTAAGTACTCTTGGGTAAATCAATTCACACACTGTAACCACACTAGGGGTATACAATCTATTATTAAGTAAGTACCTCACTGGGGGTTGATTTAATACCTGTAGCCACACTTGGGGATTCTCATTTATCTTTTTGTAATCATTGTAGTGTTCACACTTGGGAACTTCATTCATTAGGTACCACACTTGGGGTCCAATGGTATCTATTTATATAGACCACACTCAGGGTCGTATCATTTTTTTTTTCTTATGTGACCTATGCTGTAAAGGTTACAAAGAGGGAATATATTGGTAAATGTATAAGATGTAGGTAAAATGTAGGTAAGTTAGTTAATGAAGATATGTATGTATAGTTTAGGCAATAAACGTATTAAATTACTCTGAAAGAGAATCGTCATTCGAGCTTACTTCCTCTGTGACAGGAGGTACCTCCATCGTTATCCACGGCTTTAAGTGATCTGCTGGAAAAATATTGCGGTATGCACGATCGGAGTGCCCGCGAATGCTAGATACTTCATATCTGTCATTAGCTAGGACCCGTGTAATTTGAAAGGGTCCTCGAAACTTTGGGACTAGCTTCTTACTCTTGCCTTTATCTATTTTGTGATTGGGGATCATAACAAGATCATTCTCTTGAAATATTTTAGTGGGTGCTTTGTTTTTGTCATAGATATTTTTCATTTTAAGTTGATTATTTTCTATATTTTCTTGAACAGTTTGTTTTAATTCTTCTCTTTCTGTACTTGTCATTTGCTCTGTATCGTCTAAGACACCTTTAATAATCCCTTCCGAGTGACCTATAGTTCTTTGTCCGAATACTATCTCAGCAGGGCACTTTCCTGTGCCTTTATTAACCGTATTATTTAGACTCCACTGTAGCTTTCCTAAATTTAGGTCCCAGTCTTTTTCATCCAGGCCATGGTTCATCGCAGCCAGCGAGTTCAAGATGGTCCTATTATACCGCTCGATCTGGCCATTGGCGCGCGGTGTCGCCACTGCGTTACATACATGTCTGGTACCAATGGAGCCAGTAAAAGCCTTGAATTCACCGGAAGTGAAGGAAGAACCTTGATCAGATATTATCACTTTAGGATGACCAAATACAGAAAAGATTTCTTCTAAAACCCTTATAGTTGTTTTAGATTTGGTGTTTCGAACGCCTTTAACAAATATAAACTTACTGAACGCATCTATAACTCCGAGAATGTAGCAGTTTCCTCGTTTGCTTTTGATAAATGGGCCAAGATGGTCCATGTGGATAGTGTGGAAAATAGCACAGATCTTTGGTATGGGATGCAATTCGCCACTTTTCCTGCCCGACATTTCCTTATTATAGGCGCAGTTTATGCAAGCTCTCACGTATTTCTTGACGAAACGGTTCATTTTCGGGAACCAGTAATCAGAAGCGATCTTTTCTATTGTCTTTTCAACTGAGAAGTGACCCGCTTCGTCATGATTCATTTGACATATTTTCCAACGTGCTGAATCAGGTACTACCCATCTCAATATGTTACCCACTTTTCTGTAAATTTTGTCATCGCGTATAGCATAATTTTCAAATATATCTTTTATGTCATTTTCGTTTTTCTGTAGAATCTGTTTAACAGCCTTTAAATGTGGGTCAGTCATTTGAATAGTATGGAGCCAGTCATTAGTGGTAATGTTAAAAACCTCTAGCTCTTCTTGCTCCGGTGGGAACACAGGATTGCGGCTGAGCGCATCTACATGCTGCATACCTTGACCTGGTCTGTATTCAATCGAGAAGTTGTACTCCTGTAGTATAAGCCACCACCTTGCAACTTTTGGTAACAAATCCCGTTTTGATAACGTTGACCGTAAAGCATTGCAATCAGTAACGACTTTGAATTCAATCCCTATAAGGTACACTCTAAATTTCTTCAATGACAGTACTACAGCTATTGTCTCTAACTCATACGAGTGCCAAAATTCCTCTTCCCGTGTAGTTTGGCGACTGAAATAAGCCACGGGCCGATAGTGGTGTGTCATTATTAGGTCGTTGCAACAATATCCCGCCTATACCTACCTTACTAGCATCACAGTGCACTTCTGTATCATACTCGGCATTGTACAAAGCTAAAACAGGTCTCGTAACGAGTTTAGATTTGATGTCTTGAAATGCCATTTCTTGTTCTTCATTCCATATCCAAGCAGCGTCAGTTTTGGTTAGTTTTGTCAATGGCCTGGCTATAGACGCAAAATTGGGGACAAAACGTCTAAAAAAAACTGGCCAGCCCAATGAACTGTCGAACTTGATGGACGTTACTTGGGCGAGGAAATTCGGACACGGCCAGTATCTTTTTACTTCCAGGTTTAAGCCCTTCTTCAGATATTTCAAAGCCCAAGTAATCAATTTTTGACTGGAAGAAGCAACATTTTTTTAAGTTTAAGGTAAGGTTTGCTTTTCGTAAGAGCTCCAAGATTTCCTTAAGTTTCTCAAACATTTCTTCAGGTGTGCTAGCCGTTGTCAATAAATCGTCCAAGTAAGGTATAGCTAATTCAAATCGTTTGGCACCGAGAGCTTTATTCATCATACTTTGGAAGACTGCGGGAGCATTAACAAGGCCAAAAGGCATGCGAGTGTACTCATAATGGCCATCGGGGGTTACAAACCCCGTAATATGCCTTGAATTTTCCGCTACAGGAATTTGATGGTAGCCTGATGCGAGATCCAGGCTCGTGAATAACGATTTGCCACTAAGCCTATCTAATTGGTCGTCTATAACAGGCATTGGATAACTATCTTTAATAGTCTTTTTATTCAATGCCCTGTAATCTACGCAAAGGCGGTAATCGTTATTCTTTTTATGCACGAGAACAACTGGACTCGCATAGGGTGATTGTGATTCCTGTATGATACCATTAGCCAATAGATCTCCGATAATCTCTCTCACCTTAGCACGCTCGCTGAATGGAAGCCTATATGGCTTATAGCAAATAGGAGTAGTATCATTTAACCTAATATTCATCTCAGTTACTTGAGTTACTCCCAGTTCACTAGAGTCGAGGGCGAAACAGTCTCTGAAATCGTTTAGTAACTGAAGCAATCTATTTTTATCCCTTTCAGTTATAGCTGGGCCTAAATTCAACATCTCCATAGTAATTGGAGGTTTAGGCTCGGTAATCGTCGGTGGCTGTGTTGTCTCACTTACATTAATATTGTTAACTTCAAGCAAATTGGACTGTGGCAAAAACAAATCTTTGTCAGGTAATTTTAATGCACGTGATATAAGTTTATTGTCCTTGAAATTTATTTTTCTATTGGACATGTTTATTATAAGAATTTTACCCTTACCAGCTTCGAACTGATAAATACCTTGTAAAATTGAATATTCATTTCCAGGTTTCATACATAAATTTCCGGGTACAAAAAGTGGTCCATTATGCGCGTTAACTGTGTGTAGGTACTTCTAAATTATTTAACCCTACTTCCAATGTTACGTCATGGGTGACATGTAAGTTATTTTTTTCCAGCTCCGAATCATCGCAGTACAATGTTAAATTAGAACTTGTTTTGTAAACAACTACCGTAGGTAGTTCAGTCAATGATTGCCCAATCAGAACATCAGTTTCTAATAAATGATCGTCCACAATATACGCTTCAATATCAGCTTCAACTGCGTCAACCACGACATTAACATTGGTTTTACCTATCGGTATTATGCTTCCGAAAGCAAATCCCTTAATTAAAGGGAGACCTGACTTTACCATAGTGAGATGAGCCTCATCTGCTACCATTTTGCGAACAAGTGTGCATTGGCTGCCAAAATCAATATATGCGGAACGTTTAACGCCATTTAAGATAATAGATTTAAAATACTTGCCATTATTAGTTTGACTGTCCGATGATATTTTTAAAACATTTTGAGTTGGCTCAGTTTTGGTATTTGAAATATTATTTTCTTTACTTTTACTGCCATGCTGCTCACGAAAATTTTGAATGAGTTCACATTTTTGGGAATCATGTCCGAGACGTGAACATTTCGTACAACGTTTTATTGGTTTTGTACAAGTGCGTGATGTATGTCCGTTTTCTAAGCAATTGTAGCATTGAATGTTTTTATTCCGTTCCTGAGGCTTGTTAGTTGGTTTCTGAATATTGGGAGCAGTATCACGGCTTGTCGTTACAAGATTCTCGTTTCGACTTAAGTTTAATTTACGTGGCATCATGTTGCTCTTTCTTGAAATACGGCGTAGATATTTGAGAAGCTGCGATGGCTTATTAAAGTTCGAACCCTGTGCATTTAAACGAATGTTATTGTCAAAAATTCCATTGACAATACAGTCAACCGCATTACGCCCTCTTATTCCACACATTTTGACTAATCTCGCCTTATCATGGTAATAGTCTTCAAGGGATTCCTCTCTTCTACTCCTTCTTTCTAACATTTCATATAAACGATCAGCGTAGTTTCGATCATCAGGGAAGGTTCTAATTATTTTCTTTTGCCATTCATGCCAGGTCAAGTTCAACGTACTAAGCCCTTGGTACCATTTCTTTGCATGACCTGCTAATTTTGGGATAGCGTAGAAAATAATTTGCTTTTCATTCCACTTGTAAATTTTTGCCGTTTCATTAACCTTACGAATCCAATTTATAGCCGATTGTTCATTAGCATCTGGGTTGAATTCGGGGATCACATTTTGCGCCCATTCAAAGTGATGATCAGTCTTACGAAACATACGCGATAGTCTTTTCATAGCATCGTAGTCACGGCGGCGTGGTGGTGAATACGATCTTCTCTTACGTTTCGAATACTTGCTAAGCCGTTTTTTCGGACGAGATGATCTTTCGGATTCAGTCGATGATAGCGAACTGCCAGATGATGATGTGTTTGATTGGGAGCGACGCCGTCGTTTCCTACTTTTTACGTGTCGACTTTTGATATCGTAAGAATCATCAGAGCTTTCAGATGTACTATCGGTAGAGTGGCGATGCCGTCGGTAGGAGGAACGTGGTCTGCGACGTATATGTCTGCTGCTATTCGTGCTACTGGACGAGCATCGTTTTCGGGATCTGCTACGGTAAGTTTGTCGTAAATGACGGCGCCGTTTGTCGCGCAAACTTGTCACAGACCGTCGTCGTCTCCGAATGGGCTGATCATCCCTAGTCTTACTACGTGACTCCCTAGTTCGCCCAAGATCGCGTGAAAGACGCGGCATCGGTGGTGGTGTGTAACCTGACGCCTCTGCTGAAGACATGTCTAAGACATACCTCAGAAATCTGGTATGGGTGGAGCCTATTTACATATCCACGAAATAGCATATGTAGCATATTTAAGTGTGGTTGTATGTAAAGATAAATAAACAGTGAACGAGTGAGTGTGTGTGTTATAAAGGAAAAAGGAAAAGAAAGACGTATGATGTGTAAGGGAGAGGAAGAGAAGAAAACAATATTCATTATGATAAAATAAATAATTAAGAACGTTTTCACCCTATACACTAAATTATTTGTTTAAACTAATTAATATATATTTATTTTTATTTTATTTATATATATAAATATAGTATAGGTTTTATTATATACATAATATAATTTATTATTAATTTATTTCTATTATTATTATTATATACTTAGGTATTTTACAATCAAAAGCAGGGTAAGCCGAACACGCGCACTGCTATCTGTTCCCTATTCAATGGGTGGTAGGACGGTGCAAACTCCAAAGCAGGGTAAGCCGAACACGCGCACTGCTATCTGTTCCCTATTCAATGGGTGGTAGGACGGTGCAAACTCCAAACACGCGCACTGCTATCTGTTCCCTATTCAATGGGTGGTAGGACGGTGCAAACTCCAAACACGCGCACTGCTATCTGTTCCCTATTCAATGGGTGGTAGGACGGTGCAAACTCCAAACACGCGCACTGCTATCTGTTCCCTATTCAATGGGTGGTAGGACGGTGCAAACTCCAAAGTGTTCCACTTAGCCTGCTCTTGGCCGCAATTGCACACCACTTTTTTTTATGCCTATATAAATTGCGTCAACAATTACCAGGTCACAGATACACACAATAACGAATACCAATAACATACAGACCCTTAATATGGAAGCATTTTAAGTTCCTCATTCAAATAGTTTCGGCCAGGAATCGAACCCAGAGCCGCTTGCAATCGCCGCGTGCCGTACCATCTGAACTAGTCCTTCTTATCGTAAACATTTTTTTTTTTTTTAAATAAAATATGTAAGTATATACTTTGTGAGCTCCACTGATCAATCAATAATTACAATGTTCGTTTATAGATAGATACCCACCTACATTTACACTACGAGTACTACATAGTTTGCATATAAAAAGACTTGCCGTAAACAAGTTAAAAATAATAAGTAAGATGTTTAACAGCCGACATAATAATTAATTTTTAAGTTATTCTCTGCAGTGGGATGCAATGTATTGGTACTAAATAAACCAGTTATGTCTTTTATTACCAATACATGCAGATACTATTGTTTTTGTTTAGAACTACCTACTCAGCTGCAATGTGAGTGTTATGCATGATTGTGAAAGTGACGTTTTACAACTGTGTTTTTAAGATTGACATGAAAATAATTTGATATCTTCGCAAGTACAAACCTCAGACAATACAACAACAACAAACAGGAACAGATTAGGATAGCCGATTAGATAATAGGTAAATAAAGAGGTTACATACCTACCAGCAAATTTTCTCCAACGTTCTTACCACTTCTGAAGTATTAACTTTTATGTATTTTCCAGGATTTTTATTAGAAAATTATACTCACAGGCACTGGTAAATATAAGATTTATTCGTAAAATACTTATTACAACAGAACATTTCTAGAACACATCTTATGCCTCTGGCGGCTAGTCAACGACTACCTTCAGACGGTACAATTTTTTAGAATAAACAAATTATAATTTTTAATCCAAACAGAATGATAGTGTAGGAAAATAAATAAATTAAACATAACATTTTAAGAAATGCGTAAAAGAACTAACAATACGGACGGACGGACAGACAGACAGACAGACAGACAGACAGACATGACGAATCTATAAGGGTTCCGTTTTTTGCCATTTGGCTACGGAACCCTAAAAATGTACTAACTAAATAGATAGACAGAATCTTTAACCTTACTTTTGTAAATTAAGTTCTGCCGAGATCTCATTAAGCGTTTTCAGTGCTAATAAAATGGTGACGATTTTAAAATATTGGAACGGCATTCCAGCAGAGCAAAATAACAAAACATTGAAAAACTAACAAACAAAATAATTACGCTCTGAAGTTATACGACTAACGCAAGTGTTATAAAGAAAAAAAGTGGCGGTCTTTATTATAGCAGTACCAGGTAGTTTATAGCTTTGTGGCCATAGTGTCAAGTGTTAATCTATTTTAATTATTTTTAAGAGGTAGGGAAACAAAGCGCATCATATAATACCTGACCTGATGGACGCCACGGATGGTGCAGTACAGATGGCCGGATTCTGGGCGGCAAACATATAGTTCGATTTGTCATCGACTCGCAAAGAAGAAGAAGAAGATATATCTAATACCGGTATTATTTACAAATACAGTTAGGTAAATACATTAGAGTATAAATATAAAAAAATCTGGGTAAATACTAATGACAACGTGAAAGGGACACAATAATATGGTTTTAAAAAAGTTAGAGCGTAATAATAATATCGAGGGTCGCCTGTGAAAACCCGATATGTACCCCAATTTGGCAAAATGAGTTATTTATACTACCATAGAGTACTTTTCGAGCTCTTTCTAATGGTGTAGTCCAGTAATCGATATTTAAAGTGTAAGGCTTTAATCGTTATGTCAAAACCCAATATCTTATACCCTTTTTATGGACTTATGAGAAGAAGAATACTTTAAAGTGTGTTATACGTCCAAATTAATGAAATATTTTCTAGCAGAATCAACTATTACTTGTTATGGGCTTTTTGAAAATAGTATTTACAAAACAATAACCTCCATTCATAGAGGCAAAACCCATTAAAGTGAGTTATAAATACAAATATTGTATTTTTTTTACAAACAGTAGAGTTATGACTTGTTATTGGGTTTTAGCAAATATATTTACTTATCAACACCACTAATTTTATAATATGCAAAACCAGGTAAATATTCTTGACTTTCATTAATTCAGTTTTTTAATTTTCGTAAAGAACTGTCATGTTGACTAAAAACAAATAAAAATGATGAAATACGCTCCTTCCGTTGTTAATTCAAACCCAGAAACCTGTAAACCCATCCTGAGCTGCGAAAACGATTTGAAAGCCAAGCAATAGGAGTAGGTGTGCACGATTACAATGATTGGTTCGTGAAAGCTGTCCGTACAACAGGATCCAAGTTTTTAAAGACCCGTCGTACAATTAATGAAAACAAAAATATTTCTTATTCTATCCTCAGGGTTATGGAAGATGGAGGATGGTTCTTTTGTCCCAGATAATGCTGACAGGTCTTAATAGACGGATCGTATTAAGGAAGTCATTGAGCGTAACGAACTGTGACATGTGAGCTTGAGCTACAGGAAGAAATAAAGGTATTCTATGGACAGCTGTACACGACAACACGAACACCTGTCAGTATTCAAACTGCAACTGACGCCAGAGGTGGGCTAATCCGACACCATACTGAAGACATCACGGATACGAGTTTAGAATGGCTCTCAAAGTTTTAAAACAACAAGACCTCGGGCGATATCAGAAAAGCTGCTGAGCTTCTGAAGGCAGGTGGTACACCGGTTTTGGAAGTACTTCAGAAACTGTATAACTCTGTCATCTTTGAAGGTACAAAGCCGCAGGCATGACACAGATATGTGGTGGTCTTCTTTATTAAAAAGGGCGATAAACCCTTCTAAAGAATTATAGACCCATCTCACTTCCAAGTCATGTCTACAAATTGTTTCCGAGTGTACTCACGAATCGTCTCAGGCGCAGGTTTGACAACTTCCAGCCTCAACAACAAGCCGGTTTCCGAAAGGGCTACATTAAAATAAACCACTTTACACGCTGCAGAAGGTTATACAGAACACTGAAGAATAACCAGACATTATTTATGGCGTTCGTGGACTACAGAAGGCCTTCGGTTCAATTGAAATCTGGGCAGTGCTGGGATCTCTTCAGAGGTACCAAATTGACCACCGGTATATCGAGGTGTTTGTATGAGAATGCTTCCATACCTGTTTAACCCCAGGATCAGAACTTCAGACCAATGTAGCTGCAGCGGGGTGTGAGACAGGAAGACGTTATTTCTCCAATTACTTTTCACCGCTAAATTCCCTATCTTAAAGCTTCTGGATTGGCTAAGACCATAGAAGACTTGGACACAATGCTCGATGAACTCAATAGTCTCCTGAAGATGAACATGGAGAAAACAAAAGTAATGTCGAACGCCCATGTACCTAAGTAGAAACTACTTACTACTAATAGTGGTTACCAATGACCACTCCAAAAAAGCATTCAGCATTCAGCTGGAAAGCGTTCGGAAAGTTGCCATCATGTTTTCAACCCAAATACTGCAGCTCAAGTCAAAGGTATTTGAACAATGTGTGTTGCCATGCCAGTTATGACTTCGAAACAGATCCGAGACGTGGTCGTTAACAATGAGCCTCTTAAGAAGGCCCAAAGTTTCTCAGAGAGCAATGGAGAGGGCTGTGCTTGGAGGTTCCCTGCGCGATCGAGTTAGGAATGATAAGATCCGCAGACGAACTAAAGTAACCGACATAGCCAAAAGAGCTGCTAAACTTAAGTGACAGTAGGCGAGATTGCCCGTAGAACCAATGGCTGTTGGAGCAGAAAGTTTCCTGAATGCCGAAAGGTGTAACGGGGGCAGGCCCTATAGGTCTCAGAATCACACCTGAAACCAGAAACGATAATTAAACCCACCTTCTGTTAATTTTAAGTTGCTTCAAGGACTGGAACCTTTATACTGTAGTTAGCTCTCAATAAGTGTCGCTAAAAGCTACATTTATAAGCTATGTGCGCGAAACAGATCATTCCGGAAGAACTTCACCGCTGGATTTAAAGCTTAAAAACGATAATAATGAAACTGCGCTAGATACTGATGATGACGATTACAATTATTTCTTTTTTTGATAATTTTAAGTAAGTAAAGGCTCTAACGATGATGATGGAAGATGTTTTTCAAAGAAAAATATCAAGTATAAGTCCTAAAAACTAGTTTTGTTTCCGTTCTAAAACCCTTTAAGTATGCACCTTACTCAAAATAAACATTTTTTATAGGAAAAGTAAATATAATTTGAAGTTGTAAATAATTAAACTTGATTTAAGAATATATTTTGCAATTTATTACTCACTTTTACTTTACTTTTTACAAGATTTAGGTATGGTAAATCGGCATCAAAACTTTAACTTCGATTATCTCAGAATCACATTTTGAGCACTTATCGGGTTTTACCAGGCACCCCTCGATATTATGTAGAATCGGGCCAAGTGTTTCGTATAAAATAATGACGAATATCACATCTTTATCTTTTTGTTTTATTAGTATTAGTAGCCATTTGTATACAGTATTATTTAACAGACTATAGAAAGAGATTATTGCGTATAAAACAGATTATCGAGAAATTGATTATCTCAAGAATTGGTTAATTTACAAATTAATTTTAGACAATTCATAACAAAGCTCTCTTAATGGTTACAAGGTTTAATTCATGCTTTTAAAATATTTGAATGTGCAACTATGACATGTTTTATGAATGAATCAGCTCTTTACATACAATCTAAATTCACGCTCCAAGTATTATAGCCACCCTTACACCCTTAGAGAGATTTTACACAATCTAAATCTCAATCATGTCCGAAATTTTGATTGTTTTTAAGGGATTGTTTTCAATCTGCCAGCTAATTATTTATCTGATTTGATAAATTATTCATTTGCTATAAACAGCCAAAAAAGACTAAAATATGTCGTATTAATAATTACACGATTTAGTGATAGCATCGTTAACAGCTCATATAAAATATGATGATTATCAAATTCACTATCGGATAATTTATTATCCGATAGTGAATATATAGTCTATTTATAAACTTATACAGCAGGTGTTAATTTAATTCTATTACCAAGTTTTATGAATATTATTTTGTTACTAATAAAGCTTTAGTAATACTTAATAATTGTTTTCACCTTCCTCATATTATTTGAGATGTGCATAATTGTAGATCATCCTGTCCTGTTGTCATTGTCTTTTTATTCTCTTACTCTTCATTCTTAGGGTAATATAAACTCCAAAAGAAGTGCAGCCCACTGTCACAGTACTTCAAGCGAATAAATAACACTGTGACAAAGGATTATCTCACATTTAACTGCCGTGAGATGTCAGTCAGATGAAATTTCTTTATAGATTTAATAAGTAAACACTGTTTCAAGTAAACGTGCAAAGGATTACCTACCAAGTTTATTTGCAGCCAAGGGCGCACCCATCCATCCCAAACCATGCGAAAGCAAATTAGATAAACGAAGCGGCAAAAAAAACCTTTGTATTGCAAAGTTGTTTTGCTGCCGCTCTGCAACCAAAATGTATAATAAATGGAGAACAACAAGCGCAAAAACGAAACATTTGTAATGGTTTGCACGTTTACTTAAAGCAGTGTATGTACAGGCACTAATGTCTTTCAATAGGATACTAAACTATGTCACGTCATTTACGAAAACCTCCTATCCCGGAAATTGTATTAAAATAACAGTGGCCAGTAATCGTTTTTATATGAGTCGCCAGATTTTATAGATATGCGGCTTACGATAAGTTTTACTAAAGAATGTTCAATACCTATCTGATGTGGAAAGTGACCTGATAGTTCCGGCGGGCTTCGGTCGAGTTAGAATAGAATACAATGATAACAATATCAACCTAGAAGGTACAAACCTACTCTATAGACGTTTGGTATACTTTTTACTGATGACGTAGTGATAAATTTTATCATTCGAATGCGATACGAGTATTATAAATAAATATCGACGTTTTATGTTAAATATCTGCCGGCTTCTTGCTCTCCCTTCCCTGATTCTCCTCTGAGACGTACTCCACCTTTGAGCGACTAACAATGGCGTTTTGGTCCTTAGGCATCGTTAACAGAGACGCGTGGCTTCGCGCGTCGCGTGCGGCGTCCCATACATTTGGATCTCAAACAGTATGGGACGTCGCACGCGACGCGCGAATCCACGCGTCTCCGTGAACGATTCCTTATTGCAAACGCCCGCCGCGTGCCGCCGCCGCCGCCGCCGCGCCGCCCTGTCACGCCGAAAAATTGTTTTGTAAAATCCTACTCCTAACCGTTTGAATTTTGTTCCACACATACATTTTGTACGAGTAGGTTACAATTAATTAAAGTACCTATGATTAAAATAGTTTGAATGTAATAAAAGTATTCTAAGAATCGGAAATGAAACGCCACTGATTTCCAAACACTTTGCAAATGTTGTTTTAGTTAAACCTGTGAGCTAAATAATGTCAAAATATATACAAGTCTGCCGACCCCGTTAGGGAAAAGAGCGTGTCTTTATGTTTGTTATACTCGTATAATTATGCACTTCACTGGTTCTAAGATATTATTTAAAAACATTGTTTTCCACTTAACATTCGGGTCAATTGCCCACTACGGATAAATTGCTCTACTATAACAAAGCGCACAATTTAGAATGCGTCAAAAAAGTCAAAAGGCAAATTACACTAGTTTGTAATAACAATAGAGCGGTGAGCACTCTAAAGCACTAGTAAAAATTGAAGCGTTAAATGATTTCGTTGGACTTCTACGGAGACTTGGTGGTACAATTTGGTAGTACGCGCCTGTACGGCCCGGATAGCCAAGGAAGGGCGGGTTCAAGTCCCTGCCCAAGCTCAATGAATTTCATATTTCGCTTCGATTAGAAAGATATAGTAGATATACGCTAACAGACGACATCTGTTGAAAAAGCAATAAACTAAATATTATTTTAGAATTTATATTTCTAGAACGCGATAACAAGCCAGATAGAAAGAAGGCTGGCGTTTAAATAAGACGGCATAACCTATGCCACAGTAATACCGCCCTCCCTAACAGGCATGGCTGTGAACATAGGCAGTCATAAATATACTTCACAAATAATATTTTATGTGTGCTGGTTACAACTTACCCAAGTTCGCAACTGCGCTGGCAAGCTGAGTTGCAGAAAATGCGGTTCCCTACATAACGTAACAGGTGAAAGAAATTGTTTGCATAATTACGATCTTGCTGACAATAGTTACTTATAGAATTTTGTTGTGTCTGCATCTGAAAAAAGTTTTATGTAAAATTAAGTAATTTAATTATATAGTTACATACAATGTGCGACATTTAAAATAATATGTTTTATAGATTTTTATGAATATTGACTTATTACAAACATGCAATAATTACAGCTGTTTTATATAATTCTACTTACCATATCTAAGTCACTTACAATTCGTGTGAGTGAGATAAAAATATAATAAGAGTAAGCGAAAATAGTGACGCTGTAGGTAATACTTGTAGGTATTATAGAGATAAGCCAAGTCAAAGTCAAAGTATTTATTTTTAACTTTGGGATATTTACGTCAATTAGTTAAGTCAGTTACATATTCTATTGTGGCGACGTCAGAAGTTTGGCTGTCTTCTGTGGAAAAGAACTCGCTGGAAGAAACTCCACACACAGGCGATTTTCAAAATACAACAGTAGTTTAAGACCTTCTCAATAAGAAAAATTTTTGAGCACACAGATTGCACTCCCAGTACCTCAACGATGATTATATAACATGCAAGGGCAACGATTATAGATAATAACTAGCTGTTCACCCCGCGGCTCCGCCCGCTCTCAAGGGTATGAAAAATAGATAGTAGCCGATTCTCAGACCTACTCAATACGCTCACAAAATTTTATGAGAATCGGTCTAGCCGTTTCGGAGGAGTATGGGAACGAAAACTGTGACACGAAAATTTTATATATAAGATAAGATAACGATAATTTATTAGATTTTGCATGATTAAAGGGCAATCTAGGAATTGATAACAGATGGGCACGCATGTATGTAATGTACCAATCTGTTTGAGTATACCGAATTCATATTATGTAAATTCATATTATTATTTTTAATTTATTTTATTATTTATTGCACACAATCATTTCACAAATACAGAGATATGAATAAAGTTGACACAACAGGCACAACCTACTAGAATTACTTCTGCACACACGTGCACATAGTCAAATGTTGAGTGTGAAGTTGAACCCCCGCCCTGGGGTAGCGTGATTGACTAAGGCGGGTACGAACTTGATTATCTAGCTAGAGTAAATTTTAATGATTTTAATGATTTTTATTATTGTGTGTGTGTGTGTGTATGTTTGTAATGAATAAACTCAAAAACTACTGTGCTGATTTCAAAACTTTCACCATTGGAAAGCTACATTCACCCTGAGTAACATAGACTAAATTTTATTTTCAAAAAAATTAGGGATCCTTATACTAAATCTCTAATGATTTAATCCAAGGTGTAACAAAAATACCTAAAATATTCCTAATAGGTAATTGAATGGGCTCCGAAACTACTGAACCGATTTTGGTACAACTTGGTACAGAATAAACCTTGGGAAAGAACAAGGCTACGATTTACAAAAAAAAATTAAAGCAGGCGGAGTTGGCACAAAGATAAAAGACCTTGCGGAAGAATTAAAAGAAAAATTAAATTAAATTTAATAATGGCTTTAAATATTTTTTACCAAAACGTGAGAGGTCTTAGGACCAAAACCAATACATTTTTAAATAAATTGCTACATCACGATTACGACGTAATAATATATGTTTAACTGAGACTTGGCTTTTACCGGGTATTTATGATACCGAACTTTTCGACACCCGTTATAGTGTTTATAGAACAGACCGGGATTACGAGAGGCTAGGTATGTCCATGGGTGGCGGTACGTTGATAGCGGTTCGCAGTGGTCTCGCGATCGAAAGCACGCTTTCACGAATAATCCCGCAGTTGCCAGGTGATCCTGATATCTCCTACGTCAGTATACGTATGGATAGCCATAAAACCTCTGACCGTCTTTATATCTTTTGCTCGTATTTTCCACATAATGGTGACCAAGCATCAGCTGAGCTTTTATTCTTTGACTTTTTATCTGATTTAATTCTTGACCAACCATGTAGCGAATTTTTGGTATTAGGTGATTTTAATGTAACTGACGCCGTATGGAAAGTGGACCCTGATTTACCTTATTCGTATATACTGTCGAATCCTGCGCATAGCACCCTCGTCTCACAAGTACATGATTTTATGTCTTTCACGAATATGTACCAATGTAATGGTGTAATAAATTTAAATAACAGGAGCCTTGATTTGGTTTTAAGTAGTGTTCCGTGTTGTGTAGTGCGCACGGAGCCCCTGGCCCTGCCGGAGGATCGTCACCACCCCGCGCTGCGCGTGGCGCGCGGCTCGCCCCGCCGCCTCGCCGAGCTACGCCAAGCGCCTCGCGCCGTCCGTAGATTTTTCTCAGCTGACTACGATAAGATTACTGCCGCGTTAAGTAAAATAGACTGGGAGTTTCTTTTAAGTGTGGTGGATATCGACGTAGCCGTAGATAAATTTTACACGATTATTAATAGTATTATCTCGGAATTTATTCCTTTAAAAATAATCCCTAAAGAAGGTAAATATCCTGTTTGGTATTCGCGCACGTTGATAAAATTAATTAATAAAAAACTTAAAGCTCATAAGAAATGGAAATGTTACCATAGACAAAATGACTATAATACATTCTCTGAATTACGTTCGCAAGTTAAACACTTAATGGATACATGTTATAATTCATTTGTCTCTAATTCCGAAAATAATATACGACGCGACCCCAAGCAGTTTTATACTTTTATTAAATCAAAAAAATCTACCCCTAGTATCCCGGATACGCTCTTCCTTGACGATAATACCGCTTCCGATGGTCAAACCATAGCTGATGCTTTTAATAAATTTTTCCAATCAGTTTTTGAAAATGATGCCGGCGGGACTAACCCATCTCTCACTATGCAGGACACTGACTATAAAACTACAACCGAATTGTTAATATCCTCCATGGACATCTCATCTGAAACGGTTGAGAAGTACTTAAGTCGCCTGGACGTGTCTAAAGGCTGCGGACCAGACGGGATTCCTCCCATATTTCTTAAGAACTGCTGTAAAGAGTTGGCCTTTCCTATTAGCATTCTTTTTAAGCTTTCATTACGGCGCGGTACTATGCCAGCTACTTGGAAACGCTCCCTCGTTTTACCTATTTTTAAAAGTGGGAACAAACATAATATGTGTAATTATAGGGGTATATCCAAATTGTCATCGATCCCGAAACTTTTTGAAGAAATAGTTTATGACGGGTTATTCCCAGTAGTTAGGCCGCTTCTGATCACCCAACAGCATGGATTTGTTAATAGACGTTCGACTGAGTCCAATCTTTGTGAGTATTTGGACCGAATTATCGAGGCTCTGGACAATGGTCACCGGGTTGATGCCGTGTATACTGATTTTTCCAAATGTTTTGATAAGATTTCCCATAGTTTATTAATTAAAAAATTGGAGGAAATCGGTATACATGGTGACCTGCTCCGGTGGCTTGAGTCCTATCTCAGGGACCGAACTCAGGCTGTAGCCGTGAAGGGTTTTACTTCCTCATTCGTACCTGTGACTTCAGGGGTTCCCCAGGGCTCGCATCTCGGGCCCCTGCTCTTTAATATATTTATAAATAATGTTTTGAATTGTTTTCATTTTTCCAATGCCTTATTGTTCGCTGATGATACCAAGTGTTTTCAAATTATTAAGGATAATCAAGATTGCATAAATTTACAAAATGACTTGAATCGGTTTGGTGAATACTGTTTGCTTAATAAGTTAGTTCTTAATGTTGATAAGTGTTGCACCATTTCTTTTAGCAGGAAAAGGAACCAGAATTTTTATAATTATACACTTTTTAATAAACGGCTTAAAAGAGTATCCGAGGTGCGAGATCTGGGGGTAAATCTGGATGATCAATTATTATTCAAATCCCACATTGGCAATATTGTGTCCAGAGCGTACAAAATGCTGGGCTTTGTTTTTAGACAAAGTACGGAATTTAAAAAGGTAGAAACATTGCTGGTTCTATATAACTCACTTGTGAGGTCTCATCTTGAATACGCTTCAACGGTATGGAACCCTCAATATAATATCTATAAAACTGCATTGGAACGTATTCAAAATAAGTTCATTAAACGTATGAGATATAAATTTAATTATTTTCCTTTTAATATGTTGCAAAGCTTGGAAAGGCGTCGTGAACACAGAGATGTCGTATTTCTATACAAAATTATACATAACCAAGTAGAATCACCTTACCTCCTAAGCAAAATATCCCTTAGTTGTCCAAGAGTTAACCTACGATCATCGGTTCGACCAACTTTCGCATTGCCACGGTCACGTACTAATTACGCCAAAAACCGCTTTATTATACGAGCTTGTAATTCGTATAATACCAAGTTCAAAGACGTTGATATCTTTCATTTAAAATTTTCTAAATTTGTTTCCACCATAAAATCACAAACATAAATTAACACGTTAAGTGCGAAACAGGGCTTGAAACACCTTGTCCGTGTCTCGTCTTTAAAGCGGTAAGAAAAAACTTAAACTTCTTTGTCGTGCGAGAGGCATAACTTCTAGCTGATTCAGAGTAAGAGAGAGATAACTATATGTTTGAGATGTGCTATTGATTCCTAGTTCGATGGTACACCAACCTTAATGCCGGGTTTGTTAGACCTAGTGCCGCACTGAACAAATATAATTCCAACACAGTGCGGAACGAGGTTGCGAACACCTCGTACCTCCTCGCACCTCGTACCGCACCCTACGCTAGCTTCATGCGGTTAGTGTTGTGCAACGCATACGAGGCTCGCACGCGACGAAGTAAGACCGCTACCGATTATGTCGAAACGTTGCCGAAAAAAGTTAACTGTGGAATTAATCTGAGCCAAAATCAGAATATAAGAAGAGGAGTTGTGAAGGATGTTACGAAAAACTCCGCACCTTCTTAACGAGCCCTAAAGCCGACAAAAAAGTGAAGAAAATTCTCACAGAATGCACTGGTTACAAAAAATATTATTGTTTGACATGTTTTAATGAAAAACACTAGAAAATCATCCATAAGTTTGGTGAATAAATACAATTCAATAAAATCGATATTTATTTTCCCATCACTAAATAGTATGAAAACCTGCCATTCTTCAGTGCGATACAGGGTATATTAGGCCCCACATTTTATTTTACCTATAGAAACTAAACTAACTAATCTAACCAGGGGCGGCGGCAAATTTAGGTTAATAATTTCATTGTAATAGTAATCACGACAAAAGCCGTCCACTTCATCTTATTTGGCGCCAAAAAAAAGGGATTTTGGTCTCCTACGGGGCGGTGGGGTTTAATATGCCTTGTGCCGCTACAATCTCTGGTATAGGACAAGGTTTAAAACGACCCGTAACGCAGGAATGGAATGTACAGATAAATCTGTGCCGCTGGGAACGTGTTAAGTTAGCAAGTATTATTACTTCCTTATGTAACTATTATTAGCTTCCATTTTCGAGTAGTTTTAACCTAACCTAACATTGTTGTTTGCTCAATGCATGTATAACTTTGAGTGAAAACTTAACTGGCTAATGTAATGTGTCTGATCTGATTGTTATATGAGAAAAGAAAGCTGTATGTTTTCCATAAATAAATAAAATAAAATAAAATAAAGAATATAGGCTAACTTTTGCCGCGGGAAAATACCTCATTCCCACGGGAAAAACTATTAACGCGGGCGGAGCCGCGGCGGGAAGACTAGCTTTTCGCCGCTCGTATACCGCCATGAAGCTATAATTGTAAACTTTCATTAAAATCCATTCAGTAATTTTTGCGTGAAAGATTACATCCACATCCACCCTAACAATTTTTTTGTTTCTCTGTTTGTCTGTTTGTCCGATTGTACGGGCTAATCTCCGAAACTGTTGGACCGATTTGAATTAAATTTAGCATTGAGACCCTATGCTATCTAAGGTTAGTTTTTACCGCAGAAAAATATCTTATTCCTAGGGGAGGCGTAGCCACGGGCTGACGGCTACTATAAAATAAAATATAGGATGAATAAACGGCTGAACCGATTTTACAGTGTCATTAATGCCGTGAGATTTGTAGATCACGGGCTATAATAACAGCTTTTTACGCAGAAATCAGGATTTTTCCCGCGGTAACAGGAAACCTATGTTCTTCCCCAAGGTCCATGGAAAAAGATAGATCTTTTTACTAAGTTTCATTAATATTGGTTCAGTAGTTTCGGAGCTTATTCAATGCAAATAAACAATCAAATCTCTCCTGTTTATAAAATTAGTATAATAGATAAGTTTAAAAAACCAAAAAGGTATTATTTTCTAAAAAAAAAAATGTTGAACGCTGATTGCAAAAATATGTACAAATTTTTGTTTCAATTTCTTACTTTGAAAATGTTTTGCACAGCATCTCCAAAATTAATATGAGTTACTTTTATTGTTAAAAATTATTATGGTTTTACTAATGTTTACCTAATTGTAATTTTCATATGTTTATATGGGTGAGTTAGCCCGAGATACGTATTTTAGCTTTAAATTGTGTGCATTTAGAATAAGAGCTTTATTTGTACTTGGTAATTTAATTACAAAAAAAAGGTAATTTATCTTAAAAAAATAAATAAATGGTAATTTATCTTATGGTAAATAAATGACCTACAAATCAATCAAATCAAATGTAATTTCTTACTTTGAAAATGTTTTGCACAGTATCAGTCGGAATTATAAATTATTTAGGCATGTATTTAACCCGGCGACAAAGTAATCGAAATCAGGGATACAAAAAAAATAAAAATGGGTGCTAAAAATAATGGGTTGGCGGCTAATGTGAGGTAACATTTTAAGCATGAAGTGGCTACTAAATAAATTGATTGGAAGGTAGTATTTAAATTGAAACTGGCATCGAGTATTTTGTTTTGGAAACTAAATTTATTTTTAAGCAGCAACATAATGGCAGATAAAAAAAAACAAATAGGCATTTAAAAAACTCACTACAGGGCCTCTATTTAAAATAAATGGGGTGTGTAGTTAAATATAATTAAGGGCAAAAAAAGTAATTATGGCGACACTTTAAGGGCGTTATTTAAAGTTAAAATAGGATGCTAATATAATTTTATATAGCCTTTTTTTCGTCATCGGTCCCGTAGCCAAGTTGGTAGTCTTGATAGTAGTAAACATGGATAAATGGCTCGAAGGACAGAGTAAGGGTGAGGCCACACGAGCGTAATTTTGTGAGTCGTGAGCGGCATAAATTCTGTCTAGCAATTTCAGCCGGCAGAAATTCAGTCCCCAGTGGTGTCCAATGACGACTCCGAGGTCAAAATTGGAAAAAATGGCCGCCATTTTGAACTTTTATGTTTCTGAACGGATTGCTCTCAAAATCGATATCTAGGGTCCCCAGTGGTGTCCAATGACGACTCTGAGGTCAAAATTGGAAAAAATGGCCGCCATTTTGAACTTTTTTGTTTATGAACGGATTGCTCTCAAAATCGATATCTAGGGTCCCCAGTGGTGTCCAATGACGAATCTGAGGTCAGATTTGGAAAAAATGGCCGCCATTTTGAACTTTTTGGTTTCTGGTCTGAATGCTTCCAAAATCGATATCTGGGTCCCCAGTAGACCTTAATGACGAATCTGACATCAGAACTGCAAAAAGTGGCCGCCATTTTGAACTTTTTTGTTTCTCGCCCGATTGCTACCAAAATCGATATTTGGGGTCTCCAGTGGACTCCGATGACGATTCTGACATCAGAATTGCAAAAAATGACCGCCATTTTGAACTTTTTAGTTTCTAGTTTTATTGCTTCCAAAATCAATATCTGGGGTCTCCAGTGGACTCCGGTGACGAATCTGACATCAGAATTGCAAAAAATGGCTGTCATTTTGAACTTTTTTGTTTCTGGTCCGATTGCTTCCAAAATCGATATCTAGGGTCGTAGGGTCCCCAGTGGACTCCAATGACGAATCTGACATCAGAATTGCAGAAAATGGCTGTCATTTTGAACTTTTTAGTTTCCGGTGTGATTGCTTTCGAAACAGATATCTGGGGTTCCCAGTGGACTCCGATGACGACTCTGACATCAGAATTGGAAAAAATGGCCGCCATTTTGAACTTTTTTAGTTTCTGGTCCAATTACTTCCAAAATCAATATCTGGGGCCTCGCCTGGAACAATCGAACCAGAGAAAAAAAAATTCAAAATGGCGGTCACTTTTTGGCAATTCTGATATCAGAAACGTCAACGGAGTCCATTGGAGACACCAAATATCGATTTTGGTAGCAATCATACGAGAAACAAAAAAAAACAAAATGGCGGCCATTTTTGCAGTTGATGTCAGAATCGTCATCGGAGTAGTGGACTGGGGACCCTAGATATCGATTTTGGAAGCAATCGGACGAGAAACAAAAAAGTTCGACATGGTAGCCATTTTTTGCAATTGTCATTTCAGAATTTGTCATCGGAGTCCACTGGGGACCCCAGATATCGATTTTGGAAGCATTCGGACCAGAAACCAAAAAGTTCAAAATGGCGGCCTTTTTTCCATTTTGACCTCAGATTCGTCATTGCACACCACTGGGGACCCTAGATATCGATTTTGAGAGCAATCCATTCAGAAACAAAAAAGTTGAAAATGGCGGTTATTTTTTCCAATTTTGCCCTCAGATTCGTCATTGGACACCACTGGCGACCCCAGATATCGATTTTGAGAGCAATCCGTTCAGAAACATAAAAATTTAAAATGGCGGCCATTTTTTCCAATTTTGACCTCAGATTCGTCATCGGACACCACTGGGGACCCTAGATATATTGATTTTGAGAGCAATCCGTTCAGAAACATAAAATTTCAAAATGGCGGCCATTTTTTCCAATTTTGACCTCAGATTCGTCATCGGACACCACTGGGGACCCTAGATATCGATTCTGAGAGCAATCCGTTCAGAAACAAAAAAGTTTAAAATGGCGGCCATTTTTTCCAATTTTGACGTCAGAGTCGTCATCGTCAAAGTCAAAGTCAAAATATAAAAAAAAAAAAAATAATAATAAAAAGAAATAATCAAATTTTAGTTAAAAAATAAATAAATCAAAAATAAATAAATCAAATTGGCTAATAGCCCGCTCTGTCCCCCCTCGCCCGCACGTACCCCGCTTCTACCCAACCTCAACAGTCGCCGCTCGCGCCGTTCGCCATTTTTATTTAAATTATAATTTGAAACATTTTAAAAGAGACCTTTTAGAAATTATAAATAATATCCGTTTTAATTTTATAGCTGCTCTTTACTAAGACCCAGAATTTGCTTTATTATATGCCAAGTAACAGTTGACAGAATACTATTTATATTACCTCACCAATAATATTAGTCGCCAAGTAATTATATTAGTCGCCAAGTAATTATTTATAGTACCTCACCTATAATTTCAATAGTCGTACTTAATATATTAGCTACCATAAAGTAGCCGCCAATATTTCGTTTTTATGATAGCCTGGTGTTGCCGCTTATTTACATTAAATAAACGCCGAAACATTTGATTGCAGCCGTATTAATTTATTAGTTGCCAACAGTTAGTCGCCATATCAGTTTTTAGTCGCCGCGAAAATAATAAGCCAATTATTTATCTTATATATAAAATTCTCGTGTCACAGTGTTCGATTCCATACTCCTCCGAAACGGCTAGACCGATTCTCATGAAATTTTGTGAGCGTATTCAGTAGGTCTGAGAATCGGCCAACATCTATTTTTCATCCCCAAAAAAAAAAAAAAAAAAAGGAACGCGGGCGTAGCCGTGGGCGGACAGCTAGTAATGTATAAATTTCTCTTTGCGAGTATAGTTTTTAGTAAAAATCGACGTAAACGCAAGGATTTTGAATATGTTGCTTTATAATTGTCTATTAGATACGAGTATATATTGCCACAATAATTGAACAATAATATGATAACAGTAGTTCACTAACATTTTCCTGTCTTCAATAGATAAGGTAGGTATTTCCCTGTTGTAGGACCTTTAATAAAAAAATAACTACAAGTAAGTAGGTACTAAGTAAGAGATAACAGCAAATTAAGTAGAAAGTGCAGGTTGGGTCGTATCGAACTATCAGAAAATAGAGAAGATGGGTGATTGAAAGAGAGTCAGCAATGAGGCTATTGAAATCATTGAAAAAAGTTAGTGTCTTATTGAAGTAAAACACATATATTGAGGAATCTTTGTCTGTTTGTTTGTTTTAGACCAAGATCTTTGGTACTCGTTGATGCGAAGGAGTAAGTCTGTGTCTTCAGTTAGTAAACATGATTGGAAACAAAATGGTACGCAAAGGCGCATTTGTTTTCCTTTTGATGGCGTCATGTTCATTCTCTTCAGCGTACGAGATATTCAGTAAGTTTTGATTAGGTACTATATTTATTTTCATTTTATGAAAAGTAGATAAAAAGAGTCAGATGAAACAAAAATCAAAACACCGTGTTACTTACCTCATTATTCATTCACACGGTAAGATATTTATTAGTTTAATTAAAGCATTGTAATTATAAATTTGATTCAATAAATACAATAATATATAGGTACATTATAATTATTAGACAAAGCCGAGCTCTTTCGTTTGTGATGGAGGCATGTACCTTACCCTATCTGAACCTACCTACTACTATTTTTGTGAATTGACTTCACTTCACATTTCATCTTAAATCAAAAGATTTAAAAGCATAACACATACATAACTTTTTTCAGATGAAACAGAATCCGATCCAAGACCCGGTTACGTGACAGTTACTAATACAAATGGTGATATAGTTTACATGTCAGAAGAGTTGTTGAGGAAGTTGAGTGAGGAGATAGAAACATGGCACTGGACCCCATGGCTGCGGACGAGGACCACAGTCCAAAACAACACCGTTGAAGAGCTGGTCTGCACAACTTCGGACTCGCTTGAAAGCTTCCCGGATTCTATTTTTACAGGTAATCGTCGGACGTGTTGAGTAATTAAAGGTTTTGTATTCACTCATGTGGTTAAATGTGATATTATATCTCACATAATATCTGACATCTGACTCTAAACTAGGCAGACCTAGTAGGTACGCTCAGACTAACAGCTACTTTGTAAATAAATAGGTATTATAAATACGTATATCCTTATAGAAATCGATGGTACCGCTAAATAGACTACGGGGACATCAGTGTTCCCGTAAATAGTCAGTCTTGCGGTGTGGGACAGTAGCTATTTGTTGGTTACACAAATACACAGGTAAACCAAACTGTTGGCAGTCTTTGTGTTAGGTTCCGTATAATAGGAGTCTGGTGATGAAGATATATTAGTCATATGTTTTTCCCTTAAAATCCCTATTCTGTATTTAATTTTTAGAGTTAATATATCATCATCAACATCATTGTTGTAATTGAATCTACGTTATGTTCTCAGAGGATCAGCTGCGGCGGGGTGCATTTCTTTGTTACTTTCTTTTCGGCGCGTACGCTTTTACTCTACTGGCTATTGTCTGCAACGATTACTTTTTACCTTGCGTTGAGATGATATGCGAAGACCTAAAAATTCCTCAGGTACTTACACGTTATTCGTTTTATCTTCTTTCGATCGACTTCTATACATTTCTATTAGATGCTTATCTTATCAATGTACTAAAAACAACAAACCTATTTTATTTATTTCTTATCTATTTAACACAACTATTAATGCATGAGTAATATTGTTGAATACTTTGATTTTCTATTTTGTTTTTATCTTCTTGTACAGACAACTACAGGATAGAAGTATACCCCCCTGTTCTATTTTACGATGCAGAAGTGTACACTTTTGTATGTCGTTGTCTGTATTTATATAAAAGATATTTGTTTTTAGAATGTGGCGGCAGCGACGTTTATGTCGGTAGCGACATCCTGCCCCGAATTCTTCGTGAACGTAATATCCACCTTCTTGACGGAGTCAGACATGGGTATTGGCACCATAGTAGGCTCAGCTATCTTCAACGCACTTGGTGTCGCTGCCATAGGATCCCTGGCCGCAACCAAAGTAATTATGTTTATTGAGATGCGTTTAAAACAAAGTGGAAATAATAGCACACTTAATAAAAAAACTAACGCACTTGAATTTTATCTTTTGTTAAAATATGTTTTGCACTATAATAGATATACATTTGACATATTTTTGAATTAATAATGCTATAGAATAGATTATTGATTCTCAACTTGGTATGTTGGCGGAACGTTAATATCTAAAAAAAATGCGCTGGGTATTGACTGTATTGGGATTTAGTGGTGTATGGTTGAAGGCGACGCGAGAGCCCAGACTTGCTATAGCGTGTGATTCTTTGTGCTTTTTGTTACTGATAGTGCGTTTTCGTGACATGATTTCCGCCCGCTTCAGTACAGCAAGAACTTCACAGATCATGGTTCAAGTGCACAATTTTAAACCCGACCAGAAAAATATAAATCCTCGCCATATTGTTAAATTTCAATGGCACAAATTTTATATCGGAAATTAAATCCTAAAATATTTGAATAATTCACGTGGCGACCCCGTTAAATATTTTTATTTTTCTGGTCAGGCTTTTTTTTGCATGGTTAGGTTAGCCCAGAAGATGCCCGGGTTTTAACTTTTGTCACATTATAAATAAACAAATGAATGTGCTGGCGACTCTCCGTTTCAACAAGTTTAAAATGCGCTAATTAGGCTGGATTAAGACCTGTATGCGAAATGTAGATTTATGGTTCATATGAATCACTCGCCTTACTTTAAATACTTCCTCTCTAAATTGTAAACATGTCTGTTATAAAAAACTTGTATAATGTCGCACAAAATTTTTAAAATTAATAAACTCTATTTTAAAATCTGAGTGACAAGATTTTATTTTTTAGGAATACAAAAAGAGGTTAAATCATACGTCCTATCTTTACTAAACGACTTGTGACATCTTAAGCCTATGACTAGTGGACCAAAATTATAAAACTGTATATTTTATACTGTTAGTCTTGGTGTTCAGTTATGCTTTATAGGGCTTCCGATATACGCGTTTATATACCAGCTGTCCGCCTGCGGCTACGCCCGCGTTGTTTTTCTACTTTTCCGTGCAGTTTCCCGAAGGAATTTGATATTTTCCCGCGGTAAAAACTATCTAAAATGTTGACCGGGGAACGTACCACCATACAACATTTCATTCAAATCGGTTCAACTTTTTTTTCTATGTACAGATTTTCGACCTCTACATTTTTATTATAAGTATAGATTATATGTGTACTATGGAAAAATACACAATATGTAGGTAAAATGAACGTGAATGCTCTGCGTTAGTCGCATAAACAAGTGCTAGATATTGTATCGCGATTCGCGATGCGAATGCTACCAACCAATATTATCCATGGATAACTGTTCATTTCAAACAAGCTTATAAAAATAAAAAACTTGCTCCATTGGGGTGCTTCAATTTGGTAGATCCTTTTGGTAAAGATATTTTTTTGTCGAACTTTCAACGGTAGGTAGGTAGGTAAACTAAACCAATTCATTAAAGTTAATTTCTAATACTATTAGATTGGTGACAAAAGTATTCATCACCTAATCTTAAAAAAAGATCACCAGATAAAAAAAAACAGTAAAATCTTATATAACATACGGACAGATTGCCAATGTCTGTTTTTGACGCCGTCGGTTAATAAATTACATTTTATTGTACAAAAGAAACCTTATCTCTAGTCTTTATAATCTACAATGAAATCAAGATCATTAATGTGATTCAGCTATACAAACATTACATTACTCAAGCACTTTACTCATTAATATCATTCACACAAACTAGACCAATTAAAAATACGTATCGAGCTGGCTACGTAGAATGCTTATTGCTGAGACCACACTTTTTAATGCCCGATTCATATTATTTCAGTCCTGTAATCCATTACTGCTGGATATTCTACTTATCTGCACTATTTCATTCATTGCATTCAGCTCTCTTCATCCAATGCTGCACTGGAAATATGTGAATTACTCTTTACTTTATTCTATAGTATATTAGCGACCCGCCCCGGCTCCGCACGGGAAAATGGTTATCGTGGGTTATCCTTAAGTATATTATGCATGTATTATATAGGTACATATAAACCTTCCTCTTGAATCACTCTATCTATTAAAATAAACCACATCAAAATCCGTTGCGTAATTTTAAAGATTTAAGCGTACAAAGGGAGGGACATAGGGACATAGGGACAGAGAAAGCGACTTTATTTTATACTATGTAGTGATGTAGTGATTAAAAAAATGTGTGGGTATCTATCCTTAAACATATTTGAGCAAAATGAAATGTTTTAAAAACACCCATTTAGACTGGCTACGAAATAAGTAAAACAATATTTTAGACCACACAAAAAGGCGATTTGCTCTTGCTACTATCTATATATGTAAAAATGAAAATGAAAATGAAATATGTTTTATTCGAAGTAAGATTTTACAAATCACTTTTCGACGTCGAGGCGGGTTCAAAATTTGGCTGTCTTATGTGGAGAAGAACCCGCCGGAAGAAACTCCACAGGCGTTGATCGCGTTGAGGCGTTCAAACTATTTTACAAAAAATATTATTTTATACAATTTGATTCATATAAAAAGAGTGCAAACGAAGTATATGTATATATTAGTTACGTTGGCGACCGTTCGATACTATCCCTATCATCATTATTATAATTTGAATTTGATAATTATGTATATTGCATAAATCTTGACTGCTAGCGCTATGTTTAATAAAAGTGTTGTAGTAAATAGTGGATGTTTTTTACAGTGGAGAATCTGTTGAATTCCTTATTGTATTAAGGTGCTTCCACAAAGGGGAGGTTAAACTGTTGCAAACATTTCTAATGAGTCACACCAGATGTTTATAAACAATAATAATACAAATGTTAGATGTTTATAATTGTTTATTAACATTTCTAAGCACTGGTGGGAGCACCTTTATATGACCCTCAGTGAAAATCTTGCGCGTTTATACCTAGTTCAATTTCATGATCAACAAAAATGCCATATCTCAGTTTACAAACTGCTATTCTACTAAAATGTGTTTAATTTTCCAGCCGATTCCGATAGAATTGCGGCCCGTGACACGTGACGTGATCATTTACATGGTGAACGTGAGCGTGCTCGTGGCGATAGTGTGGGACGGCCAGGTCGACTGGTACGAGGCACTGGTGCTCGCCATCCTCTACATCCTCTACTTCATCATTATGTTTAACAGCATCCGTCTGTTTGCTCTCATCGACAAAGTTATCTCACGCTTTTGCAAGAATCATAACACTGAAAGTAAGTTCAGGTACCAACTGACTTTTTTAAAAACTAAATCACAATACTTATTTTAGAAGCGTTATGTTCTTTTTTTATTTGTGAGTGATTTTAACTTATTTCAGGTAACACTGTGATTCAAAACGTCGATAAGACTTTAGAGGAAGGTATTGACAATAAAGGATTTGATGAAGTCAACATAGTGAATGGTTTTACATCAAATCCAGAAAAAAAGATGACGGGAAATGATTCTATAGGTATGAAGATATAATTCTTTGCCATGGTAAAAAAAAATGCTCATTGTATCAATATTGCTTTTGAGCATTCATAAGTGAGGAATACTTATTTAAAACATCCTTTTAAATAAGTATTCCTCACAAAATCTCAAAAAATTTGTTAAAAATTATTATTTATTATTTAAAATTGTATTAAAATTCTTTCTGTATTGTATTAATACTACTTTGTTTTTGCAGAGGACATATCTTCAGAACCATCAAAACCGATAAGTTCTATCTGGAATTTTCCGTATGAGAATTCAATCTTGTACAAAATATGGTGGGTGTACTCGTGGCCGCTGCGGTTCGTCCTCGGGTACACGGTGCCCAGCCTCGTCACCTTCAAGCGGTTCTATCCCCTCTCATTCTTCATGTGCATTGTCTGGATCGGAGTCAACTCCTACTTTGTTACTTGGAGTATGACTGTCATAGGTGATGTATATTATTTGTTTTTTTTTCCTAGTCGTTATTTCCCCGCTGCTAGATAAAGGTCCTCCTCTTTTCCTTCACCGCTCTCGATCTTCCCTATGTGAAATAATTCCCTTCAAAGGCGTCGAGGTCATCTCGCCATCCTTCTAAGGTTTGCCTGTACCACGTCGGCTCTCCTTTGAGGATTATGTGTATTATATGAAGTTTAAATATTAATGTAGGTACTTATTCATAATTAGAAATCCATGATTAAGATACTCTAATTGACAATTAGAACAATAATAATAAAAGTCACGTTTTTCAGGAAGCACCTTTTTAATACCCGATTCAGTGATGGGGATGACATTTTTAGCATTTGGCGGATGTTTGCCAGAAGCTATCTCAATATACATCATGTCTAGAAGAGGTAAGTTATACGTATTGTAAGATCGGCTGTACCTACGGAATAATGAAAAGGATGCCTGACTTTTTTTTAATAAAATTAACTTGTATGGGTAGCAGGAAAAAGTTGGAAGGTATAGTTTAGTAGTACCTGTAACATCCTTGAGCAGGAATTCTATAGATTTATTACAACATTTTAAAAAAAGGTCATAGTTAATTAGTTAAATTTTAATTAGTTCAAAGTGCGTTCGTCCCCGAGCTTACCGTTCCCCGAGCTTACCGTCCCGGAGCTTACCGATTTTGATAAAATTGATTACATTTTATTTTGTTTTTTTTTCTACTATTTCCAACTTGTACAATAGACATCAAAAGTGTTTTAAAGTAGGTATGAAATGTGTTTGTTTGGTTACTGCAGGCAGAATTATGTGAACTTAATGATGAAAGTTATAGGACTAAAAATGTATGTGTAACTGTTAAATTAAATATAGCAAAACCATATTTTTAAGATAATAATTGCCATCATTATTAATAAAAAAAACAAATTATTGTGATGATTAAATCCTGTGATAATTACACCAGCAGATTTATAAACGTGATTATTTAACCGCGATCTAGAACTTATTATTTATTCCTATAAACTATAAAATTCGACTTTGCACTTTTGCTGCTAATATTACTTTAAAGCAAGATTGACATTTTAATCGACTTTTTATAATAATTACAGATCGGTAAGCTCCGGGACGGTAAGCTCGGGGAACGGTAAGCTCGGGGACGAACCCAATAATACACCTTGAAAAACTGGTTGTTTATCCGCAACACAGTGGTAGTACTCATGAAACTGAACAAATTTCCCTAGAAACATGGGTTAAAATCGAAAAAAAAAAATTCAACTATTCATATAAACTTTAGTCACGTTTTGTATGAGAAGTTGATTTATAATTTTGAGATTTTAACTTGTGTTCCTAAAGGAAATTATTCAGTTTCATGAACACTACCACTATGTTGCGGATAAAAAACCACTTAAATTTTACGGTGTAATATAGTTAGTACAGAATAGAGTTAAGTCATGAACACTTCGGTCCCACATTCATTTTTTTTCTTTGAATATCACTTCTGATACCTAGGGTTGTTCTTTTTTACTGTCTTAGTGGGCGATTAGCCGTGGAAAACGGTTGCCATAACTCTTTATTAGGTGTTGTCTTCTGCAATACTAGATTTGTTCAAATGCTTGATTCAAATCAAAAGTGTATTTCTATCAATACAAATACTCCGATTTTGACATATCTGACATATGACATATCTAGCAACACTCAGTTCGGATGCGGTATTTATTTACTCGTGGTAAAGATAAAGAGCAGCCTTTAAGTCCAGGGTACCTACAAACTGTCTCGGAACAAAAAGCGGCGGCGGGGCGCTTTCACGTTACATTTGAATGTTTTAGGAGAGGGGGGCATAGGAGTATCGAACGCACTGGGAGCCAACTCGTTAGCGATTCTGTTCGCCCTGGGGATACCGTGGCTCATCCGCACCGTGACCCTCGAGGCGCAGGGCCACGAGCAGTCCGCCGTCCTGATCAACTCGTCCGGCATAGACTTCATCGTGAGCTCGCTCCTCGTCGCCGTCGCCTGTCTCTGGATCACTCTCTGCATCGGCAAGTTCCACCTCAAAAGGAGCATTGGATTCGTACTCATCACCTTATACTTGATATTAATAACCTTCGCAATTCTTGTGGAAATGGGTGTTATATTAGACAGAACCACCTTTTCTTTTGCTTTGTGTTGAAAGCAACATAAAAATACTAGGTACTTTTCATAAAAGAGTGTTTCTTTTTGTGTTATGATGATACTTATCTTAAGTTATTTTGTAATTTTGGTAATAACTTATGTGAATTAGTGTCGTCTGTATTTGGCCGGGTCAGAGTTGCATGTGGAGTACTTTCGCGTTAGTGTATGAAAGGTAACAGTTGAAAAAGGGACAGTTGACCCGAATGTTGTGATTCATTTGAATTTGATGATGATAGGTGCAAATATTCGATTAAAAAGATTTAATGATGACGCAAATAATTTGATTAAAAATATTTTTAGAATATAAATTATGGATAAAATCTATACCGCATCGTTATCCAGATCAGAATAATCTTTCTACGTACTTAATTACTTTAGAGGAAGTTATTGATAAAATCACATAAGTCTATAGGGTAAAAAATTGTGTAAAGCCTTTCAGGACTTTTTTTAAGCTCTTTTGATCTTGACAAGAACTGGAGCGGCGAAGACGCCCGCTCTGAGCAGGGCAGCCTCCCGCGACCCTAGATCGTAGGAGTACCTTGTGAGGAGTTATACACACATCAGCGTCCGGGCCGTCTCGTTACAGGCCAAATCCTGGTTTTAGGTTTGGCCGAATGGAAAAAATCTTTTCATATATTTTTATGGAGCTAGATTACAGTAAAAGGCAAGGAAAATCAGTCATCCAGTGTCTGGGCCTCTACTGGAGCTTCGTTAGGATTCTTATGTATTTTTTAAAAATCTCTAAGAGATGAAGGGCGGTAGCAGACGAGCGGCGTTGTATCGCGGTGTCTACTCAATGAGTACCACAATAGAACTTCACGCCGAGCTGCGGCCCTTTCGCAGTGCGCAGAACATTGTTGTATTGTTATCTTTTACTATTTATTTTTGTTATAACCTTTTTCTGTGCATCTTGTTCTGTGTGCTGGAAATAAATGCATTCTTATTCATATTCTTATTCTGATATGGTTTGATTTGAACACGCCAACTCTATCACTGCGTGTGTGGATTGTCTACATGGGGCTCCCATACTACTCGTACATTGAAGTGAAATATAACCGTATTTATATTTTTTCTAGTCGTATTATTAGAGTAATATTTTTTATTTGATTGCTTTTGTATGAATTTATTATGGTGTTTTTTTTATTAAATACAATCTCCGGATCATCTTTCTTTTAGTTGTAATTATCAATTGATTCCATCAGGAACAAAAGAAGAGTAATGTAAACTGGGTTAAAAATAATCTTGATTTACCTAATAAAATATTATTATCATTATCACATACGAGCACATGATCGCCAAAACCGGAGTTGAAGCAGTCGCAGTGGTCGAAGTCGGTCAAGGAGATATAAGATATAATATTATTATTAAAAGAGTAAATGAGAACAAATAATGATGGAAAGCGGTGCACGATATAGAATTAGCCAAAATTTTAATGTTATATTAACTTTTACAAAGGTTGACAGACTGAGAAAGTTAGATATAAGTCCTCAAATTACTGTGGGAATCAACTACTATCACCGACATTGATTTGATTGGAAAAAAAATCCTTTCATTTGTCCTCGTACCTCACGATTAAATTATCATAATTTCTTGTAGTGAAAAGAGATTTCGATTTGGCATCAGAGTGGAAAGCCGCGCTTTGTAAATGAATTGGGAGCTCTTTGTCAAAAATGCGTTTCGTCAAAGTACAATCTAAGTCAAATTCTCTCTTTACATACATGTTATAAGTAACCTCGCTCGGTGAGTAACGTAGTACTAGTAACATCCTTGATTGTGATTGCTACTGACAAGAAAAGGTGAGGTAGCGGGAAGGGTTTTCATTAAAACAGCGTGTTGCGCTGTGTTGTCTATGCATAGGTATGTGTGCCAAAACCTTATTATAATCTATGCTCATAATAGATTACTTTTATGTCATCGTAAATTGTCACTTTTGGTGTCAATATTATTAAAAATATTGGATACAAGCATTGTAAAAATATACAAATTATAAATACATATATTTCTCTATAATACTTACTACAAAACAGCAAAATGTCAGCTTCTTTAGATTCATCATTGGATCCTATGGAAGAAATTCGATTCCGAAAAAAAAATTCAAATCTTTGGGTAGAAATACTAAAAGACACCCGTTTCACTTTTGATGAATTAGAAAGTAGGTATTTGATGTTATATAATATTGTCGTTACTGCATTTCATATTTCATTAAGGAAAATCTAATGATTGTTTTGGTAACTTCCAGTGATAATGGTTATCTTTTTCAAAATTCAAAAAAGGGATGAAAAGCCTGCAGCGATTGATTTGATATCCAGGTATAAATTTCAATAAATGGTCAGACTCACACCAAAGCAATAATGAAAAGACAGAACGTCACTAAGTAAATGGTAAGAAAAAACTAAGAAAAACCAAATAAGTTTTTTGATTGGAACAAAGACAAATATGCATTAAGTCCACCGTTCAAATTACCTGCGAAATTAGTAAATGCGTAAAATGGCAGACTACAGACCATGAAATTTAACAGGGTAATTTCATGCCTGTAAATCAATTACTAGTTTCGGTGGTACATTTAATCTAGCAGGTTTTTATATATGAAAATAATTTAAGTGTTTTAAATTAAAAAAATATTTTAATATCTAAAAATCTGCTAGATTTTTTTTTCCACTGATATGAGCAATTTAATTTACGGACGTGAAATTACCTAACTATGGTTGAAGAGCCTTATTGGAATAAAATATACTCATGGAAGGTGTATAAGCTGTTTCAAAAGTTGATCATATTAAAGGCTCTACAATCGATTGAATTCTACGGTGATGTACGAGTACTAGTAAACTGGAAATACGTTTCCTGCAAACGTCATTGCAACGTTCCGTCTTTCCATAATTCCTTTTGTATGAGATACAGTCTTACTTTAACTCACTGTAACATAAAATAGGAACGACCTAGGAGGCCGAGCGATAGAAAGGCACGGTTCCGGGGTCGAATACCGGTGGGAGGGACATTATCGAACAAATATCACATACCGGTTCGCCGGATAACGGAGATACTGGATTGTCAGAAAAATAAAATCTGTGCTTCATACATAAGGCATGTAAAGTTGGTCCCATTTATCATCTACGGATGTAGTTGTTACACGAGCCATGTCAGAAGCCTTTAGGGGGCTTAATAATTATGACATCAGGGTGTGGGACAGATTAACTTCAAAACCCACCCACACGATGCAAGCAAGCAATAGTCACCTACATACGTTTTATGATATTTGTATAGGGCTCACTTTAGAGACATGTTACACACTGGCTTGGGAATGACCGACGCGTACATGATGGAACGGGTGATGGTAGCCCTCGACCGGGGCACCTCCCCATATGTCACCATGACCACTTTTGCTAAGGCGCTCTCCCTCTATCTTCGTGGAGACTTAGAAGAACGTATAGTCTACGCGTTCACGGTTCGTTAATTAATAGGGTTGTATTAAAAATCACTTTAAATATTATTATCATAGCAAAAAAATTAATGGAAAGCACTATTAAATACTAACTAAGTAGGTATAAATTAATTTGTTTTGTTATAATTTCTTTCGTATTTTATGGTTGCACTGCTATTTATATATATCCATTTAAATTTGAAATATTTTGAATTGTCCTTTTTCTTAGCTGTTGTTCAATCGCTAAGTTACGTGTATGTGAACATGACCTAACCTAATTTAATACTACTCCGTGTCTCAAGTAACGGTGCCCACGATTACCAAGTTTATTTGCAGCCAAGAGCGCACCCATTCCAAACAGTGCGAAAGCAAATTAGACTATCGAAGCGGCAAAAATACGTTTCTTTTGCAAAGTTGTTTTTGCTGCCGCTCTGCTAACACAATTTATATAAAAATAGTAAGCGCTAATAAATTCGTAATCATACGTATTTACTTGAGACGCGGATTAGTTGTTAATGACACTAATCATTCATCCGTCACATCATAAAGCACCATAATGAAATACTTACTGCGCAATCACATAATATTTTTCAGTATCTAAATATCTGGAAGTGTTAAAATAATAGTGCGATCCATTAATTTTAAAGTTAGAACTAAGTTTTTATTGTGTTTTGAGTATATATATCTCTATCAAAACAAATTCATGCCATTCCTATTAACTTTGTAACAGCGCAAGCACTTATAGGTGTGTTGGAGTTATTAAAATGTTATTAAAGTGATTTACTTTCATAGTGCTACGACCTTCTCGGAGAAGGACACTTAAGAAGGGAAACTATGTATCAGCTATTGAAAAAAAGTTTAGCAAAGGCTTCTCGGGATGATGATGTTGAGGAAGCGGTTAAGGCAAGTGTCATATAGTTTTTACAATTTCGATTTTTAAATAGAGCTCAAGTTTGCGTGGCTATTGGCAACGAGTTTTCTAATAGTTACACTTACATTTATAATGGACTTTTAGCACAGAATCGCTATCTCACAATGTTTGCTCTGTGGATTTCTTCTTTATGGGTAATTATGAGTTTCAGCATGCTCTTCAAGAAGTTTTGATTTAGCTAGCAGCCACTATCTATTGTATTGATATAAATATATCAAAAGCTATAGCTTTTAGCTTATAATAGCTTTTTATATATTTAGCTGCTAAATCCAGAACTTCTGCATAATCAGCTCATTAGTTGATAAATAGGCTACATAATATATAAGCTGAGCTGCATTTTAAATCGGTGTAGCTCCTCAAACCATACTGACGACAATACAATTTGTTTGACAGGAACTGGTGGATATAATGGTGAAGCGCATGGACGTGGATTTGGATGGAGTCATAAATTTTAATGACTTCCACGAATCGGTGGTGAAAACGCCACAGCTCCTGGAAAGCCTTGGCTATTGCCTCCCGGAGCGCCCAGCCGTTTACGCCTTCTTAGCCACCTGGTGCCCGAAATGGGGAAAAATGTAGCTAAAATTATACAGCTATTTTGACCCTCAAGGAATATTTTACATGTTCGTTAATGATGGTACCTACATACATTTGAAATAATTATAATAGATCCCTAATTGTTATATTAGTTTATTTTTACCAAATGGAAACTCAAACAGCTCATTGACGAACTTTGAACCTCATTCTTAATTTGTTTATATTTACCTCTTGTTTATCTTGAAATCTAAAATAAACTATGTACACGAAATATCTTCCTTTTCTCTACCACTTTTCGGTCGTCTTAGTTTTAAAGCATATTTATGGGTAGGTTGTAACGAAACGTGTGCCCTAAGAATATTAATATTTAGAAGAATAAGAAGAGAAGAACAATTCCGACCAATTGATCCATAAGCATATTATCCAAGGTTGGGAAGGTAGCGGTTAATTTCGAATCCTACACGATAAGCAAGCGCCGACCTACTAATGGCCTATTGTCCCTTACTCGTACTTAATTTTGCTACTCTTATCATTACGAATATCATGGTTCGAACCTTAGAGCAACGCGGGCCTTCCTATCCGGTACGGAAGGCTATGAATATAAAGCTTGGAAGGTAGGCGTATTACCAACTAGGCAGGGTAGGGTCTGATGAAGGATCCCAAAGTTAGATAGGGAAACTCTTCAATTAAGAATCTTAAGCGTGTTTTTCTAGAGTTTTTTCTCTCAGTCTCACATAATGATAAATATGTATCTAAGAAAAAAATCAAAGACTAACTTAATTGAATTTTTTATTTGTTATAAGTAATAGTTTACTACATAAGCCACGTGTATATAGGCTGAACATCAAAGTATACAACACAAATTGTTTTTTATTCCGGGTAGACAATGGTAGGTACAGAGAATCAAGACTTAGTCGTGAATACCTACTCATGCAAAGTGATGTGCAAAATTTTAGAGAGTTCATTATTCCAAACTGCAATTTACACGTACTCTTATATGAAAATTTGTAACATTCTATCTATATAATTGCTGTATAGATAATTCACTTTGATGGCTTACTACTAGTAATGTACTACATTTTTGTGTATGTCAATAAACCCATCAATGAAGACGAAAACAAGTAAATACATTATTTAGTAAAATCTCTAACATTTAGTCTGTGGGGCCTATATTACACACACTGTATAACTATAACTGATTGTTTTTTTAAAATAAAAAAGAAATACCTGTGAACTCGGAAACACCGACCATGCCCATAATAAGTTTCAGGGAGGGCACCCCAGAACGTCTAAATTGGCTGCGATCGAATCCGCCCACAGAGTAGAATATAAAGATAAGTAGAATAAATAATTTACTGATTAGGCATTTTTAATGCTGGGCGATCACACAAATAAATTGAAGAAAATTTGGTTGAATTCTGAGTATCTGTGGCTCGCTCGGCTATCGCCAACCGCGGACGTGGCCCAGAGTCTGCATGCAACCTGTGACATAGATTACACCCACACTCTTTGTCACAGATTGCATTTCGATTCCCAATATTGATCGCGCTCCTTGCGTTCATGAATTGTTTGCAGTTTGCCTTTCGCCTTCATGCTATCAACTAGCATTAGAACGATGGCGTCACTATGCGGAACGGATTGTTTTAAGTCTTTAGGTATTTCTACTTGATTTACCCAATTTTAAGTCTGGCCATGTACAAATACCTCAAACCCAACATACGCCCTCCTTAGTTACTTAAGCTCAATCACAATTGTTTTATTAGACAAGTATATTATTTAGACAAGCTTCTTACAGTAACTTACAGTTATAGAAAAAATTATGTAGATTCTCTTGGTTTCCTAAATGTATGCATCATCATATAAATGTATTGTCAAACATTATTTTGCCTTAGATAAAATAGCAGTCAAGTCGAGAAAGTTTATTCATAGAGCGTGATTATAAAGATAGCACAATAAAGTAATTAGTTACCACTAAATATGGGTAATTAATTACACGATATTGATAGAAATATAGTAGCAATTAGAATCACAGAGTAAAAAGTGAATGTTGATATTCAGGGCACATACACATTATATTTATTTCTTAGTAATCTCTAATGCTGAGCAAATACTACAACCATACGAAAGAAGAGCAGAACTGTATAATATGAGCCTGGCATAGTGTTTGCTCGGTAAGGTATCCGAAGCTTACAGAACCGAGGCAAAGAGGCTCATACAACAAACCTACACGAGTTGATTCTGCTCCCTACAGCGCTATAACAGCAGTCTGAGAGGCACCGTGATTGGGTAATAACACTTTGAACGCCAGACTACAAACACTTTTTTAATTTAACTATTTTTTATCTCAGTTATATTTTTTAGACATGCTGTAATTTATAATAGAGCTTTTTAGCAAAATCTTTCCACAAATGTTGTAACTTGCCATTTGACAAAGGGAAAATAATGTGTAGGTATAAATCGCGGTTGCTGTAAGTCAACTCGTAATTTTGAATTATTTTCCAACAAAATGCGCCAAAGCGCTAGATTATTTATTTCATTATTTGTTGCTCGGATATAAAACACGATCATGCATGAGGAGATTAATGAATGTGGATGAATTGAAAGAAGTGTGTTTGGATTGTAGCAAGTGGTCTCTGCCTACCCCACCGGGAAAGAGGCGTGACTTTATGTATGTATGTCATGACGTTCAACGTGTTAAGTAACTTGCCATACTCACTTAGCCGGTGGCATTATTACTCTCCTAATTATTTCAGACATTCTCGCACAACTGTTCACTTTGCCACTGGAGTATGATCGATCACATTTATTTATCTTCTTGGAGAATTTTTTTTATTTTATATGATGTCCAAATATGAAATCAATATAATTACAGTAAAAGACACTACTCAAAAAGGACTGACGAAGTGAGTGTATAACTATAGTACCTATACTTACACAACACTCTTAAAACTCTTACCGTATCTTACAACTATTTTGATAATTTCCAGAATAAATCCGTACTTACATATCCATTTAATAAAGGTTTTTTATACATTGAAAAACTACTTACATATAAGTACCTAACAGTTAGTACGGTTGGGGTAGGTATCATTATTTACATTACTATAATTACCACTTTTCACAATTACTTAAGTATCTAATCCATTCATTCGAAATTAATTAATTTTATCATACAAGTCTAACTTGGCAGAAGTATTTAAAATTACTGAGCATTTAACGTCACATGCATAATAGGTTCTTAAAAGAACAAACTGACTTTATTTCGGAAATATCGCTACCTACTTACTTCAGTTCTGGTTACAAATAATATATATTTAAAAACGATTATGTAAAATATCAAAATCTTATACATTGAAGGCAGAGTATCTCAGGATAGGTTCACAACACCAATACAATGTACTTCCTAATAGATAATACATTGATTCTATATAACATCTTGTAGATATTTGTCAATTTTTTTGTAACTACATTTCTAATCACTATAATATCTCACTTTTTGAATGTACCTAGTAGTATTCTATCACTATTGGTATAATTTAAGTTTTAAGGTTGGAAGGCGGTGCACCTATTTCGTTTATAGTACATTTATGTGATCTATGTAAATACGACAAACTATTATTTTTGTAAAAAACAAAATATTGAGAACGCCAATAAAACATAATATCTATTTAGTACATAGGAAAGTCTCCTGCATGTTTAGTGTTTTTGCTAACATGTAATTAATATTTTTCGAAGTTGTACATCTAGTACTGATTAAATACAAACTTTATAAAATATGTAACACAGTAGAGTAATAAAAGTTTATAAAAATATCATCAAACAGAATTAAAGAGTACATTCAAGTTGTGATTATCCTAAGTGACGGTCCAGCTGCACATATAGGTACTTCTTGAAAATATCACTCCTTAACTTTACTGATTAAAAAAACTCATTCATATAAAGATAACTATATATACTTATTTTAATATTCATGGCTATTATATTTATTCATAAAATGTATAACAACTTATTAAAATATAGTATGGATGCGCATCGAACCCTTTATAAGGCAAAACAGCAATATAAAATTCATTCGTTTTCGACTTTATGTTGAAGGTAGGGGAAGTTTAAAATTAAGGTGGCAATATAGTGGACACTGCTTTGTAAAGGTTTAAATAAGTACTAATTGTACGATTAGTAGTAGCAATAAATACTTGTACCTCAATAATCAAGTCAAAAAGATCGCAAAGCTGTGAAATATGATATCTTTATACGCACGACACGTGTAGTACCAATAACGTACAATGCACTTTAAATTAACAATACTTATACAAAGGTGTTACATCTCCTCAAGGTACAAGATATCATGCAACATAATTTTAGGTATTTACTTTAGATTAAAGTAACATCTGACACCGATGTACTTTGTACGCCACAAGAAATAAAAACGAGGCTTTATTTTTAGCGGATTTAATTTTTCCCATTTAACCAAGATGAATTTTAACTAATCCTTTGTTAGTAGATATGAAAGCCTTTTCATAAGTTTATATTATGTGATTCATACTTCTGGATCCACCAGTTTTGCTTGTAGCTAGTTTTTAATTTTATCGATTTACAAAGTAGATTTTATATATGATTCGGACGGTCAGGTTTATTCAAGGATGTTATAGTACTATACTAACGGTAGTACTTATATTGGTATAGTTAGTTAGTATCTTGGGTTTATTTATGTTTACCTATGTCAGTTGTTTTGTCTTTTGATGGACGTACGTATACTTAAACAGGCGTTGTTCTGAATTGAAATATGCACTCAAAAAATGTAGTGCGTTTGCATTTGACCCGCTTGCCAGCGTAGCAGGTGTGAAGAATTCGTAGCAACCCGTAGCAGCTGTAGCCGTAGTACGGACATACCTACTATCTAAGTTTATATATCTCTAGGAAGCCTGAATTCTGCCATTACAAATTTAATTATGCCCACTAATTTTATTATCCCTATCCCCACTTAATATTATAAAATGCGAAAGTACCTATGTCTGCCTGTCTGTTTTTTACGCTTTCACGCTAAAACTACTGAACCAATTTTAATGAAACTTGGTACAGAGATAGAATGGCCTTGGAAAGGACATAAACTCCTTTTTACCGCGGGAAAATAACTCATTCCCACGCGAAAATGCTAGCGCGATTGGAAAGTTTTGATGAAACTTGGTACAGACTACAGAAATAGAATAGACCATGGGGATGGATAAAGGCTACCTTTTACCGCGGGAAAATACCATATTCCTGCAGTAACATATACACAGAGGTAGATTGAAGGCCAGGCAGTGGCACAGAGTACTTTTTAACCCTGGAAAAAAAAAATGTCGTTCCCACGGGCGGGCAGCTATAGCTAAAGCTCGTATTATATAAATTTTATTGATTTTACCAATAACTCAGTGGGGACATATTTTTGATTATGTATAAATAATTTCACTATCTGTAGTTAATATCCATAAGTTTATTTTTGGTTTGTTTGATAAATTGCAAATAGTGACTCATGATAGCGATAAGATTTTTTTTTTCAAACGAGGGGTTTAAATTAGGTTAAATGTTTTCCAAATAGATTTGTCGCGCAAGGTTCTCTGTCTCTGGTTGTGTTGCCCGATTAAAGACGTGTTGGTAACATATTTTTACTTTCCTAGATTGCATTGCAGTTCTAGGAATGCCCTCACAACATCTTTGAATGCGCACAATAGTTGGTATTAGTAAGGATAACATTTGAAACATCTAAGTTTCAGTATTTAGTCTGTTTAACTTTGTACTTCTTTATGTACTGTCAGTAGCTAATCGTAATCTTTATTAGTTGATGAATGGGTATTATAAAATAAATTCCCAAAAAAAAATTGTCAGCGATCTATTAAATACTTCTAAGTATTGATAACGTTGTGCTTATATTGGGCGCTATAAGACAGAGACTAGAAGTCAGCAAAACCTATTCACTATCTATCTCATATATTTCTATATCTATACCTGTTTGTACAGAATAATATACTTCGTAATAAAATTAAACTGGCAGTGAGAAATACAATTGCCATATTGTTGATAACCTAATATGTTTTCGTTAAGAATAATATTTTATTATTTTAATTGGCTTGCTCGTCAAAACAAAAAAAAAATCTTTAACTGCTAGCTTTAAATAATATATACTCGTATAATTGTGCGCGCCGAAAATTTTTATTCTTTTGTCTAAAAAAGTAGGTACTAATTAGATGATATGTATAGCTTAAGCTGCAATTATAAATGTAATTTATTTTATTAGTTCAATGCAATAATCACAAGTTATAAATATCTTAACAGTACATTTAAGAGACTACTTTCGAAGTGTTCAAGAGGGAGTCAATGAGGCAGTAGCTGAAAGAAAGTGACAACACGTCATCAGAGCTTTTACAGATTTTCTATAACCTAAGTATAAATAATGTTTGAGCACTTGTGTTTGCCTTGTGTCTGGATGTCGTATATTTATATATGTATCTATATCAGCTATCTGACACCAATAGTAAAGGCTATGCCTAGTTTGGGGTCAGATGGCAGTATGTGGGATGTCCCCACATATTTATTTAATTATACCAGAATTAACTATTTCTCTTAAGCTAATCTCAGACAAAGAGCTAATTAACTAAATATTACAAAAACAAATCTCTTTATGATCTATCTATGCGGTAATCAAAAGGGATGTGTGCAAAATGATCCAAACATTTGTAAACACGTGACTCTGTAATTAAATATTCTTGGATAGGTAGTTTAATAAATAAAATTATTTTAAAACCGTGTCGATGACATCTGTTACCATAAGTTGAAGAGTGATTCCGTGTCACCACTCAGGAACAAAGTGACAGACCAGTGGAACCGTCACTACAGAAGAAAATAATAGGTAGTACCAACCCGTACCGTCACATAAGTATATAAAATAAAATAAAAACTGGCCTGGAGCCCGTATAAATTGTCAAATTACAGAAATACAATAAAACAAAAGATTGTAGTTAAAATAAAAATTAAATGTCAAGGTCACAATAAAATGATATTTAACATTATATGCGCACAAGTTAAGGTTAAGACCGTGGCGCATAATGAAATGACTATTAATGAAAGAAGACATTGTTCTAAAACAATATTGTATAATTATGAGAAAAGCTTATAAAACATATTATATTGGACAGTAAGATTGTTTATACAAAGTCTTTGTCCCGTTTCAACTTTTATCATTAAAACACCAATAGTACGGCTTGCTAGCTAAAAAATATAAGGATATCGGTCCCATCTGGCAGAAAGTACGAAACTTGGCATGAATGTAGCTGTTATATATGTGCTTCAATATCGATATGGAAACACTTCGATAAATTATTGTTTCCCCCCTTTCCCCCCCTTTTATCTCCCTCATTCTGGTTTTTTGAATTTTATACTAAAACGGTACGTCTGAGGAGTTTACTTTTCAGAGATCAAATCATTGTCGATAAATTGCCTACAAAACGATACTACATTTTATAGTGCTAAGATTAATATATTTCTATATACAGCCATCAACGTTTTATGAAATTTTAAAAACAGGCACACTTTATCTTCCTTACTTCATTTATAGGAAAACGACAAGAGTGGTGATAAAATGGACTAAAGAAGTCAACTACCTTATACATTAAGCTAAAAAATGACATTTACTTCATAGTCGTAAAGGCATTACTTCTAGAGTTACAGCTCACCGCGTCTGACTCAAGTACTCTTTTTTTTACCTTTTTAGCATACATCTTTCTGTTAACTTTGTTTAGCGTAGATTAGATTCAGATTTTCCAATTAGAAATAAAACAGTCCATGTACTAATCGAGGCCACAGTCTATTTACATGTAAAACTAGCTGTCTGCCCGCGGCTACGCTTGCGTTGTGTTTCGACATTTCCGTATTAATTTTTAACTATCCCACTTTTTTCCGTGATTTTAAAGTATCCAACATGTTGACCGAGTATATAAGGTACCACCATGCAAAATTTCATTTCAATCGGTCTAACAGTTTCGGAGATAAGCCCGTAGAATGTACTGCGCCGTATGAGTTACTAAAGTTTTTTAACTATCCCACGGGAACTTTTTAATTTTCTGGGATTAAAAGTATCTAAGATGTTGACCGGGATATAAGGTACCACTATACAAAATTTCATTGAAATCGGTCGAATAGTTTCGGAGATTAGCCCGTACAAACAGACAAACAGAGAAACAAAAATATTTAAAAAAAATCTGGGTATGTACTATATCGCTTTTTACATCCCCTTGAATAGGTTTATAGCATTTTTTTTCTATGTACAGATTTTATAGATTTTTTTAGTTATTCTTTGCACGGGCTAATCTCCGAAACTATTCGACCGATTTGAATGAAATTTTGTATAGTGGTACCTTATATTCCCGGTCAACATCTTAGATACTTTTAATCCCAGAAAATTAAAATGTTCCCGTGGGATAGTTAAAAAACTTTAGTAACTCTTACGGCGCAGTGTATTCTACGGGCTTATCTCCGAAACTGTTAGACCGATTGAAACGAAATTTTGCATGGTGGTACCTTATATACTCGGTCAACATGTTGGATACTTTAAAATCACGGAAAAAAGTGTGATAGTTAAAAATTAATACGGAGATGTCGAAACACAACGCAAGCGTAGCCGCGGGCAGACAGCTAGTTTTACATGTAAATAGACTGTGGCCTGGATTAGTACATGGACTGTTTTATTTCTAATTGGAAAATCTGAATCTAATCTACGCTAAACAAAGTTAACAGAAAGATGTATTCTAAAAAGGTAAAAAAAAGAGTACTTGAGTCAGACGCGGTGAGCTGTAACTCTAGAAGTAATGCCTTTACGACTATGAAATAAATGTCATTTTTTAGTTTAATGTATAAGGTAGTTGACTTCTTTAGTCCATTTTATCACCACTCTTGTCGTTTTCCTATAAATGAAGTAAGGAAGAAAAAAGTGTGCCTGTTTTTAAAATTTCATAATACGTTGATGGCTGTATATAGAAATATATTAATCTTAGCACTATAAAATGTAGTATCATTTTGTAGGTAATTTATCGACAACTATTTGGTTCTTGAAAAGTAAACTCATCAGTCCTACCGTTTTTGTAGAAAATGAAAAAAACCAAAATGAGGGAGGTAAAATGAGGGAAAAAGGGGGGGTAATCATTTCTCAGCGTGTTTCCATATCGACATTGAAGCACATATATAAAAGCTACATGTATGCTAAGTTTCATGCTTTCTGCCAGATGGGACCGTAATTCAGGTTAACAAGCCGTACTACAAAACCAATCGAGTAACAAAAATATATTTTTATATAATATATATAGTATTTTTAGTCATTTCTTACTGTTTTTTAGTTCTAAATATGGAGATAAAAAATAATTTAGTTTCGTCAACCTTCAAGTTGCTCATAGGACAATCAAACCATTGTGCAACGATGAATTAATAAATATATACATAAAACATTTACATTGCTTTTCAGGACCTAACACGTCATCAGATCTGTAACCATGACTAATTAATATTTATCACTAGGTATGTATCATCAGTAAGGGAAAAAAGGAAGGAACTCCAAGAGAAACTGAAAGCCGAACTGCAATGCGGAAAGCACGCCTTTCTAAAATACGACAAGCTTGTTGTGAAAGAATCAAAGGATGGTAAAGGAAAAAGGAAGAGGTCCCCCTTAAAATCCCCAAAATCGCTGGAAGATACTTATGTGGATAATACTTCATCAACCAGTAAAGCCAATAAAAAGCCCACTTTTGAAATATTCCATCAATACAGGGCTACAAATAAAGAATAGCAACTAACGATCACCAACCATACAAGAAAGAAACAAAACGGAAACGAAAAAAAAAGAAGTTAAAACCGAAACTTAAACAGAATCAACAAAATTACTCAATATTCCCCAATCCGGCTGGTCTACGTGGGGAATCAGACACCACCCTCTAAGTGAAGGAAACACCTTTAGGAGGCTTTTGTCAAGAAGACAAGCTAGGGGAGAAATAAATTGAAGAAAATGAAATTATCGTTACATATTTATACCCTATTCATCCTGGTATCAATCAGGGTAGGCTCAAGCCCCTCGGTGGGGACATATAATGAGCTGTTAACGAACGATTTATACCCTAAAATAAGCTATAAATAAATAAATAAATAAATAAATAAATAAATAAATAAATAAATAAATAAATAAATAAATAAATAAAAATGTATCATCATCAGTGGTACCGCTACGCAAATAGGTGCACCGTAACCTATCACATGTTACAATCATTCATAGGTAAAATATTATATTTACATAAATAATTTTTTGGTTAAGTCCTAACTCATAAAGCACATACAAAATACCTTGTGATACCTACTAAATATACGTAACGTACACCCTTGTCGTCTTATCACCAAAATATAACGCTTTTCTCGTTTACAAATTTACCCGCACTCAAAATAAATCTTTACGTTGCCAGACCTCGCAGCGAACTTCGTACAATTTCTGTGTTACTTTATTAAAGATATCCATATAATTCTAACAATTTATTGAAAATAGAGTGTGTATAGCTATTTCACAATTTAATCGGAACTGGGGAGTGTCTGTACTTTTCTTTTCGATTTTAGGTATTTTTAGAAAAATTGGTTTAGATAAAGAATACAACCTATAATACTTATCAAGGATTTGAATAAACCAAACAATATCAAGCTGAATTTATTTTAAAAATTCCAAGAATTCAATTTAAAATTGGTAGTTATTACATACTTAATTATAAAATATCGTTAAATCTACAAGTGTCTTTTCTACTATGACTCTGAATTTGTGATATGCATTTTTCTCACTTTTTGTCGGCTCTAATCATACACAAAGTGATACAAATCTTGTTATTAATTGTTTATTTCATTTTCATGCACTTTGAAGGGATGTAATAGAATATACTTAGCATAAACATCTTTACAATAGCTTAAAACACAAATCTCCGTTGATCCAATGCGTAATCGTATTGGGATGGTTTGGGTTGAAAATGGGATGGAAATAGGGCCTCGTAGTTCCTGTCTCTGATAGCTTCACTTTACATAATCAGAAGACAATCAACGCATGTAATTCATTGTTTCACCGAAAGGCTCGCGGCGGTGTTGTTGCCAATGAAAATACTAAACACAGTGAAATAAAATTCACTTTGCGCAGCTACGATTTTAGTCATATCAGCATTAATATAATTATCATGAAAAGACTGTCTGTCTGTCCGTCCACTATGTCCTGTCACGCGTGAAAATCATTCTACACCGGCAGATCTATTATTTACTTCCTTATAACAGTTAGTAGCGCCCAAATTATTTTCAAGGACAATATTAATATTGCGTTTTCCTATTTTGCATAAATTTCGTAGGTACGCATACGTTCTGAGACCCATTTTTGTGAGACTGATTATTTTATACGCTAGTACTATTACCTATCATTGTATATTAAATTAACATAATGTGAGCTCCCAGCAGTGAGAGAAACTCGCCGAGAAAACGGTACCTGACTGCATATGTTGCGTTTTTTATGATAGAATTTTTCATAAACATAATTCCTGGTTCCATTATGTCTAGGGAAGGGACTTTATATATTAAAATAGTATTAAACAATTACCGTATATTATATTTACATATATGGGCGTCCTTAGATTAATAAACACAAATTACTTAGTTTCCCTCTGAAGAAAAATATTTTTAATGACACATCTCGGTAGCTTTTTATTTAACACGGCTAAATTCGGAATCTGTTTTCTGTTTTATTTTTATTTTCCTCAGAAGAAATTACTTAAGATATGTGCGTCAGAAAAAAAGAAACCTCTAGCGTTAAGATTGCTCTCGAAAACATTTATTTGTTTTAGGTCTCTCTGGTTATGGTTTATATTAGGTACGTATTATTTATTAGTATTACAGTCGCCAAACTCCTTTATTCGTCTTTTGAATTCATGCGTTATCATGCGTGCTTTTAAACGCGCCATGTTATACGTTTTATCATTAGGCCGATATAATATCGTGGTACTTTAAAAGTTAAATATCACAAAATTACACAAGTTATTTAGTCCAATGAAACTAGGTTTACAAGTTACTGATAAGTAAGTTAGTTTTAGTAGTGGTATTGGGTTTACCTTGGATGGAATACAAGTTACAACAGATAGATTTGAATGAACAAACTCGTAGATTTTTAAGTTTCACAAAAGTGAGAGTAAATAAAAATCATGGTTCCTTAATAATGTTAATTGCAATGGACTGAATTGATGAGCCGAGCTCGGTTGCGCGTGTGAAGTGTTGCGGGACCGAGGCGGAAGGCGGGGGGCGGTGAGCTGCGCGTGCGTCGCCCACAAGCACCGGCCCGCTCTCGGATTACACTACGCGGCACTACCGTTAATCAAACTCTTTACGTACGCCCCGAAAACAGCTGGTACTGCAAGCAACCATAATAAAACGATTAAAAGGGATGCACGCACATGCGAGGCCGGCGGCTGCGATCCCTCCGCAGCGCCGCGCCCGCCGCCCGCCGCCCGCTCCGTGTCGCTACTCCAAACTAATCATACTCTACTGGTATTGCCAACTGCCAACTAGCACCTACTACTGCTATAATTTCTACGCGCTACTTTACTCACTCCACGCACTCAAGCCGAAAAGCAAACTAAACGTACAAAATGTAAGCCACGGTATGACCAAAAAGAGAATATCATTACGACGTAAATTTTGAAGTGATGCTCTAATCTCGACAAAGCCTTAAATAATAAAAGCGAAAGGCTTAAACTTTACATAATCTTTTGAATAATATTGTTTATACGATATACGCTAGTAAACTTGTAATCAGAATGAAATACCATAATAATATCATTCATAAGTCCATATGAATAAATACGTTAATATTACATACTGTAATTTGAGGATCACGGTCGAGCATATTAGGACGGGCAAAGAGGGCAAATAAGTAAACAACAAAATTAAATAACACATAGGGGGACCCTGGATCTTGCTCTCAAGAACTGTCTATTCACTATTTCTTCTAAGACATAGCCACGGAGAATCAATGAGGTTGCTTTGAACAGGCAGGTAGGGTAGAACACCAATCCGGCCTTGGATTGAACTGGTCCGCTCGTACAACCCAAGTCCTATTTGAACTTGTTTTTCGTGCCACAGTCAGCTTTGAGAGTGAATAAGCCATCTACAAGGCTTCTATATTCAAATTGAGAGACAGTTAGAAAGCGAAACACCGGGATTTGTGCTTAAACGCTACATGTTGCGACTCGCTTGCAGGGGTTCAGCTGTGCGAGGAAGCTTTTGCGACTTTTCAGTCCTAGTGGTGGTAGATCGGAGCATGCCAGCTAGTACGCACACCAACTTTATTTGGGGTTAGCTGAAGTCAGTTATAATTACAAAAGGTTTTTTAAGGCTGTATCTGTATAGTAAGTAAAGTAAAAACACTTACACAAGTTTTGTACAAGAAGAGCAGTCCCGTGCGAAATACGCAAATTCGCAAACTTTAAGAATATCGCTCGTGGCGTGTTTCCCTATTTGTTCGTCAGAAGATTTTGCTGCTAGCTGGCGCACTTTTTGCTTCAAATCCTTACTCAAGGACTTTGTAATATTATAGTAATAGCAACAACTGAAACTCGAGTGCTTTCATAAGACTACGCATATGACTAATACAATTTATAAATACCGTCATTTAAAATGGCATACTGTCACGTTCGTGAGAAAAGCACTCAAAGGTATACATACATACAACTTTTCTTTATCGCTCGCAATACTCTATGGTAATATTAGTCAGTCAGTTATCCACGTCAAATTTATTAAAAGTGAGGGATCTGTCTAGTCTAGTAGAACCAGAGAGGTTGGAAGCCGCGAGTAGAACGCCGAATGACATCAATCAAGCTCAAAGACGTTGCAAAAGCCGCGCTTCGCCACTTCTCTGATCAAACTTGCAAAACATCAACGATATTCTCCCTTTGGTTTTCCTTCTACTCGTTTTAAATATAAATTGTTTTAATGTCTCCTTGTATATATTTGAATTTCGTATAGGTATATAAAATAGTTTGTCTAATACTGTTTTGAGATGTTCCAGTGTCTTACGTTTCAGTAGCTGTATCTTACCTATGTATATCAGTTGTAAATTGTAAATGTTGATTTAAATAAATCGCATTCATTATTATATATTTATTTAAAGAAATGCATTTAACACTTATAATGAGAGATTTTCATATTAATTTTCCGAACACCATTAGACTCAATCAACTATAATGGTTTTTAAAGATTTTTGGAAATAAAGAAGTCAAGATCTCGACTCGGTTATGGTTACGATACACTGTACTATAATTCTATCGAGTCCTGTAAGCCCGCACCCCGCCGCCGTTTTTCTAATTTGTAATAATACGGTCCATATTAGTCAAACAGTCCATATAATTCATGCGATGAAAACTTCTCATTATGAAAATACATAAATTTAGGTATCACACGACACAATACCTATTAATTTAAGAAAAATAGTATCATACATGATTAGATTTATAAAAATATGAATTAAGAAATTACTACTCGTATGTACGCGGATAGTATGAACTAGATTGCATAAAGCATAAATCAAAAGAATTGTATTGTAATTTTTTCTCACCTTGTAAAAATGAGAGAGAAGAAAATTTTAACACTACTCGCATGTTAAGTTTCTTGTTTATGAATCTTTTTGGCTAAATTTATTTTTGGCGCATATTTCAGGATATTTCTGATGATAAAAAAATATATTTACATATAATGACCAATAAGTTTTGAATCTACAGTTATGCAAAGTAAGTTCGAAACGCTACTTTTAAAACATTGTTTTTAACATAACCAGGGGGGGCTGATGTAGCAATATGTTATATATGTCGGAGATTAAAGCCAGATTGATCGTTTAAATCGATTGTAAACATCGATGACAGTTTTTATTTTACTTTCTCGAGTATCCGAAGGTAGAATCGATATAGTTGACCGGTGTGAAGTTGGCGCGGTGACGTTTGACAGGAGGCCCTACTACCGGGAGTGGGACCGGGTGTTTCACTCACATAAATAGCGCTGCTCAGGGCGGGCGAGCCTCTTGGTAGATCTGCAGCCGCGTTGATAACTTTGTGTGTCTGAGAGTGTGATTCTGGTGGACGTACTGGTCCGGTGTGTTTTGTGATGTGTGATTCGATGCGAGATCTGGATGTATGTTGAAATAATGGTTGTTGGAATATTGTTTGTACCACAGTCCAGTGGTGTCTGTAAACCGTGAGTAAAGTGATCTAATTATCGTGTCGCTAGCAAGGTTGGCTAGGTTCTGTATTCGTATGGTGTTAGCTATGGCATTGTTATCATGACCGCGGGTAGAGTAACTGTAATATGGTCGAGTTACATAAGGTCCGGGCGGGGAGGCCCCTTGGTTGGCCAGTTTGTAATTGTTCAGTGTTTTCCATGCCAGTTTCCCCTTATGGCATTTTGATGGTGCTCGGATCTACCTAAACCCCTTTTAGGGATTGATTAGGTCCCGATCGCTCATGATAACAAGCAACCGAGTCGATGGTGGTATAGTGTGTTTCAATTGTAACGACATTCGATATAGTTGGTAAAGTCTGTTTCAATAGTGATGACAAATTGGGGTAGTCCTGACAAAGATCGTGTACGATGGTTCTCTAAAAGTTATTGTAGCATACGCCCACGCTTAGTGTGTTTCCGCGTGTAGCCCTTTGCGGGTTTCCTTTATTTATTTGCTTTCTCCACCACCGTTTTGTCTCCATTTCCGACATCAGAAGTGCGATAAAGGACCCTGTATTCTAAAGAATTTTCGGGATTAGGATCTGCAGACTACGGGATAAAGGATCAGCAGTTGGTAGAAGTTTATTTTTCATTCGATCTTTGGAACATTTTTATTGTGGGTAAAAAAAAAATAGTATGCTATGTCCGAATTATCGATATGTTTAAGATTTTTGAGTGTCAAATATTCGAAGTGATTTATCGGATGGATTAATTGAGATTTGTCTGATTTTAAAACGAATGAAGTAAAATCGGTTTTTCTGGTGGTAGTTATAGAATCAGAATCAATCAGTGTTCTTTCTTAACGTTATTCTGGGGTAATGTACACGCCGATTTATACTAGGTGCGGTAGTATTTCTGTTTCATTTTAATAAGATGTGGGTGCGTCAAGTTTTATTGTGTTTGTGTACCATTCGTTATCGTTAACGTAGTCATGATGTTGTACGCCAAATAATGCGCGCCTAGTTTGACATTTGCGGAAGATAACCCGTTGCAACAATAGGTCTTAAATAGGTATTTTGGCTTAATTTTCGGAGATTATTGGTTGAAATTTTTAGCAGTGTAACCTATTAGACCGTGCGTGATTGAAGTTTTGTGATTAATTGTTCGTTTTGCTACGTGGTTCGGAAACGTGATTCTGGCGCAAAGTACCCACCTCGTTCGATTTAATTGTGAAAATTAGTTTGTTAACTTCTTTGAAAAAATATTACGGAACGAAATCTGTTAAAATTGAACGATATTAACAAAGACGTTTGAAATAAAAAATTAACAGTTCGTTGTATTTTAAAAGCGGTGTATGAACTTACCTACCTATAGCTACTAGTCGCTCATGACAAACTTTTTGACGAAGTTTAACTGACTTAGACAGTGTGTTTACCTGACTATGATAATGATGATAATCGGATAATCGAGTGGTGATTTTACTTTGTTTTTGTAAATAGTTTTCAAATCTTGTGATAAAAGTTCTGTTTTCATGATTAATGTTATCCGCCGGATGGAGGCGATGATTTAAGGTTATCCGTTGGATAGAGGCGATGATTATAGTTTGGAAGCGATGAGTTTGATTTGTTAACAGAACATGATTTGTTTTCGTGATTTAAAATTTGGAGTAGATATAATTTGAAAATCTATACTCGACATTCCTTTTTCAAAGTATTTCCGTGGATTGTAGTTTGTTTTTATTCCTTTTTGAACTTGAAGTTTTCGAACAATGACTAGTTATGCTTTTTGAGATTGTTTTCTAATGTGTAATGTAACGATAATGCAATGACTCTGAAGACACGACCCGACGGACTGGGCCTTATCTAGTAATCGTGTCAGAGGTTCCAGAGCATGTAAGAGGTGCACGTTGACTGCTTTTTATGCGCAGTAACTCTTTGCGAGGAGTAGCACTTACGCAGCTGAGATGGTTAACTTCTGATAGGTTGCTAGGTTCTAACAAGCTGGATGGAGGCTTGTGTTGTTGTGACCGGATAGAGGTTACGTGATGTGAAAAGCCGGATGGAGGCTTGTGTTGTCGTGACCGGATAGAGGTTACGTGATGTGTAAAGCCGGATGGAGGCTTGTGTTGATGTGGTATCCGGATAGAGGTTACACACATGTTTTGTGACGGGATGGACGTCACATGTCTTGGGAGCCTTTGCAATATTTTTACCCTTTATTAAAGCCATTTAAATCTGATATTTTTATTATCAAGTTTTTTTGTTCGATAACTGATTTAACTGACGGATATGAAATCAAGGTTTTTCGGTACGGATTCATTTCAAAATCGGTTATGCTTAAAATTGTTTCTTATTGTTATAAAAAAAAAAAAAAAAAAAATTAAGTTTTAGATGTGGATACGCATAGTACGGAGCGTAAAAAGTGATCTTTTAAAGATTCGTGTTTTACCGTTAGTAGAAGTTGTCGAAGGGTTAAGTACCATTGAATTTCGATGAACGAAATTAGAGAAATTGTAAAACTGGAAGTGAGGTTCTGAGTTCGATTTTACTGTGGTGTAGTTGACCGAAGCGGAGGCTTGGATGAGCCGTAGTGCGTAGAAATCGGTGTCTGCTTTGAGTGGTACATTGTAGTTTTTCTAGGGACGCTCTTTTTTAAAGTAAGAGACGCGCTCACTTTTGAAACGGGAATAGTCCACTTTGAGTAGTCCGTGCATGCGCAGCGGGCTCCTTGCTCTGGCTGAGGTTATGTTGTGTTTTGGTCTTTGGAGCGACCATGGAGTCATGGAATTGACTTGTTGAGTCCAGGAGAGATGGACATTGGCTATGCGATAGCCGTCGACCGCGAATAAGATACCTCATGTTTGACTTTGAAATTGTTTATGACTAGTGATGTCACGGTGATTGTGACTGTAATGGTACTTGATCGCTTTTACGGTAATTGAATTTATCTGGCAGGAATTAAAAACTGTTTGACCTGGTAATGTTTTGTCAGGAATAGCCGAGCGGTATTAAGTGTTGCTTTTAATTAGTTTCGAATCCAACACACGAGGACGTGTGTCATCGCAGGATGGCCGTGTCGGAGATTAAAGCCAGATTGATCGTTTAAATCGATTGTAAACATCGATGACAGTTTTTATTTTACTTTCTCGAGTATCCGAAGGTAGAATCGATATAGTTGACCGGTGTGAAGTTGGCGCGGTGACGTTTGACAGGAGGCCCTACTACCGGGAGTGGGACCGGGTGTTTCACTCACATAAATAGCGCTGCTCAGGGCGGGCGAGCCTCTTGGTAGATCTGCAGCCGCGTTGATAACTTTGTGTGTCTGAGAGTGTGATTCTGGTGGACGTACTGGTCCGGTGTGTTTTGTGATGTGTGATTCGATGCGAGATCTGGATGTATGTTGAAATAATGGTTGTTGGAATATTGTTTGTACCACAGTCCAGTGGTGTCTGTAAACCGTGAGTAAAGTGATCTAATTATCGTGTCGCTAGCAAGGTTGGCTAGGTTCTGTATTCGTATGGTGTTAGCTATGGCATTGTTATCATGACCGCGGGTAGAGTAACTGTAATATGGTCGAGTTACATAAGGTCCGGGCGGGGAGGCCCCTTGGTTGGCCAGTTTGTAATTGTTCAGTGTTTTCCATGCCAGTTTCCCCTTATGGCATTTTGATGGTGCTCGGATCTACCTAAACCCCTTTTAGGGATTGATTAGGTCCCGATCGCTCATGATAACAAGCAACCGAGTCGATGGTGGTATAGTGTGTTTCAATTGTAACGACATTCGATATAGTTGGTAAAGTCTGTTTCAATAGTGATGACAAATTGGGGTAGTCCTGACAAAGATCGTGTACGATGGTTCTCTAAAAGTTATTGTAGCATACGCCCACGCTTAGTGTGTTTCCGCGTGTAGCCCTTTGCGGGTTTCCTTTATTTATTTGCTTTCTCCACCACCGTTTTGTCTCCATTTCCGATATATATTTGTAATCTACTCATGATTCCCTTTCATTTGATACCCATGTTTAATTTTTTTATTTTGTTTCGGCGCCTATTTTCGATTTTCGATTTTGTACCTACAAGGAGTAATTTTTCGAACTGCTAATAGCGATTTTCGGATTCAGCGATGTCCAAAACCCCCGAAAAGCTCTCTATAAGCAACTTATCACAAGATTGGCCTCTCACCTCAAAAACTAGCGCGATATTTCAATTTCTTTCCTAGTCTAGTATGAGATTTGCTTCTCCTGCTGAAAGCTGCCTCAATAAGCCGGAGCGAGCGTGTAGCTTGCCTGCCAAGAGGCTGTGACGCGGCGGCTCGCACGACGCATGTGCAACAGGAGGCTTTATTGATATTAACTCATCTGACACGCCTAGCACCTGCTACGTTTTAATAACATGGAATTTATGCTGAACTTTAAGGAAATCTTTTTTGTAAAGTCCTGTTGCAGAGCGTGTCAATATTATTTTTTGATCGAGGCGGATCTCTAGTTTTATCTAGATTTTGTTCAAGATAATGTTGTAAAGCTTAATTTTAGGTTCCGAAAATGCAACTAACGTTAATCTTATACCTTTCAATCAATCAATAATTGTATATTTATTTATAAATTTATTTCTGTGATCTCGGAAACGGCTCTAACAATTTCGCAAAAAATTTGGTATATGAGGGTTTTCGGGGGTAAAAAATCGATCTAGATTAGTTTTATGTTAGGAAAAACGCGTGTTTTCGAGTTTTCATGTGTTTTTCTTTCGACGCATAATATGGTCGCTAATTTCGTTCTGCCACCCACTGTCCGTCTGGTCCAGCCAGCGGGTTAAGCGGGTTAAGACGCGGACGGCAAGAAACGAGTGTTACGGGTTCGAATACCACTCGGTGACTTGCTTTTGTTTTTTTTATATGTTCCCGAGCTCGGTCGCCCTACTAGTTATGATTTTACACGGAGAACTTCTTCTAACACTTTGAAATGTTTACGCCAATTTTTGAAATTAATGGCAACACATGACTATGTAAAAAGATAAATATTATCTTATATAACTTAATATTAGATTAAACACAAATGCATACTTTATAGTAACAGCAAAATACTCGTAGTATAGATGAAAATATGCAAACAAGACAGTACGGCTGTATACACAGAAATATTCTGTGGCTGTATATCACGATCAATCGGTTACGAAAATAATGGCTAAAATAACTGGATAGGTAGATAATAGTACTAGCGTGTTAAACAGCTGAGTTTGAACCGTGCGTTCTCCAATCAAAATGTTGATAGAACTACTCTTTAGAATTACTGATTGTTTAATTAGCTAATCGTTTTGGACGTTTGGCATTTAATGATTTTATTAAGGTGAGAAACTATTAAAAATAATCTAGGATATGTATCCTATACATATATAGAAAGACATCCAAAAAGCGTTGACTTGTAGATCATAGAGGATAAAAAATATTTCAATAAAATTTCATATGGATGCGCGTCAAAACAATAATTAGAATTACGCAAAATCCCGAATAAATATCTTGTACAGGAATGTCAAATTTGTAGAGCCGGACATGAGAAAAAAAAACGAATGATACAAACTAACCCCCGAAAAGTGTATTTATCTATATTAGGTGAACTTTACAAACTGTTTTGATATCTAATTCTTATCGCAAGTGTTTTTTTTTTGGGTGCGTCGCATTTTATATAACAACGATTGGCATATTTTCATTTTAATAACGTTCAAAAGTTATAACAAACGATAGACATACATACAGTCACCTGCCATATTTTTTTAGGTATAACAATCATAATAATATGACATAAAATATGTTTGGTATAATTATCATAAGCTATAACATTCATCTCGTCTAACACTATTTGATATAAAACTTGATAGATATAATAGTCAATAAATATAAATTTGTTACCTACAATAAATAAATAAATAAATAATCATCATCTACATTGTAGACTACAATAATAGTTATAAGACCTAAATAATGGCAAAACAACCGATGCCTACCTACAAATAAATTTAATGTAAGGGCGGGTGCGAGCGAAGCGAGCACGGGAGTTCAAGGCACCCCGTCACGGATAGGTTAGGTTGACATGTATGCATGCCTGCTTGCCTGCATTCTTGCCTGCATGCTGGCAAGCATGATTGCATGCTTGCTTACTCATTGATTTGTAAGGGGCTTCAGGGAAATTAATCACAAAATAATAAGACGTAAGGTGTTATGTGTTTTATACATTATGCATTTTAAAATTAGTTCTTTAGTGCATTATAGCTTTTGAATTGTATGTCACATAAACATTATACGTATTGTTTGTTATTTGTTCTAATTGTATACTAATCGATAATTATATGTTTGAACATATTTTTTTCTAAATTTATGTCTAACCTTTATTATAACTAGCGTTCGTTATTAAAAACAAAATTATGTACAAAGTTGGTATATTTTTTAAATATTATGTCAATTGCTGTTATTTGTTCTATTACTTACCCGTTTTTTTATTTAGGAACTTTCAGAAACCGAAGCAAAATCTTAAAATAAATACTGTTTTCTAACAAATTATTTATACCTAGTAGAGGCTGTGGTAAGGGCTAAGATTTGACCACACTTGAATTATTTATACCTAGTAGAGGCTGTGGTAAGGGCTAAGATTTGACCACACTTGAATTTTAAAGATTTTGTTACTAGAGGGATTTTTCCTCTGCTCTTCTATTACAATAGTATGAATAATAACAGATATCATACTCAATTCAAACTCTTTAACAGCTTATTCAAAAAATACATGTATATCTAAAGAAGTTTACCTTCTAAATATTTTTTTAGTAAATGTATCAATAGCGTAACACAGCACCACCATATACATCAACCTGTCTCGTCTAATTGTATATATCATGTATTTCATCATGTTCAATATTTCTATATTTTATTCAACTTCTATGACGAAAAATATGCCCACATTACATAATATCAATTAAAGCTCTCGTAATACTTAATCAAAGTCCAATATTTCTTACCATTAATGTTATAATTATAGTCTGTCACGACATATCGCCTGCTACATACAATATCGACGTAGAAATATCTCATAGTCCTGTGTTCAGTGTTGCAGAAAATATGATGGAACATTGAGACAGCCTCGAACTTTATTTAATTTAATTAATAAATAATAATAATCATGAAGTTTGGTGACATATTTGGATTCCATCTGTTAAGTACTAATAAATAATAGCCTATTAAAGTTATTACAAAAATATGATTCATAACATTAAGTTTACGTTCCTTTGATTATTTATCTTTGATCTCTAACTACTACTAACCTACTTTCTATCTATTTATGTATATAGTTCTCTTGTTAAGAATAGTTTTGTTACGAGTAGGTTCGCCACGCCCCGCGCCGCGGTAAATTACCAACAACACTATTGAGCAAACATATTGAATTATATAACTAAAATGCTATCAAAAGCTTTGCTAAAATCTGTGTGGATTTATTTGAATTTACTAAATGACTATGAGAGTTATTGATATCGTTTTGATTTAAAGATAGCTAGTAGATAATTATTAGTTTGACAATGCGATCAGTGTAGCAGCAGATTGTAAAAGGTCATTTACTATATTTCTGTTAGCACGGACGTATATATAGCTTTGACAAGGGGGGGGACCGCATATAAAAAAAAAGCGGCCAAGTGCGAGTCGGACTCACCCATGAAGGGTTCCGTAGCAGCAAGTAACATAATATAAAAGTTCTTGTAGTTCGTTGTAACTTTGATCGATGTTTTAATAGTGAAAGGTAAATTGCGGTTTACGATTTATGACGTACCTATATTAAAAAAAACTACTTACTAGATCTCGTTCAAACTATTTTTTGATGGATGTTTGCATGGTAATGTACCTACATCATATATTATTTTTTTAGTTTTAACATTCTCTTATTTTAGAAGTTACAGGGGGGGGGGGACATTTTTCCACTTTGGAAGCGCTTCTCGCGCAAACTATTCAGTTTAGAAAAAAAAAATGTTAGAAACCTCAATATTATTTTTGAAGACCTATCCATAGATAGATAGGTACACAACACGTATTTCACGAGTTTCAGTTCTAAGTGGGGAACCCCCAAAATTTATTGTACTTTTTCTATTTTTGTGTAAAAATCTTAATGCGGTTCACAGAATACATCTACTTACCAAGTTTCAACAGTATAGCTCTTATAGTTTCGGAGAAAAATGGCTGTGACATACGGACGGACAGACAGACAGAAAGACATGACGAATCTATAAGGCTTCCGTTTTTTTCCATTTGGCTACGGAACCCTAAACACGGATTTGACCTTTATCCAAGCAAAGCCAATAAAATCAAGCAATTATAGTTGCGCGTAATTTGTAATTATAAACTCGAGTTAGGAACGTACTCTAAAAATAATAATAATAGGTTTTTTTTTCATTTGTTCTTTCGAACAGGCTTAGATCAATAAACATGCTGCCAAGGTTCCTTCAAATAAGTATAGGTCCACTCAAGACCCTTTTTCTCAGAGTGGAGGTAAGAGCTGCAATTACTAAATAACAAATGCTACGTACAGTCAATTAGAGCTGCGAAAAAATCAAACTTCTAAGTCAACGCTTTTGATTAAAAGGTACCGCCGTTTATGCCGCAATTTCGACTTTCGCAGGGGAATCAATACCTACAGAGTACTTTCCTTGAACTCATAATCTAGAAATTTGATACGAAGCAACGTCTTATAGCAGATATAAAGGAAAAATTGCGAAAATCACAAATTTTTAGTTGTTGTAGTTAACAGCTCATATAATATGTCCCCGTCAAGGGGCTCAAAAAATATTTTTAAAATTTCAAACTACCCCTTTCCTCGTGAACGCGTAGTGGTATTGAATTGAAATTTATATCAAATACTCAGGTCTATAATAATATAAGCTGTAACAAAATCCGGAACCCTCGGTGCGCGAGTCCGACTCGCATTTGGCCGGTTTTTTATTTAAATATACTAAATCTGAGTTTTTATCAATAAATCTTATATCAAAGTTAGCTAAAACTATGATAATTATTGTGTCTATAAAAGTGCGGTGTTGTAAAAATTACTAGCATTCTTGAAGAATGGGGGGTGTCCGGACCCCCAAAACCCCCCCCTTATATACGTCCGTGTCTGTTAGTCTGTTAGTGCTTCTTATAGAATAAATTGAAAGATAATGAAAAAATAATAATCAATCGACAGTTTTTACGCAACGTTCACATCTCCTTTATGAGACATCAAAACTTTATTGATTTATAAAAAAAAATAAGTCTTACGTTCGCTGCAAGAATTATAAAATAAATAAGTTTTACCCTTAGAGAATAACCTCCCAGAAATTTTTCTATTTATACTCTAAGGTTTTACCTTTTGCCTATCCTATCTGAAGTGGTTATTAGTAAGATCTTATACTTTTCCTTATTCTAATAAATTATTAATTCGTTCGATTCCTAATTCGTATGTACAATATAATACAATAAAATTCTAAGAAAAAAAATACTTTCCTCTTTCCGCGTTAAGGTATACGAATCGAGGCAGCTCTGCCAAATATACAGGGTGATGCAAAAATATCACAAATGTCTGAACCAGTACCACTAATATTCGCTCAACATTCCCTTTATTTGATGCGATATATAATGGTGCGCGTGCATTTTATTCGGATAGAATATAGTCTGAAAATGTACTTATCACTGAATTATGGTAGTAAGGCACTGATGTTGTGTATAACGGATTAATTGTTCTATGATTATGTAAACGTTAGAAAGAAAGATGTCTACAATATTGATACGGCCATTTACGGTCAGGTAGGTAATTAATCTACCACCAATATCGACCTTATTTTATGAACCAAGTAATGAACAACAATAAGTTAAAGAACAAAGAAATAAATGCGAGTAGACTAATTCAAATAACTGAAGTGGTAATGCATAAAATTTAATTATAGTTTTCTGTTTACGGCGGAGATTGCGCTGCGTTGTGAAACAGAAAAGTTTATGTTTTTTAGAACCTAATCAATCATCTTTTTACTCTTCTATTCTCTTCTACAACAGGGAATGTTGTAGTTAGTTTTGATACGTAAGTCTTAGTATATGGATTGCTTCTAAATAGATTCCTTTGAACATAACACTCTTTTTCATTTTTCTACTGGGAGAGTATTTTCTAACTAAAGATTTTTGGCTATGTGCTTGGTATGAATACCAACTACCCCACAGGGTGAACTCTTGTCTAGATTGCCAGCCATATAATTGAATCTTAAAATTTATAATAATGTTAAGCTTTCACGGTCACTTCATTCATTTTATGGTCATGATTATGACTTATAAAGATATTTTTTTTAACGTTGTTTTATTTTTGAGTTTAGTCGATTTTGCATTCAGTAGGCGAAATGTAGTAACTATAACCATGGATAAGATAAATAGCATGTCTAACGCTGAATATGTTGGCCTACCCGCGCATACTCGTTACGTTGTCTAGTTAATTTGACAAAAACCGCATCAAAATCCGTTGCGTAGTTTTAAAGATTTAAGCATACTTAGGGATATAGGGACATAGGGACAGAGAAAGCGACTTTGTTTTATACTATGTAGTGATATTCCCCCTCCCCCCTATTTTATGCAGTTATGACAATGACACATCATGTATTTATTGTATTCTGTTTTTGGTTTTGTAATTTAAGGATAATTGAATTTTGATAATTTACACATTCGGAATTTTGAAAACTGAGATAGGTAATAATTATTAGTATTTCAAATTTCGGAATTGTACAGTACGAGTATGACGTACTGGATCAAGGTATTATGAATAATAAGGTTTTCGGGTATTTTTGGCTCATGCATTATAAGTTAAGGCATTGTATTTTCTGACATTACAATATGTAACCACGCACAAACTGTGTGCAGGTAGTCAAGATATTTGGAATTAAACAGATGCTATTTACATTACCGACCTTGAAAGAATCACTTTGACTACTAGGTATGTCGTGACGTGACCTCTCGAAATATAAAATACATCACCATTATACCCATCACTAATTTTCTTGCAATCAGTCCGATATTTTCAATCCCACTGATATTTTTGTCGCACGATATTTAGCAGACAAATAAATACTATGGAAATTTATAATTCAATAAACAAAATTAATAACTTTACCTGATACTCCATTAAGTTAAGACAATACAAACTAACACCAGACGACTACTGAAAAATTTGAATAAGGCAAATCCGCCTTAATAAATAAATCCGTTAACAAAAAGAACGGATCGTTTTCTTTTGCAATGAGGTATTTTTAAGATTTCTTACGGATTATGGTATACCTGCGACCGTTAACCATTTATTAAGTTATTTAACGTAATAAAATAACCTATAATGTCATAATAATAAATGATTGACATCAGTTTCGACAACGTAAGAGTTTTAATTTAACTATGTTAATAAAAACGAAAATCAAATTAATTTCGTAGGTAATAATAAGGTAATCTAATAGTAACAGCAAATAAAGGGGACACAATGCTACTTTAACGAAAACGACACCAACGATATAAATACAGAACATCAAAGGGTTCAAATGGAGTCCGAGAGAAAATAAATAGTTACTTTAAAGCAATTACATTTGCCCGCAGCGACGACAGTCGCCGAGCAAAAACGAGAGTAGGAGCGGCGAACGCGGGCGGGGAGCGGGCATTCAGCGGGTGAGCGTGATGTTGAGCGAGGGGCATTTCCGGACGGCCATAGCGGTGTGTTGCAGAGCGCTGTAGCCGGCGGCGGTGGCGCCCTGCAGCCCACCCCACACGTGCTGGCCGTGCGCGTGCGCGGGCCCGTGCGCGTGCACGGCGCCGGACGAGCCGGCGGGCATGTGCCTTACCATGCCGCTGCTCAGCTGCTGCAGCAGCCCGGAGCCCTGCGAGTTGCTGAGGCAGGCGGATGTGCGCCGCGACCGGATCGACTGCATCGATGACGTCAGCAGGAACGGCACGCTCGACGACGTGTTCGGCATTGAGCCACCCTGCGCCCCCCACACAACAAGCCACAGGTTAACTAAACGTTGCTCCAGAATATTCAACCGTCAGTTTATTCACCTACGTTACATAGGTCCGGTGGAATATACGGTTTTGGCCAGATTCAGACAAAAATTTAGTATGGGCCACTTTTTCAAAACTTGATAGTGATAGGATAGCACAGTGTTACATTTTGTTTTGTTAGGCACACCCTACACTAATGTCTTACAAGCGTCGCGTCGCATAAGCGCGACGCACGACGCTCAAAAGAGGTTCGAAAGACGCTAGTGTGGGGGGGTCTCTCAGACGGAATACTAGTGCACAGGTGTGATTTTAAACGTTAAGGACGACGACGATGGTTCGTTTAATGTAAGGTGAGTTTGTGGCTCGCATAATATCTAGATAGTTCTACTACCCTGGTACACGTTTTAGTACCACAATACATAACTTTTCTTTGAATGATTTACATAGTAAGCTTTTAAAATATTTTCGTATTGAAGTGGAGCGATGATGTGGGTATGGTAAATTTTTACAAGTTATAAACTTTCGGACGGTTGTCTAAAAAAGCTCTGTTTTTAAATAAATACCTAATGTTTGCTTAGCATCTCAATATTATACATATAAAATATAATAAAATAACGTTGTAAAAAAAAAAAAGTTGAATTTTGGGCCAAGTTCCCGAGGTTAAACTGGCCTTCTTTCTTAATTTGGGCTTTCCTCTCCTTCGCTCACTTGGTGAAGTTGGCATTTTGGTTTTGCGACCCAAGCAAGGTCAATTCAAAATGACAATGAGTTTTCTAGCTCGTCTGATCAAAGTTCAAAACAATAAATTCCTTTGAGTCTAGGCACTTTATAATTAGTAATATACGATTTTTTTACTTTGTCATTTTTTACTTTTTGTAAGAGTCTAGCAAGTGTAATGAAAAAAAAATATTTTCATTCTATAGCAAACCAGTTACAAGAAGGATTATCCAGTATAATTTACTAATTTGCGTTTTTGGAGTAGGCGTTTTTTCTTAAATACTGCATGCTTTATCAATATACAGGGCGTCCCACGGCTATGCCACATGGAGGGAAAGTACCTTAAATATTGTAGGTAGAACATTTTACTAAAAGAAGACATTATTTTATTTCTAAAAACTATTAAAACTGCATTCATACATTTTTTAATAATTACATGGTTGAATGGGAATCGAACCCGCTACATGAGGAAAAAAAAACACTCTGTAGTTTTATCATACCAATCGAAAGGCTCCTTCATAAGGATTATTTTTTGCTAAATAACATAGTGTCAGAAATAAAAGAAAGATCATGAATTTTAACATTTGATGTGGTCGCCGAGATTTTTTTTATGCATGGGGTTACTAGCGACCCGCCCCGGCTCCGCACGGGAAAATGGTTATTGTGGGTTATCCTTTAGTATATTATGCATGTATTATACATATAAACCTTCCTCTTGAATCACTCTATCTATAAAAACCAAAATCCGTCGCGTAGTTTTAAAGACAGGGAGTGAAATAATCAAAAGAGTGCGACTTTGTATTTAACAGCGTGGGGGTCATAGCAATTAATAAAATTGATAAATTTTGTATTAAAAATGTTAAAATACATAGTCTTCCTTTTATTTCTGACACTATGATGATGAAGCCTTTCGATCGGTATGATAAAACTACAGGATATCTTTTTTTCTCGTATAACGGGTTCGATTCCCGGTTCAACCATGTAATTATTAAAAAATGTATGAATGCAGTTTTAATAGTTTTTAGAAATAAAATAAAGTCTTCTTTCAGTAAAATGTTCTACTTACAATATTTAAAGTACTTTCCCTCCATGTGGCATAGCTGTGGGACGCCCTGTATATAGTACTTTTCAGCATTTAAAGCGTGTTGGGTTTCAGAAATTCCTGTGATTTTGAAGATTAACTATCTACTATGATATGATGTCACGGAGATGTTGCCGAACTAAAACATTGCACAATATAAACAAATGACTGTGTGTATGTTTATGAGTGACACGCTGGCAACATCTGTAACGTTTCTACTTGATGTACAAGTAAAGTATGGTAGCAGACAGTAGATGAAGTGAAATCTGCACGCCGGCAATGACATGTAAGAGAGGATCCATACTCACGATCATGCTCCGTGCAAGCTGCGTTGAAGAACAAATAGCAACAGTAAATGAGACAGCGTTAAATGTACGGTACACACTTCTTACTGGTGATTTAGCAAATGTCATAGCACTAGTCAACATCAAACATTTAAGTCTCAGACAGAGTTTCAGGCCCTAGCTGCGCCTATTAGTACTAATCAGATATGTGTTATTTATTAGCCTACGTGCAGTCATAAATGATAATTGATTAGAATTTTAAATGCTTTGCTTTCTTGGGAGACGACATTAATCCTAGGTTCCCAGAGGTGAGGACTCGTGGTTTGTTTTTTGGTATAACGAGGTGAGTTCCGGGTCTGCGCGCGCATGCACGACTGATACAACATAATAGTAACACACATGCATTTCCCGTGATTCCTTGTCTCTGGAAGTTTGTTGACGTGAACGTCCCCCGCAGGAGTGAAAGCGATAGCGTTGATGATGCAGTGAAGGGTATGATCAGACAGTGGAAGTTCACATTGTGATGCGCCAACCGGGTTCATGCAGATGTAATACGTGTAAGTGATGATGTGAAAGAGACCATCTCTCCCAGTCGGTGTGGGAAGAAGACACAACCGCAGAAGGAATAGACCAAATCAAGCCGTTCCAGATCGACATTCAATAGTAGGTTCGGGGAGCTGGGGTTGCTAGGCGTTGGCAGCCGATGCACAGCACTTACGACGCAATGCTGTGACGCCGACGGAACGGACAGGCTCGAGCCCGACCCCCCTCGACCCCTGTACTGGTAGCCCTGCCAACACAACCACACGCGTTTCATCTCCACAGACACGTCGCGGTCCTCTGCCGACTTCCCCCGGCAACTGCCACCACTCATCACTATCTATCTTTAATACTTCAACAAATTACTGTCACTTTAATAAACATAAAAAGTAAAATGTTCTTATTCAATTTAGTAAAGTGTATATCTGCTACCTTATAAATCTTTACTTATTTTCATTTAAATACTTAAAATGAGAAGGGACGGGTTGCGATTACCATTTGCGAACTGACATCACGTTGAATTACATAAAACGTTTTATTAACGAGAACTCTTTATTTCTGGAATAAATAACGAATAAGAATGCTGGGGGGCTGGAAGCTAGTGGTAAACATACTACTTTACTAAAATTTTAAATACAATAATATATCAGTCAGTATTTTTTTCGCAATTTAAAGAAGTATCAAGTAAAGTATAGCGGTGTGTCTCTGTAGAGGTGAATATTATGCTATTGACTATTGCACATATTGCAGGCTAGTCGATCAAATAATACAATATGTTATGCTCTTTCTTTTGGTGGTATTTGCAGTGTAGTGTCGTAATAAGTATATAATTGGATTCCTTTAGGCGAGGTAAGGTAGGTAGTATTTTTTCCAGAAAGTTAATTTAGATATTCCTTGTTTATAAAGAGAGAACATCGAACTGCAACTCTGGACTATTGTCACCCTCGATCAAGCTGATGATTATGCTCTTTCTATACATGTAAGTAAGTACTTTCCTGTGTAGTGTCACAATGTTGTATAAGTTAGTTTCTTGCTAATAAAGACGCACGCATTCGGCCTACGTGGTAGAATATGGCCAAAACCTTGTACCTTGTATTATTGGCAAGGAGGCCGGTGACTTACTTAGAGCTGCAGGGCTACTACAGAAAGTTGGAGAAGGTGTTGAATCGAGATTTAGTGACAGAACTGTTATGACTTCTTTGTCACTACGTCGCGTTCTGTCACCTTCTCAAGCTTTTCGTACTTTACGTAGTTAACTTACTGATGAGGAAAGGGACTTACGTTCGGCGGCGAAAGGTTGACGGCTGAGCCCCGTCGCTCCTGCGGGCCGATGCTGGAGTGGCGGCGCGTGGGCAGCCCTGAGGTGCCGCCGGGAGTGCCTCCCGGGGACGACGCGCACGACGGCGCTATTCGGATCTTCGGCGTCATCAGGGTGTTATCCGACAGACGACGGTTCGGAAACGCATTCGCGACCCGAAGGAAATTGCTGTCGTTGGTCGAGTTATTCGATCCGAAAAACCACTGCCCGATCCCTGTGCCTGAATGAGCCATAATATCAGCAACTACTCAAGTATATATGCTTCCATTACATAATTTGCATAAATACAGCGTTGTTATTATGCTACAAACTTGTGGTGGTTGTAAAACGATAGTAGTCAATATTGTACAAAATGTGGTGAAGATCGCAAGAAGCTAATTGATGGTGGCGTTGGACTGATCGCTATGGAGATGTTTTCTCTCTTCCCGCTTTTGATGACGATAGCGTTAATTACATATCATTACGTTATTTAACATCTCTCTGGAAAACAACGTACCTACTAATGTTGGTATAAATGTGTTGCAGATCATGATGAAGAAAAACTCCAGACCTCGCTACTTATTTCCATCGCCACAGGATTTTACGTCATCGGAGTCCTTAAGCTCCGATCTAACGTCTACTGTGTGAAACTTAAGAGCCCCCGCGCATTAAGCAACTTGGTAGCGCAGCCAGGTCGGCGACCGGTCAAACATATAAAGTTGAATGCGATGCGACACAGATGTAGATAATGGTGAGGGATACGTACTCTTGAAGCCGCCGACGCTGCCGGTACCGCTGGGGCCGCTCATGGAGTTCTTGCGCGCCATGTCCTCGGCGCTGGAGGTCTTGCGCTGCTCCACGCGCAGGTTGGGGATGTTGAAGGGGGGCACGCTCATGTTGTCCGTGCTCATCTGGTGGCGTAGGGGCCGGTGACGCTCCGGGCTCGGCAGGCCCAACCCGTCGATCTTCAACTTGTACCGCTGGTTCTTATCAATGTTGTCCAGCATATCGTAAAGTATCTTAAACAAAAATATTGCATTACTCGTTTTTTTTTTAATCCTTAAGCTCTTGAAACTTTTTAAAGGGTTATATGTCCATAATTAAAGCTGTTTGCAATGCGTGGTTCGATGAAACCTGCAAACCACTATTGCATTCTCACCTCTGCACTGTTTATACATTCGAGATATTTGTGATTTTGTAAAATCGCATCCAGAGTATTTGAGGAAGCGCAGTGAAGTTAGCAATAGCAGGCCCGGCTCACTTCGCGCCAGAGCTCCAGAATGTACCTACGCCGGCGTCCGCCTTAAGGCGGATAGTTAGTAAGGAGCGACGCGCGCCCGAGTGACGACGCCCGTGCTTTAATTCGCTTATTCCAAGTTTTATTTTAATTATTATGGGTGAACGAAAAGCAAAAAGGTATTGTATAGCATTCGGGTGTTTAAATAACGATAGGAATGTCAATGAGGTACTTTTTTTTTTCCTTACGAGTAATATCGAAAGGTGAGATAATACTTATATTGTCTTTATATCATTTTTATTGATTAAAACATTATAATAATGAAATAACTTCAGGTATTAACATATTTAGTGATATCACCCTACCCCAGCTGCTATATTTTCGTGGAAATGTTAACCACCTCTAATTAGAAACCGTTCAGTATAAGTAGACCTCCCAGATCTAGTGATTGCTTACTAATACAAGCTCACATAAACTGGTTACTAGTTAAATGCTCATAAGTTAAGTAATAAAATAAAGAAATGTATTGAAAATGACGAACTTTAGATCAAATAGTAGCCACGATAAGGCTGCGCCTAGTGTGGTTGCTTTGTAAAACAATTATTGTAACTGGTCAAGTTTAATTAAAATTATTTATTATGATTATTATTAGTTACCAGTGAAGTATTACCAATACCAATATAATATCAAAGGTCTAATTCAATTATTTTGTAATTACGCCCAACCCTACAGAGGAGCGGCTTTATCAAAGGCGCGCGACGGACTTAGTAATGCGGACTCTCGCGTCGCGGACTTAAGGCGACACCTGGAAAATTTTAGTGTTCTTTGACTCGTCAGTACTCGTAATCTATAAGAGTAAGTTAGTTAATTTTTAGATATACATTATTTGATCATATTATCTCAAGACTCTACTCACTGAAAACACGTTTACTGAAAATTTTATCGATAGAACATTAAGCCAAAGTTGCACCTTCTATTATCTTTTTTCGCTTTGTATAGGTAAACGGCAATGAATTGGATGCTGAAACGTGGTCATAAGTATGGGTTTCAACTTTATTAATGTCTCATCTCGAAACATTTTTATTATGTGCATTACTTTTTGTATAAATGGACACCAAAGAATTTGGCACTTACGCTGTTTAGTTCTAGCGCGCAACAGCATACCTTTCTCTGTTATACACGTACGGCACTGCTTAGCGTCATCACTTTCCCGCACTGCGATCAGTCGTCCGCTTACCTTTGCCGACGACGGACCTGCGCTAGGCGATCGCAAATTGCACCGGCGAAATCGAAAATAATTTATTACTAAGATGGGAAACAAACGCCGTCCAAAAAATAAAAAAAAGGCAGATTTGGCAAGAAAACGGAGACTTATGCTTGAAATAAGAAAAAAAACTAAGTACATGCTTTTTTTAAATTAACATGGTCATCTGCATAATATTGCACCACTGAAGGGTTAACTTTCTCTATATAGACCTTGAACTTTCCTGAGACATGCGCAAAACAGTACGTTATAATGCCATATCACATTACTCATTACTTTCGAAAAGGTGATATCACCCCGTACCATTACACATCACCCAAAACATTACCCGAAATGTTCTATGAAAATCACTTTGTTTATAAGGCAGAGTATTACGATGTGCGTGTTCAGTTTCAATGGCTAGACGGCTCTTGACTGTAGGTAATGAGTCTCGAACCCGCACTTACCTACGAACCACTATGCCACTGACGACGCTCCATCTAATCGATACGTTTGAATATTGTAATTGCGTGAAATAAAATAAACTACGACGAAATAATATACAATACAATACGTAAAGACACGCTGTTTTCCCTAACGGGGTGAGCAGAGTTTTAGTAATCATAGGGAGCCCTAACTAATATAAAATTCTCGTGTCACAGTGTTCGATTCCATACTCCTCCGAAACGGCTGGACCGATTCTCATGAAATTTTGTGAGCGTATTCAGTAGGTCTGAGAATCGGAAAACATCTATTTCTCATACAAGTCAAAGTCGAAGTCAAAGTCAAAGTCGAAGTCAAGAGCGTATTCAGTAGGTCTGAGAATCGGCCAACATCTACTTTTCATACAAGTCGAAGTCAAAGTCGAAGTCGAAGTCGAAGTCGAAGTCGAAGTCCAAGTCCAAGTCCAAGTCGAAGTCGAAGTCGAAGTCGAAGTCGAAGTCGAAGTCAAAGTCAAAGTCCAAGTCCAAGTCCAAGTCCAAGTCCAAGTCCAAGTCCAAGTCCAAGTCCAAGTCCAAGTCCAAGTCCAAGTCCAAGTCCAAGTCCAAGTCCAAGTCCAAGTCCAAGTCCAAGTCCAAGTCCAAGTCCAAGTCCAAGTCCAAGTCCAAGTCCAAGTCCAAGTCCAAGTCCAAGTCCAAGTCCAAGTCCAAGTCCAAGTCCAAGTCCAAGTCCAAGTCCAAGTCCAAGTCCAAGTCCAAGTCCAAGTCCAAGTCCAAGTCCAAGTCCAAGTCCAAGTCCAAGTCCAAGTCCAAGTCCAAGTCCAAGTCCAAGTCCAAGTCCAAGTCCAAGTCCAAGTCCAAGTCCAAGTCCAAGTCCAAGTCCAAGTCCAAGTCCAAGTCCAAGTCCAAGTCCAAGTCCAAGTCCAAGTCCAAGTCCAAGTCCAAGTCCAAGTCCAAGTCCAAGTCCAAGTCCAAGTCCAAGTCCAAGTCCAAGTCCAAGTCCAAGTCCAAGTCCAAGTCCAAGTCCAAGTCCAAGTCCAAGTCCAAGTCCAAGTCCAAGTCCAAGTCCAAGTCCAAGTCCAAGTCCAAGTCCAAGTCCAAGTCCAAGTCCAAGTCCAAGTCCAAGTCCAAGTCCAAGTCCAAGTCCAAGTCCAAGTCCAAGTCCAAGTCCAAGTCCAAGTCCAAGTCCAAGTCCAAGTCCAAGTCCAAGTCCAAGTCCAAGTCCAAGTCCAAGTCCAAGTCCAAGTCCAAGTCCAAGTCCAAGTCCAAGTCCAAGTCCAAGTCCAAGTCCAAGTCCAAGTCCAAGTCCAAGTCCAAGTCCAAGTCCAAGTCCAAGTCCAAGTCCAAGTCCAAGTCCAAGTCCAAGTCCAAGTCCAAGTCCAAGTCCAAGTCCAAGTCCAAGTCCAAGTCCAAGTCCAAGTCCAAGTCCAAGTCCAAGTCCAAGTCCAAGTCCAAGTCCAAGTCCAAGTCCAAGTCCAAGTCCAAGTCCAAGTCCAAGTCCAAGTCCAAGTCCAAGTCCAAGTCCAAGTCCAAGTCCAAGTCCAAGTCCAAGTCCAAGTCCAAGTCCAAGTCCAAGTCCAAGTCCAAGTCCAAGTCCAAGTCCAAGTCCAAGTCCAAGTCCAAGTCCAAGTCCAAGTCCAAGTCCAAGTCCAAGTCCAAGTCCAAGTCCAAGTCCAAGTCCAAGTCCAAGTCCAAGTCCAAGTCCAAGTCCAAGTCCAAGTCCAAGTCCAAGTCCAAGTCCAAGTCCAAGTCCAAGTCCAAGTCCAAGTCCAAGTCCAAGTCCAAGTCCAAGTCCAAGTCCAAGTCCAAGTCCAAGTCCAAGTCCAAGTCCAAGTCCAAGTCCAAGTCCAAGTCCAAGTCCAAGTCCAAGTCCAAGTCCAAGTCCAAGTCCAAGTCCAAGTCCAAGTCCAAGTCCAAGTCCAAGTCCAAGTCCAAGTCCAAGTCCAAGTCCAAGTCCAAGTCCAAGTCCAAGTCCAAGTCCAAGTCCAAGTCCAAGTCCAAGTCCAAGTCCAAGTCCAAGTCCAAGTCCAAGTCCAAGTCCAAGTCCAAGTCCAAGTCCAAGTCCAAGTCCAAGTCCAAGTCCAAGTCCAAGTCCAAGTCCAAGTCCAAGTCCAAGTCCAAGTCCAAGTCCAAGTCCAAGTCCAAGTCCAAGTCCAAGTCCAAGTCCAAGTCCAAGTCCAAGTCCAAGTCCAAGTCCAAGTCCAAGTCCAAGTCCAAGTCCAAGTCCAAGTCCAAGTCCAAGTCCAAGTCCAAGTCCAAGTCCAAGTCCAAGTCCAAGTCCAAGTCCAAGTCCAAGTCCAAGTCCAAGTCCAAGTCCAAGTCCAAGTCCAAGTCCAAGTCCAAGTCCAAGTCCAAGTCCAAGTCCAAGTCCAAGTCCAAGTCCAAGTCCAAGTCCAAGTCCAAGTCCAAGTCCAAGTCCAATAAAGAACACGACAAACACCATGTACAAGAAATACACCATTATACATACATTTGCAAATGGCTTTTGCAGTTGCGTTTCTCAAAGGAAAGAGTAGTACGTATTTACTGAAATAGTCTGAGACTACAAACAAATATTGGTTCCTAGAATAAGATGGAGGAAATGGACCGAGAATATCACAAGAAATTGCTTCCCACGGCTTTGTTACTTGACGTGGTTCGCCCATGAATCCTGCACGAGCAGTATTAACAGGTTTATATGTATTGCAAGTTTCACAATTTCTAACATATGATTTTACATCTTTAAATAAAGAAGGCCAGTAATAAATAGCAGAAATCTTTTTATGCGTTTTAGCAACACCAAAATGACTAGCTGACGGATCATCATGATATTTTTCAATTATTTCAAGACGCTTTTCTAAGGGTACAACAATTTTCCAATCATGTTGAGAAGTGATATTATATTTATTTTTAGAAAGTCTATAAAGTTTTCCCTCTAAGATGGAAAAATTTGGAAACTTCTTTGCATTTTCAGCACAACCCGTAAAAATTTTAATATACCATGGGTCAGTTATAGTATGAGGATCAATTTCAATAGAGGCGATTTTAATTCTAGAAAGAGTATCAGGTAATACATGTTCTTTACCTTTTCTGTGAATGATTTCAAAGGTAAATTGGCTTAGACGACATGCCCACCTATTAAGACGGCCAGTGGGATTTTTTAGTTTATAAAACCACTGTAAAGAGGCATGATCAGTAACAATGTAACATAATTTGCCTTCGACGTAGGATCTGTATTGTTCTAAAGCATAAATGACTGCGAGCAGTTCTCTTTCTGTTGCAGTATAATTAATCTCCTGAGCATTTAAAGTTCTACTACAATAAGCTATAGGGTGATCCACCCCATCTACTTTTTGAGTCAAAACGCCGCCAATAGCAAAAGATGACGCGTCTGTATGAATGTAAAAAGGCAAAGAAAAATCAGGACATTTTAAAATAGGAGCAGAGATTAAAGCATTTTTAAGTACAGAGAAAGCTTCATCTGTTTCTTTGGTCCAAGCAAAAGGAACTTTTTTACTAGTAAGACGAGTCAAAGGTCTAGCTTTACGAGAAAAATCTTGGATAAAACGGCGGTACCACCCTGCCATACCAAGAAAACGTTTGACTTCCTTAGCATTAGAAGGCACAGGAAAGTTCGTTATAACTTCCACTTTGGAAGGGTCAGTTCTTAATCCATATCGATCAACAACATAACCAAGATATCTTAGTTCGGGTCGACAAAAGAGAGACTTTTTCATGTTAATTGTAAGGTTAGCAGATTTTAACTTTACATAAACTGATTCCAAAATTCTAATATGTTCTTCAAATGAATTAGTACAAATTATAATGTCATCTATGTAACAAAATACTTTATTATCAAATTGTGCAGCAAAAAGGTTATCCATTAATCGTTGCATGGTGGCTGAAGCACCAACAAGACCAAAACACATTACATTATAGTGGAACAAACCACGTCCTGGTACAGTAAAAGCAGTCTTTTCCTTTGAAGAAGGAGAAAGAGGTATTTGATGATAAGCTGCACTTAAATCCAAGGATGTAAGAAATTTAGCATCCCTGAGGTTGTCAAGAATGTAACTAATATAAGGGAGAGGATATGCGTAGCACCATCAAGAATCGTGCCCCACGTTGGGCGCCACTGAAAGGGTTTAAATTGGCTAGCTAAGAAAAATCTTTTTCTTTTATAGAGAGCAGTATTTTTATTTTTGTGTTAATTAACTCAGGGAGTGGGTGGTGGCCTTGGACCTGCCTTTTATAATGTAAACCACAAAAGAAAATTATTAGGAAAAAAAAATATCTTGAGGTAAGAAAAATATCTTCAGGTAAAACTTATAATCTGCCAGAATCGGAACTAAATTGTTCTGTCAGAATCAGGGCGCCAGTGGTTTATATCATAAAATGGATCAAGACTGTACTGTGTGCAACAAAATAAATACCAGGAAACCTTTTAAAACATATTTAATGTAACATGACAACAATTAAAAAGGTTTAAGAATATTTGGTGAAATAAAAGGATACATAAAATATCACCGCTGTCTTCACAGAGAACTATTCGTATAACAGTATCAACAAACAAGTTTACATACTTAAAATTATTAATTACGTTTCACTGTTATGGAGTTAAATGTCCAGCCGTTGGATAAAAAGTAATATAGGTTACCAAACTCACAACGAGTACCTTATGGTTTTAAAGAAACATGTTAATATATGGTTATCTTTATATAAAAGCAGACATGTTTCAAAGGAAATCTAACATTAAATTAAATCTTATGAATAATATGGAATTCTGCAACCATCTTCCGAAGGTAAACCTGAACACAGGTGGTTACATGAATAAAAGAAAACCCAAAGTAAGAACTATTGGATAGTTTTAGGAAAAATTAGTTTTATCAATTACCTACATGGTATTGAAATGAAAGGTACGCAGTACTAGCAACCTGGCATTAAAAACGTGGGTTTTAAAGAAAACCTTTTAAAGAATATTAGGTAGGTACATAATACCAGAAACCTAAATGTAGGTGGGGCAAAACTAAATCCCTATATAAAAACCCAATATATAATAGACATATAATTTTGAGATCTTTTGTACTGTATTCTTGCAAATAAAAATAATAATATAATAATAAATAATAAACTTTTTATTAAAAATAAAAATAATATATAATAATATGGTTTCATGTTCGTTGAGAGTTCGATTCGAATATGACTTAAAGTTGATGAGGAAATTATTTATCATGGTTAAGACTTTTTTGTACCGCTTTATGTTTATTGAATTGATTCATGAAATACATTAATTTTTTTCCGTTTATTGTGTAGGTACATAAACCTCGATTCGTAATTTTGTTAAATCTTACACCAAATAAAGTTATTTGATGATCAAGAAGTATAAATGTAGGTACCTCCATGAGATTAGTGAACTGGTCAACATTCAAGGCCGGGTTGATGGTCTGTGGCGCCAAGGCGGGTATCATTTTGGTGGCCATCACATTCGTCGTCAGCCCGAACTTCCGTTCAAGGAGCATTGCCTTGTAAAGTTCTGCAAAGAAAGTGATGTTACATCATTTAATCATGAAGGTTTTAACACAAAAAACGTAGGGCAATATATACAGAAAATTCATACGCAGGAAATTCGCATTAGCATTCGCATGAGTTCAAAATATTACAAAGCGCCAAGTTCAAAACTTCACCAAGCAAGAAATTTGTGCTAATTCGTAACACACTGACTAGTGACCAGTCAGCCTAAAATAGCGAAATCCCCGCGACCCCAAGAAGGCCAAATTTATTTATGTACAAATTACGCGAACGTCCAAACAATGTCACAGCAACCGCGACAACATTGAAGGCAAAAACTTCGTTGTTTTACAAACTTGTTTTGGATGCAAGGATGCTGAAGTTTTTACTTATTATTTTATGTAAAATCACTTTTGCGGCGTATATCAAGGAAAGTTTATATTATATTCAAGGAAGATTTTACAAATTCATAACATTATAAATAAAAAGTTACTTCAATATTATCAAGAAAACAATGAACACAATTCTTTGCCACATTACTGTGCGCCGTCTTTGTTACGCTATAATGTGCGTAATCTCCTTGAATACCACAAAACAATCTATAGAAAGGCAAAAATTATATTATAATAGATTCGCTAGAAGTTATAAATATGTTTGATATACATTTAAATATAATAAAATAATCTATCCAAATTAATATTCGATATAATTTTAAACATTATGTATTAGACTTTATAAATAGAAGGGAAAATTAAAAACACTGAGCTCGTGCAGGGGCTCGAGCCCGCATCCCTGGCTAACCGGGCCTTACAGGCGCACTAGCACTACCAACTGTGCTACCGAGATTCTTTACAAGCCGAATAAAATTTAAACATATATGTATTAAAATTTAAATAAGTACTTACTGACAACACGGTTGATAATATCTGGGTCGCTAAGCCTCATACTGAGCAGAGTTGGGATCACTTGCTCTAAGATATGAGTCCTTTCGAGTCTAAAAAGTATCTTCTCGTAAAAACCGAGAATAAGGCTGATGATTTTCACATCGCTTTGATTCTTTTCGAGCAAAACTTTCACTTTGCTCAGCACAACCCCATGTAAAGCTTTATCTTCCATATAATCAGACACATTTTGTATAGCAATCAACGACGCAGTCTGAAATTAATACAATAAGCATTTACAAAACTACAGAGTCAAGGTTTCATACTCATATAATACTCGTAGTAAAAACCAAGGTGGCTTCTAAAATGGTAAATGTACCTATAAGTGTAGGTCTGTAGTTAATACGACGTAAGGAAGGAAATTCAGTGGAAAAACTATCCAATTCAGAATAAATGCAGGAGAGAACTAACCTGAATTTGGTTGGTATTGTTATCGAGCGCAGCATATAGTAGCGGCATTATTTCGTTGTTAACTTCATTTTTTTGGCACTTTTTCAGAATGATATGCAGGTTCTCTAAAATTGTCACTGACGCCTGAATGCTTTTGGGAGAATTCATCAAGTTCCTATAAAAAAACAAATAAGCTGAGTCCACAAAAGTAATAAATAAGGAATATGTAGTACTCGCTCGTACACCGCCGAGCGAAACCAGACGAAACCAAACGCAGAAAATTAATGAAATTCTCTAAAAACAATTATCTACTTCGAAAATAATGAATCGACAAAATGTATTGTCACGCATAACTTCAGAATATGCACTAAATATAATGTAAAATAAACTTCAGAAATTGCATAACATTTACTTACAGGAAATGTATGAAATCCAGGAATTGTATACAATTCCTAGGAAATGTATACAATTCCGGAGCTCGTTAGGAAATGTATGAAATAATGTTTTAAAGATTATTTATTTCACACATTTCCTAGGAAATGTATGAATTTCCTAGGAATTGTATAAAATTCCGAACTTGTACTAGGAAATGTATAAAACTATGCTTTCTGTGAATAAAATTAACAAAGCTCCCTGTTTAACTGAGAATCATAGTTAAACTGACAATTACGATGTTTTCCCAAGGCTTTCATTAAACTAATGCAACAATCATACGGTAATAAAATTATTTATTTCACACATTTCCTAGGAAATGTATGAATTTCCTAGGAATTGTATAAAATTCCGAACTTGTACTAGGAAATGTATAAAACTATGCTTTCTGTGAATAAAATTAACAAAGCTCCCTGTTTAACTGAGAATCATAGTTAAACTGACAATTACGATGTTTTCCCAAGGCTTTCATTAAACTAATGCAACAATCATACGGTAATATATATATAATATTTTTGTAAGGATTTTTGTTAATTAAACTTTTAAAATCAGCTATTTATTATTTTTTACAGCGTATCTAGCACAAAAACTGTAAATAAAGCTTGTTAAGCTCAAAATTTAATTTGATAAGTAAACAGTCTATCATTTAAGTAAATAATACGCCACAGTGTAAAAAGAAAAACCTTTTTAAAAATATTTAAATAAACTTTTTAAAACTTTCACGGTTGTTTTCATAACTATTAAGATTTAAAATGGATGGATTATGGTAAATATCCCGTTTTAAATCTTAATAGTTATGTAAATAAATAAATAAATTTTATTGTAAAACCTAGCTTAATTTATATACTTTAAATGAAAATCATTATTTTAATTATGAACTGTAATTTTATCTTTTACTCTGATGCCTAAGATACAAGTAAATACTTAGTTTAGGCATCATGTTATATTTTTGTCCAATTGTTTTATATTATACCTTTTTCTGTGTTTTAGATTAAGTTTATTGAAATAAAGTTTATCTTATCTTATCTTATCTTATCTTATCTTAAAAATAAAGCCACCCAGGTAACATAATTATAAAATAATATAAATGTAAAATAGCATAAGGGCTTACTAAAATTTAACTATTTATTCTCATTTTTATGGCCAGTATATAAGTACTGAATGTTTGCGCAAGCGTTCGCCTGATTGGTTGACGCAATACCACAGGTGGAACGCTCCAAAGAACGTAAATGAAAATCAAAGAAAAAAAGTCTTTATGCTTTATCGAATTCCACGCCATACCATCCGGCAGAGTTTGGCGGCGGCTACGGGATGCAGTGAGTGGAGGGATATCTGGCGGGGAACTTATTTTGGTGCGGGGAGGTAAATATCCCTTCTGTACGAGTAGTACTATTATATACTTCTGTTGTAATAGCCTCCCCTCGCTCCGCTTTCTTCGCTTACCCATTGACATCTTGAATGTATTACATTTCCGATTGCCATTTAGGAAATGTATACATTTCCTAGGAAATGTGTCTAATATCATTTATTTCATACATTTCCGGGCGACTTTAGGCATTGTATACATTTCCTAGGAATTGTATACAATGACGGATTTCATACATTTCCGTTAACATATATATATATATATATATATATAGAAATTAATAGAGTTATTTATTAAGTTCGCTGTAACTATGAATTGATCGCATACTCGTACTCGTATATCCAACAGCACTCCAACTTCAAAATGATTCACCGGAATTTTGAGATAATTCGTTTACCCGCGAGTACTTTTTTAAATACTTACCATGGTCTAAGAAAACAAAGTCTTACATTCGGACCACGGACTGACACAAGCCTACGTCATCATGCGCTGTTCATCCTTGTCGAATGCGTGTTAATAGGCAAGGACGTAGGCGACCAAATGCAAGACCATGTTTTCTTAGACCATGATACTTACTTATCTTCATGAAAACGTTTAAAGCCTGGCACACACGTAGCTATAATGTATTATAACATTAATTATTTATAATTACAATATCCTTTCCATATCTGCAAAGAACCACTACCTGACAAAGGACGGGCGGTTTACTTTATGAAAGAGACAGAAAATGACGGTGATATCACGTGTTATTAACGCAAAAACTTGTTTTTATTTCACCTGTTGAATATTAGAAAATTGCGACTAAGTTTAGAAAAATTTAAAATTTGTGATGTTACTTCTTATTTTTCCTGGCATATTGCATACCATTAGAAAGGGGATTGATTATTGAGGGATGTTTTTGGAAGAACATGACTACTCTTAGTTCTTTTTTAAATGCTAATCGAAAGTTGACGTTCAAGCTAATTTTTTTACGTAAATAAATCTTTGCGGGGCTGTAAAAGAAAGACTAGATGTTACTGGCGTGTAATTTTAGTTTCAAAAGAAGCGTAAAACATCATAAATTAAAGATTGAAAATAATTTTTTTAAAAACCTAACAACTTTTTTTTGTATAAAATTTAAATGTAGACTTTTGTAACTTTTTACTCAAAACGATAAAAAATTTGCATAAAAAAATCTGTTTGACTAAGATTTTTTTATGGGGGCTAAAAAGGTAGGAAAAGAAAGACCCCTCCAATAATTAAATTCAATTTGGCACACGATGCGCCAAACACCCTGTATAATTCGGTATAAGTTTGGCACAGAGTTGCCAGCTATTATGATTTAGAATGGGAATGTAATTTTAAATAGTGTATAGCTTGGGTAGTCTGTACGTAGACGCAATACGGGCGAAAAAATATATTTCAATACAGATACTTATAGTGTGTAAGCTAGCTATAAGTAAAAGCTGGGCATATTGTTATAACTGGGTGCGTGCGTGCGTCAAGTCCGGTGAGGCTTGATTGGTCGTACCTTTTCGAAACAAGCATAAGGTCAATTCAATTAAAAAAAAAAAAAGCTTGCGTGCGTTATATAGTTAGGTGTGTGCCGGGCTTGAGTGTGTGTGTGTGTTAACTTGAGCGTGGGTAGGACGTAGTGCGAGAACTCGTCCTGCGAGGCCTCGTTGGTGAGCCACATGATGGGCTGCAGCACCGCCGCCAGCACCTCCGCCGTGCGCACCTCCAGCTGCAGCGCCGGCCACACGTGCTGCCAACGCAGCTTCTGCAACACACCACCAACCAACATCATAACGACCACCCCCCCTAGCATCTTTCGTGTGTCTTTTGAGCGTCATGTATACAATCCTCCGCGCCCGTCTTTTGTTTCACTCGCCTTGCTGCCTGCCTATGATTGTACGAGTATTGTATGCGCAACGCACGACGTCGACGCTCAAAAACGTAGTGTGGTCTCTAACTCCATGCAATAAGAAACACATTTTTTTAATACCCCTTCCTTTACTCACAATCACAACCCTACTCGAAGAACATTCCTCTCATAACCTATATTCGTTTTAGTTCCTACCGTGTAACAATTATTTGTATCTGTAAATCCCTACTTTTGAGTATAAATGCGCAAGTAACTCTATCATCTGTCTGTCTGTCTGGTTATACTTTCACGCCAAAACCATTGAATAAAAGCTTGTAAAGGTGTACCAAAGAGATGTCTACGTTACAGCCTAGTAGTGTTATGGCTATATGTAGATATATGTAATGCTATATAACGCACCTTCGGTATGTACGGCAGGGCGTCGATGAGGGTACCACGGTAGAAGTTGGTCTTCTGGTTGGGGTCCTTCATGGTGATTACGTCCAAGAACTGCATCGCCTGGATCGCAGGCTCACTTTGGCACCTGATTTAACCAGGAAATACAGTCTTATTTTTTATCACTTTATTCTCCAGCTTGATCGAAAGAAGGGTGGCCCGTTAGTAGACGTATAAAAAAGGTCTACATTTCAAAATCATTCGTCCACGTAATTATCGTTCACGGCTGGACAAAGGCCTCCACCATAAATTTCCACAACTATCGGTCCTCGTCCAGCAGCTTCCTACGATCTTCACCTAATTGTCGGTGTCGTTATCTGGGGAGAGTAGGCAGGCGCGTACGCTCCTCGTTTCGGCACGCGGCCGTCTTTAAAACCTAGCACCAGGATAACCTACTTGAAGTATTTGATGAGCGGTAGCAGCTGCGTGGAGGGGCGCGGGTGCGGGTCCCGCGAGAGTAGCCGCTGCACCGCCTCCTGCAGCGCGGCTGGCACGCGCGGCAGCACCGCCGACACCTGCTGCTCTAGCTGAAACAAACACAAATTCTTTATAGGGTTCTCTAAAACACTTAATAACGTTAGAAGCTTTGTTCAAACCAGCAGGCGTAGGACGCGAGAAGATCGACCAGCTCACAAAAGCGACATGTGACATGAGAGCTATAGCAGTTCTGTCATTATGTCGTGTTTGACAGCTTCTCGAGCTTCTCGCGCATTACGTAGTAAGCTTGCTGAGAGGTGGGCAATCACCGCGCTTCGCTAAGTAGGTATTCATTATTCTAATGCTGAAACCAAGGCTGGCCGCGTCTCAAACGAATGAATATGTCTAAACAAATAATATTATGATTAATAACAAAGAGGCGTTGCGATATCAATTTAAACAGAATTTAGCGAAGAGACTCAATAGGTTTGCATCTCTTGTACCTACTGTCCGATTAATTATAGATTCTTTATTGTACACAAAAGCAAAATTATACAATTCATATAAGCGGAAGTATACAAGGGCGATTTATTATTTTAAATAAAATTAATTATTTTAATTCAATACAAATACTACATAAGTATTTAACATAGAAAAATAATAGAATTTAAACCCTTTTTTACCACATCAAAACCATTTTTTTCAGCTATCTACAAAACTTGATCTTAAGACGAACAGTAGGTATACACTAACTACGCTGGTTAGGGCTGATCACTTCAATACAAAATATATGCGTTTGATTTGGTCCTGTACCGCTGTAGCTCCGCTGAAATCTAGTTTCATCCCTAAATACTCGCTTCTCTAGGTTCCAATCCTACTGTGGCACAGCATATCAATTTGTGAGACTCCCCAGTTTGGTTAAATTAAAACACTGCTGAATCGCCTGATTATCCGAACAGAAAGATAATCCCGTGCTTCATGACGGGAGGCACGTACCACGTAAAGCCGTGGGTACCGGTAACTCGTATAATATAATCTAGTGTCGTAGTCGTTATATACGGTCACGTCAGAAGCGTTAGCCTTAGTCCAGAATATTAAATACTAGTCCCTCCCTACAGAAGGGTCACGCTTCACAACATAATTCAAATAAATAGCATATATAGCTCCGATACAATAAAGTGTAGTTCAGATCGCACGGCACTAGTTTAAAAACCGTAGTAGTTGCTTCTATGGGGGTTCTATGGGGTATCGCTAAACTCTACCACAGAATATTGAATCCGAGGTAGGTAGGAGGTAGGATTGTTCTACAACAAATATAAAAATGGTGGCGGTGTGCCCCGGACAGAGGGCTCACTCCTTACAAAGCCTCAAATGTCGCACTCACACATTGACGTGACATTTACAGGCCAGGTTAAGCAGTATGGAGCAGTACATGGTGTATTTATGTTACTAAGTCCATGACCAGTACAAAGTCAGTGACAACCCTCTAGGGTTCCGGCCAGCTTATCTCATACTTGTCATACTATATACATACATATATATTATTATAAAGAGGAAATATTTGTATTTTTGTGTGTGTGTATGTTTGTAATAAATAAACTCAAAAACTACTGAACCGATTTCAAAAATTCTTTCACCCTTAGAAAGCTACATTTACCCTGAGTAACATAGGCTACCTTTTACCGCGGGAAAATGTCTCATTCCCACGGGGAAAACTGTTAACTTGGGCGGAGCCGCGGCGGAAAGCTAGTCAAGAATAGCGGGAGTGGTCTTTCTGTAACCTTTTTATAGCTAGAATGGAGGATTGGTCGTATTGTAACTTACATATTCGATTTGCTTCATGTACAGCATGGGGTTGTTGTTGGCCTGCACCAGCGGCTTCCCACTGTTGAAGAGCGCGCAGATCAGCAGGCCCAGGGAAAACATGTCCGACAGGATGTTGCATTGCCCATTTGTCTGCACCTCTGGGGCTGCACCGTAATAATACACTTCTTAATTATATGATAAATTTATTTATTTATTTATTTGAATAGGCTAGCCAACATAGTACATATATATTTTTATACAGTATGTGCTTACAATTACTTTGGCAATATGCACCACACTTATAGGCTAACACATCATGCTTATAATATTTGTAATAGTAATGCTTAATAGCAACTAAATTCTAATGAGAAAAAGCTGTATAAACTTAACACTTAAAATTATATACATTTTTAAATTAAAACAAACTAGAAAGACGCATTTAACATGAACGAACTGCAATTATTCAGAGCTAAGAAGTATTTTTTAATTTTATCTTTAAAGACTTTTAACGAGTCGTTGAATATATCTAATTCCACTTTACAAGCCATTTCATTATAAGACCTAACGATTCTATTTAGAGGAGCAGATAATCCCACGTTTGTTCTAGACGGAATCACCTTGAAATTTACAAGATTTTTACGCCTCTTATGAATTGTAGGCACATTAAAATTAATTGACTGAAGCAGATCTATTCGACTGTTGACAATTTTGTATAAAAACACAAATCAAGCTCACAAACTGAACTAATTCCCTTTTTAAAAAAATGTTCATGGCTCTGGGTATGAAGTCTCTTGTCCTGTTTATTTATACTCGTAATATAACGTTCCATTTTATAGTAGAATCACAACCAGGGAATGACATTAGGTACAATAGCGTTTAGTTTTTTGGAAAATATGAAATCACCTGTACACTAAAGATTTCATATATTTTTACAACCAGATTTTTCTATTTATACTCTAAGCACAAAAGTGATTGCGTTGATGTCTTTATATGAACAAAAAACACTCGCCATCTCATTATAACGTTAGAATTAGAATATTAATCTAAAATTATAGGAAAATCGATTTTTTTAATGTTACCTAATTTGTGTCACAAAATCAACATACAGGCTTCAACTGACTTCCTGAAAAGCTCGCACCTCCAATGAATTAAATACCGAGCCTGGGGCTTGGACCTTAGTCTAGGGGTTGATCTCGTAAGACAAAGCCCGCTTTCATTTTAATACAAGAATTCGTTCTGCGGTTGGGGCGGTTATTTTTACCCAACTAATACGAGTAAGTATTTTGGTCAGTGGCGGATTTACACATTTGCCGCTAGTAAGCTATTAAATCTACCTGATATTCTCTAAAGATCTCTACCTAACCAAAGTCAGTTCTTAGGTTATTTTAGCGTAGGGACCGGCTTCTTTCGAATTAAGATTTTCAAATGCCTAAAAATTTGTTTTTGAGTCAAAAAAGAAGGCAAAAGGTGGTAAGGTACTCAGATAAACCAGCTGAAAAATAGGTAGCATAGCAGCAGTGGTATTGAAAATATACTCGACCAGACTCTATATGTATGAAACAAAACGCCTCCTAGAATCTGCCGCCCTAGGCTTCAGCCTACTCAGCCTGTTGGTAAATCCGCCACTAATTTTGGTAAAGGTTTTAGCAGCTCCTACATGCCTCAAATACAACCCCGATAGAGATTTCATCATTATAGAAACAACATATTTGGGACGGCGGTGTTTAAATCCCACTGTAGATAATGACTGATGATGAAGAAGTATGACAGCGTAATCAAGGAATAATAATGAGACCATTACATTCCACGCGAAAAGAAGTATAGAATTATTTTTAGAGTTGCGTACCTCAAAAAGCAGAAACATATCCCATAAAGGACCACTCGTTATTTAGGTAATTACAATTTGAACCAATAAATGTGGAATCTTAGAGAAAATCCCCGAAATTTTTCTATTTATACTCTAAGTGTGGAATGTTTAAAGATAGGTAGGTATCTTTCTACTATCATTAAGTAAATAATATTATATATAATATTGCTGTAGACGGTCTAATCAAGCTCCATTCACGAAATGTTCATCTTTCTTGTCTTGTCGTAGTAATATGCTACGCAGCGTAGCAAATCCGTAGACGTCGCGTCGCTACGATCAATAAAAGCTAAGCAGAGCCATCTCAACAGCATAGAAATTCGAATATACATTGTTTACTAAAACCGTTGATAGTATGTGTACCTACCTACCTATTTTGATTGCCAACGCGTAATTAAAATTTTATAATTACGCCCTTTCGGTAACGGAAGTCGCTCTTCAATAGGAGCGTGGATAACAAAGATCATCGTTTCAGTAAAAGGTCGCTCACGTTCATTTTTACTATAAAGGATTTTGCGTATTATAGTAGGGGTCGCACTGTCCTAGCTCAAATCAAACTCTAAAACACTTCTTAAGCTATTTATTTATTAACACATCAGCACATTATGTAATTCCCTAATATCATCCACTAAACACCCGGATTTGGAGAAATTCTGAACAGATTAGGTCTACTCCAGGAAAGCGACACGGTATATCTGACTTAAACTAACAAAATCAATTCATTCGAAAAAGATTTAAATTTCGAACGAACATGCGGCCAGTCTCAAAAGCAAAAGAGATAGCATAACCGATGCCACAGTATTCATACTTAACATAATACACACATACTTTGGGAACGAGTCATGCCTCTTTCCCGAAGGGTTGGGCAGAAACCATTTCCTTCTACTTGCTACGATGTAGATACACTTCATTTGCCCACATTCATAATCTCATCATCCGTGACATTCAGTGTATTCAAGTACAACTTATTGACTTACAAATTGATTTATTAATTACTTTCTTTATAAACTGATTGAATTGAAACTCAGGCAATTCTAGAATCCATCTCCCGAGGCAAAGTGTAAATAAACCACAAACTTAATTGTGTGTACCATACAATATTGGATGGAAAATCTTTATAATGAAATATAATCAAATGTTTTTAATTAAAAACTGAAGGATCTTACCTAAATAATCGAGGTTTGGTTGTGCTACTTTGGCAACCTTGATGGACCAGGGCGGCACGCTCATCATCTCTGTCGGGTCAGGACCGATGATATTCTCTAAACAAACCAATTAACATTTTTATTTACCTGTAGTAAGTAAATATGTGTAAAGTTGCATAAATAATATTTGTAACGGCATCTTTATCTTTTCAAGGTGAAATCTCACGTTGGATTATAGGACGCGAAAACTTATTTTGTAGTCAACGTGATGTTTCTGTGGTATAGCCTTAGAAATACTTTGTCTCTATGAGCCTTAAGCAATAAAAGATTAAAGCAACACCTTCTCGAGGCCTTATTCTAATGGGCTGTTATATGATACGTATAATAGCAACTTACCTATGAATTCTAAACCAAAAAGCTTCCAAGTGCCGCGTTTCGTGACAATAATGACTTGCGGACATACGTTGCGGTGGATTTGCCGAGCCGTGTAGTGGAGGTAGTGCAGAGCTTCGATGATCTGTGGTCGATTGCTTTAGTTTTATTATAATTAGCGGATGTCACATTTTGTTCGATCATTACGCAGTGGTCGGCCACGTGTGACATCCTAGGATTGAAGAAATAAACAGACATCGGATTGTGGATTGACAATATCGGTGAAGCTTGATTCGTCAAGTCCGGTGAAGGTACTTTTTCGACATAGGCCTATGCCTTGATCTATCTCAATTTAAAAAAAAAGGATTGTGGATATAGTGAAACTGAACTCTTAGTACGAAAAACGTTAATTTTATCTTTAAAATTAGTTAATTTTAGAAAAGAAAGAAGAAGTGTTAATACTAATATTTATTATTATTATTATCATATGTATGTATATGCATCGCAATCGCACTATATACGTCTTACAATAAAATAAATTAATTAAACAGTTGATAACAAAAACAAAGGAAGTACTAACGATGATGCGTCATGATTTCATAATAAAAGGACCAGCTTAATTTTGCGATCGTGAACAGCGACGTTGGTATTCTATAGGCCCTTTTTAATGTACCTGCAATAATCCATATCGAAGTTCGATGTCTAAAAAGAAGTATTCTTTGGCGAATGGCGGTCGCTGAGTGGGCGTGGGCACTTGTGGCATCTGGGAGGTGGCCGGCGCCAGCGATATCGGGTGCGGCATCACCGGCCCCTGCGAGCCCGGCGGCACCACGGTCGACTCCTACGCACCCACACCTTACTTTACACATTACCGCCACACATTGAAATTTCTATATAATAATCTATCTATTAAACGGTCGGAAGAATCATCATCATCATCTTAATCAATATAAATATACTTATTCACTTACTGTGACTTCGATCGAATTGATTATGTGTTTACCGACAATACAAAAAAACCATGAAGGAAGAAAAAATTTTACGCGTAATTTTTTTTTTCCTTCATGAAAAAAAAACGATATTTTAACGAGTTAAGTTACACAAACATTTTAAAGAAATTGGCGAGAAACTGCCGTTAAGTTGAAAGTCTACGGAAAACTGAAGAAAATGGAGACGAGGATGACGTGTGAATGACGAGACGAAGAAAGTCCAAAATTGAATGTTTGAATTTAGACGAAAAAGAAATGGAAAATAGGACTGGAATGAGGTTGCAAAGCACCTTATTACAGTTGCATATTCCCCAGAGAGGTTGGAAAGCCGCGCTTCGATTCCCACTTCTCTGGTCTTGAAGCAAGTATGCTTGGCAATTTGTGCGTGCGTCTGCTCTGTATGAAAATGTATTTTTGTTCGGCTCTCATTTCAAATAAAAAAAGCGGCCAAGTGCGAGTCGGACTCGCCCACGAAGGGTTCCGTATCAGCAAGTAACATAATATAAAAGTTCTTGTAGTTCGTTGTAACTTTGATCGATGTTTTAGTAATAGTGAAAGGGAAACTGCGGTTTACGATTTATGACGTATTAAAAAAAAAACTACTTACTAGATCCCGTTCAAACCAATTTTTGTTGGTAGTTTGCATGATAATGTACATCATATATTTTTTTTGGTTTTATCGTTCCTTTATTTTAGAAGTTAGAGGGGGGGGACACACATTTTACCACTTTGGAAGTGTCTCTCGCGCAAATTATTCAGTTTAGAAAAAAATGATATTAAAAACCTCAATATCATTTTTGAACACCTATCCATAGATACCCCACACGTATGGGTTTGAAGAAACATTTTTTTTTAGTTTCAGTTCTAAGTATGGGGACCCCCCAAAATTTATTGTTTTCTTTCTAATTTTTTGTGAAAATCTTAATGCGGTTCACAAAATACATCTACTTACCAAGTTTCAACAGTATAGCTCTTATAGTTTCGGAAAAAAGTGGCTGTGACATACGGACGGACGGACGGACGGACGGACGGACAGACAGACATGACGAATCTATAAGGGTTCCGTTTTTTGCCATTTGGCTACGGAACCCTAAAAAAGGGCGAACTTCTATCTCAAAGAGTTTTGAAGATATTATATTCAAAAGACGCGTATTTACGAGAGCCTGTTTAAATTATGGACGAAAAGTGATTATTATTTCGAATTTTTACTTTTGGTGCTGGATATTTTGGAAACGAAGAATGACATCAAAAATTTGAGAATAGCTCTTCTGGACAATTAAGTCAGCTACAATTTGAGCCTAAAATAAAAACGCTCGTAGCCTAAAGAACCTTTTCGTAAATAGTCAAAATCTCAGAACGAAATTTTCACATTACTTACAGAGATTCATTTCCAATGTGCTCGATAATAGTGTGAGGCATGACACATTTTTTACTTACGTGCCATACTAAAATGTTGTGAAGGCTCGCAAGCACCGGCTCGGATGCAAAAGCAATGGTATTGTGGCCCTCCTCGAGCGTGTGTATGATTTGAAGCATCTTGGGGTGGCGCAGTTGCTCCAGCTGCGTGATACAGCTGCGGATGCGGTCCAGCATGCTTTCCTTCCGTTTCGACTTGTACAATTTGTCCACTATTCGCTTGTCGAACACAAATACAGAACATTCCTGAAAATAAAAGTAAGCTTCCGTTCACTGTGAAAACTCTTCGTTAGACAGTGATATGTGTCATATGTGTATATTGCATTTAACTTACCACCTTTGTATAACTATGTGATGTGCAATGAATATTAAGAAATAAATATAGTATAATACATTATTATCCCGTAGTAAAAAGAAATACATTTTGTAAATCGATTAAAAATTTGATTATTCAAAATAGATAAGTAGGTATAACTGTTTTACTTGAAAATTAATCAAGATAATTAAACGGATATTTTCCATTACAGAAAACAATAACACTGACAACTTCAGCTTGAAAATTCAATATCAGTCAGTTTACACTACAACAAGTCGACTAATTGGATTGAAAAGCGGCGATCAATGATAATAACGGAGCAGAACGATGAGTTCCAACAATCGCTTCAAACTTTATAATAGATATTACTCGCATTCCAATTTATTAGTTTTGTTTTATTCAAATTGTAGCAGGTATCTTTTTCATTAATCATTTAATTTTTATTTTTATTATACGAGTATTCTTTATAGTATCTTTATAGTAGTATATTTATATATACGAGTATTCTCGGGTAATGTCGTGACTGCATAATGCTAGCCGCCGCTGGTCCCGTTGGTCCGTGACTGAGTGTTGCCGATGTTGCCATGGTTTTTAATTTTTTTACCTACTCTAGTTTCCTATTACTGTTATTGTGATATTTTTTAAATATACTTAATATACCCTATGTGACTACAGAATATATTACAAAGAAAAAAATAATATCTAAGAGCAAAGAAAATCGCGCTTCGCCTGCTATCATTATTTTAATTAATGGTTTGACTCCAAAAATAATAATTTCTCATTTCTATGTTTGACTTTGAAAATCTTGTCATATTGAATTTTTTTTTACCGATGCGATGTCTTTAATTTTAAATGAAAAATGCAATGAGCTACATAATACTACATATTGATAAGGTATTGGTAAGGCGCGGCGGCGGCGGCGGCGCCGCCATAAATCCGCCAAAGTTACATACCTACTTAATTATTATTAATTTTATTTAATTTTGACACACCAAGTCATTAGACAAATCTAAACAAAAAAGAAATTCTACCTCTATGAATCTAACCTCCCAAGACTCCCAACAGTAAAGAAAATCTGCATGATCGCTAAAGCGAAGCTGGCTCTTCAAAACTCTTTGGCATGATCGTTATCTTAGATTTTATCTGGATTTTATTTTCGTGGATTGTGTCAGTTTGATTTTGACATTTTCCTGCTCCAGCTCTCGTCTGTACAGGATAGTTTATTATAGTGAGGAACTGATGGGAAGTTCCCCTTCCCCCTTTAAGATTGCGGTATACTTCTTTGATGTGATAATGTGATAATGTTATTAGTGCGCTGTGCGTAATGAATAAAGAAAGTGTGTTTAAAAAGTAACGATAACTTTTCATTACAATCATACAATTATTATTATTATTATTGTTATTACAAATTGTCAAAGCCAATGGCGTCGATTTTAAGATGTGGGAGAAAATTTGTAATAATAATAATAATAATTGTAATTGTTGTTATTATATTGTAATTTGTAATTATATTTTTTTATTCGAAGGAGGGTTATGTTTTTCTTTGTAGTATGTATGTATGTATAATTCTTTTCCGCTAGTAGCATAAACGGCTTAATGGAGGTTTGTGAGAAAGAAAGATATTTGTAGCGAGTTGGTGTGGCAGCCTCAACAATGAAAAGTTATCATTACTTTTTAAACACACTTTCTTTATTCATTAAGCACAGCGCACTAATAACATTATCACATTATCACATCAAAGAAGTATACCGCAATCTTAAAGGGGGAAGGGGAACTTCACTTAATGTAGTGCGAGTGTGTGTGTGTGCGATGTGTATGTACAAACACAGTCGACACATTACGGATGCTTCAAATTGTATTTTAAAGGAAATCTGTCAAAGTTGAAAGTATTTATTTTAACTTTAGGATATTTACATTACATCACTTTAGTTAAGTCAGTTACATATTCTTTTGCCCGCCGTAAACCTTATTCACCGAGCTAATTCACCTAGTTGTGGTGAGTTCAGAATTTTGGCTGTCTTCTGTGGAGAAGAACTCGCCGGAAGAATCTCTACAGGCGTTGCAACGCTCTTTTCAAAATACAAAAAAATAAATTATAATTTTATACAATTTTATTAATATAACAAAGAGTACAAACGAAATATACAATTAGAAGAAGGCAACCAGTCAAAATAGATAAACTAACTTCTGGCTGACTGAGTATTTCATGCTCACTAAAGTGTCCTAACTTGCGGTGGCGTTGTGGGCCGGGTCGTTGAGTTCCCTCTAATATGGTTGAGCCCGACGATGGCTGACCCACATGCTACGGCTGCTTGGGGGGACTGGTCTGCTCTAGTCGATTGCCAGTTGTGCTTGTGAAGTTTTCTGATTTCTGATTTCTGAAGTTAATTGTGATAGATTTGATTGGTTATATAGTTTAGTTTTTCTACTTTGACTGGTTGCCTTTCTCTAATTCTTCAAATTTCTTTAATTAAAGCTCTAATTGTACCTATATATCTCGTTTGCACTCTTTTGTAAAAATATTTTTAAAAGATGCAACGCCTGTAAAGTTTCTTCCGGCGAGTTCTTCTCTCTCCACAGAAGACAGTTATATTTCTGAACTCGCCACATTGACTTTGAACTTCTAAAGTCCTTGATAGTAATCTGGAATAGACTGACCTTGCCGTCGCTCTTGCGGTAAGCGTCGTGAACCCGCCAGACGAGTCCCGGGCCGGCCGTCGCGCTCTCCTTGCCCACCTCGAAGTACTGCATGATGGGGTTGCTCTCGAGGGGCGCCGGGGGGCTGTTGGTTATCCCGCTCTTCAGCTTCGACATGATCGCCGCCATCCTGCCCCCGATCCTCCGACCCAGTGATAGAGACTCAGGCCTAGCTGCAGCGTCAGCTCGCTCGGAATCTCCTACACAAACAATACGGGCTCTCAGTGCAAGTCCGATGAAGCTTGATTGGTCGTACCTTTTGGACACAAGCGTAAAGGGCTCTTCGAGCTCTACCAATTTGTTGTTCAATGGACGAATATAAAATGTTTACTTGTGTAAAGCGCAGGTATGTATTTTAAAAATTGCGAAGGTAATAAACATACATAATTAGTAATCTATAAGTAGTCCGGTGAAGTTTAATTGTCCGTACTTTTCGACACATGATAAATGCTCAGTGGACACATGCGTTACCTACGACAATAAAAAAAAGATAAATTATAGCTAATTACATTGGAGCGCATTTTCATTGGTGGTTAACACCCGCATGCGGGGTGTGGGAGATTTTTGAAACGCATGCCATAGGGGCGGCATGCGGGGAGGGAACCGTTTTCATTGGTCTTTAGCGCCCTCATGGCAGAAAAATATATTTTGGGTTTTAGGAGCATGCTTTATATCGACCGAGTTATTGACTGACTAATTTCATTGGTCGTCAGCCCGCATGCGTGGAGTCCCTAACGATCTACTTGTCGACCAATAAAAATGCGCCCTGGACTTCCGCAAAGTATCGTATATTAAAATCATACACGTGAATGTAAGCTTTTAGGGAAATTAAAGTGCAAAGTTCACCTCGTTCAACTGATAAGCTGATAAAGGTCAAAATTTATAATAATAATAATATGTGAGGACCTCGCACATACGGCTATCTGACTGACCCCAAACTAGGCAGAGGCTATACTATAGGACAGTTGATAAAAATACAGAAATAGATAAATAATTTTTTATATAAATATACGACATAGGTACAGACACAAGGCAAACACAAGTGCTCATCACAGGCATTATGCCCTGGGCTGGGATTAAACCCAAGACCTTGTGCTTCGATGGAAGGAACTCTACCAACTTAGGCTACGGGGTCGTCATAGTAAAAAATAGTAGTAGTCTTCATCTTTTGTACATATTATGTACTAGCTCTCCGCCCCTCGTCCCCGCCTGCGTTAACAGGTTTTCCCGTGGGAATGAGGTATTTCCCCGCAGTAAAAAATATCCCAAGTGTTATTCTAATGTATAAGCTATATTGTTGTAAAGTTTCATAAAAATCCATTCAGTAGTTTATGTGTGATAGAGTAACAAACATTTATCATAACAAACAGTCCATACATCATTCCTCACAAACTTTCGTGTATTTATGAGAGAATCTTACCTGTTAAACTGCGTCATCTCGTTATAAAGTATTTTATACCTTCAGCGAGATTCTATTAAGATAGATACATAAATGACTTTATGATGTATGGTGTATAATGCGTGAAAGCCTTCATCAAACACCGCACCTCCTCGTTATCGTCGAAGGAAACTGATTGAGATGTAAGAGGGAAGGTCGCGAATCAGGGGCGTAGCTACCGCCGTATCAGCCGTATCAATTATACGGGGCCCCCGGGCCACGGCGGGCCCCAACGTGCGTAAACAAAAATTAATAAAAACTTCCTAATTTTTATTCTATTTCACAAATGACAAAAGTAAAAATACAGCAATTTCTTTAGATAGATAGATAATTATGATGAATAAATATTTCTTTTAATTTTATGCATTTTTTGTGCAAGTTTTCCTGGCCACCACATATGCATTACAGAAGTAGATTTTGTGGAGATGGATGGCTGCAATTTGTCTGTAGATCAAGTGCTTTAATCCTTGTGAATATCGAAGTAGTTTCGAAGATCTTGCTTGTGTCGACTGGCGGGATATGCTCCAGCTAACACACTGTTTTTAGACCATAGCGTCGTTCGATTTTTGTCTCTAATTCTGGACTTTGGCACTATGATAGCTGAAATTATGCTCGAAAATCTGGTATTTCAAACATGCATGTATCTCTTATGTGTTGGCCAGGAAAACGTGCACCATTTTTTTTTACTTTTGTGAGAAATCTTTACCCTCCCTTCTTTCCCTTCCTAAAATCCTTTACCTTTCCCGCCAAGGCACGCTACGCTTCTGCGAATTTATGAAATATTCTGTTTACTTATATAAAACGTAACAGCATTGTTTTAAGCTCGTGCGTGATAGATAATGGTTATTTCAGTAAGTTTATTTATTTAGACATTAAATCACTTAAAGACTAAGCCAAACATTTTGTTACTACATACCGCATCATGGTGTCCTCCGTGAAAGCGTACGACTAAAAAACTTTGAGTTGTTTTTAACGCCAGTAGTCTAACTATTTTTTGAATTTCATATTTAAACATCGATGTCGTTTTATACAAAAGATTTCTTTATTCATAAAAAAACTCCTTGCGTCTTCTCCGAGCACCCAACAAAAGTTTCATTACAATCGGATCAATGGTATAGGAATAGATTTTATTTTTCAACTAGCTTTTCACCCCACCCACGCTCCGCCCGCGCTCTCATCAGTTTTTCCCGTGGGTAATTTTAAGTTGTGACGAGAATAGTATTTTCTAATCCGCTACTTATACTTTGTATAGGTATTCAATTATTACTATATAATTATTTTTTATTTAAGTAACGTTAGTTTAGGTATACCTTATTAGGTCCATATTTCCATTATTATACACTATTTATTTCATATCTTCCAATGTATGTTATCTTTACAAAAAAATGTAGTAATCGCTAATAGCGATAAGACCACATTTACGCATGAGAAAACTATTTTAAACGGTTATCACTTTTGATATTTCTGTGTTTTGCGATGGTTCTACAGCTGACGCAGGTATTATCACCTAATGTACAGTATCCTGCAATGAAAACGGACCCCTCGGTAGATGTCGTAAGCGGCAACTACCCTACATACAACTGTTAATTCATAAGGTGCATTTTTTCGAAAGTGGGTATTTTGCCTTTAGCAGGCAGAGACCTATTTCGTCCATTCTTAGTAATTGAACTTGACTCAATGGTCACAATACATAGAGTAAAATTTAAGTTCATAGGTTCAACTCTGGGTATTTTTTCCTAAAATTGTATACTTCTTTTTATCATTTTTTTAAATAAATTATATCAATAAACTATAACTAAAATACTATTTTGTTTAATAGGTTTAATGAAAATCAAATTAAAAGAAAATAAAAGACAATTATGGTTATATTTTTACTTTATTCTTTATTTAATATTTATTTTATTATCTAAGTTAGTATAAATGAATTTATGAGAGTTATCGGTAAAATATATAGGCATATAGGTGTATATTTTTTATTAAGAGAGAACAAACATGTTATTTTTGTTATCGATAACAATACATTTGTCTTGGGATATATAGAAAGTTAAATTTAAAAAGATTATATACTATACATAGCACGAACTATACATACATAGCCTGCAGGCAGCATGACATCTTTTCATATTTTCAAATAATCATCACTATTCGTGCGGTTTCCCCATTACCCACTTCAACTAACTCTCCAGGAACTACAGACATCCAAACCTGAAAATAATAATATTATGATAAGTAAGTTTTTTGATCGTTACCTGTTTTGGTAAAAATATATACTTAATTAATATAATATTATATAGTAAGTAAATGAAGTATTTATATAAATAAAAAGGAAGAAAGAAAATAAGAAAAACATTAACAAGGAGAGAATAGGTATTTTTAAATAAACAAAATGTTTTTCAAAAAAAGATTGGTTGCTTACCCAAGGATATTCTGGCTCATTGGTATAACATTCAGAAGACTATAATGTTCTCATAATCTTCTCCACAGAATTTTTCCTCACATCTTTGTCAGATTTGTAGCACTTTTAGTTGGTGAAAATTTTTATTTATCCTCGAATCTTTTTATCCGGTTACGTATTAATCTATAAATCTCTAAAGTTCATTTATCTAACTTTGTAATGCCTACGGACGAAAGGCCTAAAATTTAAAACACCTATTGGACGAAAGGCCTAAAGTGTAAAACACCTATGGACAGAAGATCTAATTTTAAAACAACTAAGCATTGTTTGGTCTAAACTAAACTTTATAAGACCTACGTTTCCAACGCCTAAAGTTAAATAACCTCATAAACGAAAGACTTTGAAAGAGTTAATTTTAAAGCAAAGTGGTTGTGAATAATTAAAATTACCAATACACACACACTAAAAATGAAAAAAAAAAATTATCGACTTAATAACTGACAGCTGATAATTCTGGGGGCCTAAAAGCGCCATTTAAAAATGGAATTCTAAGAGAACCGCGAGCCATTTCGTATTTAACGTAAAATGGTCCATCCTTATTACGGTTACGTATTACAATCTCTAAAGTTCATATATCTAACGTCGTAATGCCTACGGACGAAAGGCCTAAATTTCAAAACACCTATGGTCAGAAGGCCTAATTTTAAAACATCTAATAGTCGTTATAGCTAACTTTTGTTATACCTTAATTTATAATGTCTAAGTTTAAGTAATCTAATGGACGAAAAGCTTAATATTATAATATCTAATAGTCGTTAACTATAAGTAGGCGACCGGGTATTTTAAATAAAACAATAGGTATGTAATGTGTTTTAATCATAATGTTTATGTCAAAGGTGCAATTTACCTAAATTAAAGATTTCAAAATTATTTTTTTGAATTAATACTTTTAATTGAAAAATTATTAAGAAATAAATAAGAAAAAATGCCCCCCTTTTTTGTTTTAATATTATTTTAATATGGAATTCAATATAAAAAAAATTGGCGACCTTTTTTAATTATTTTTATTAATATTTTTATTTGCCCCACTTTTTCATTGTTTTATTAATATTTTTTATTTATTGTGATAAAAAATAAATTAAACGCCCCCTTTTATATTGTTATTTAATATTAATTTAAATATGGATTTTTTATTAAAATGAAATAAATTGCCCCCTTTTTTTAATTTGTTTATTAATATTTTTAATTGAAAAATAATTAGAAAATAAATAAAAATAAAATAAAATGCCACCCTTTTTTATTTTTTAATATAATATTAAATGTGGAAAAAATATTTCAAAAAAATGGCGCCCCTTCTTCATTTTTATTATTTTATTACAAAAAAATAAGAAGGGGTGCTTTACTATATTTTTTTTAAATATTATCAATTAATGAAGTAAAATTAATATAAAGGGGGGCATCATAGTTTATTTATTTTTATATTATTTAATTTTTCACAAAAAAAAGAGTACCAATATTTTAAAAACAAGAATGTTCGGTGATTCACCAGAAAGCTGAATTCTAAGTGAAATGTAATAAGAATTGATACGAATCGGCTCGCCGTTCTCTTAGAATTCAATTTATAAATCCTTTCGCAGTTCACTTTTCTTAAATGGCGCTTTTAGGCCCCCAGAATTATCAGCTGTCAGTTATTAAGTCGATAAAATATTATTTTTTTTCTTTTTTAGTGTTTGTGTATTGGTAATTTTAGTTATTCACAACCACTTTGCTTTAAAATTAACTCTTTCAAAGTCTTTCGTTTATGAGGTTATTTAACTTTAGGCGTTGGAAACGTAGGTCTTATAAAGTTTAGATCAAACAATGCTTAGTTGTTTTAAAATTAGATCTTCTGTCCATAGGTGTTTTACACTTTAGGCCTTTCGTCCAATAGGTGTTTTAAATTTTAGGCATTTCGTCCGTAGGCATTACAAAGTTAGATATATGAACTTTAGAGATTGTAATACGTAACCGATAGAATAGACCTTGGGGACGGACATAGACAGACTACTTTTTGCCGCGGGAAAATACCTCATTCCCACGCATTGGGTGAGCATTTAAGATAAATGCGAAAGTAACTCTGCCTGTGATTGTTACGTTTATTGAAAGCCAGAGGCAAAGAGTGATATAGCCTATATCACTCTTTGCCTCTGGCTATATATCATATGGAATTTGTGTTATTTATTGTACCTTGATGTAATGTTACCGTATGTATTTTTTGGTAAATAAATAAACTTTATTATTATTATTATTATTATTATAGAGTTTATATGTCGGAAAATAAAGGACAGAAGAAAAGATGGTGGTGGGCAAAGCAATTAAATAAAGGAAACTCGCAAAGGGCTACACGCGGTAATACGTAAAGCGTGGGCGTATGCTACAATAACTTTTAGAGAACCATCGTACACTATCTTTGTCAGGACTACCCCAATTTGTCATCACTATTGAAACAGACTTTACCAACTATATCGAATTCCATCACAATTGGAACATACTATACCACTATAGACTCGATTGTTTGTTATCATGAGCGATCGGGACCTAATCAATCCCTAAAAGGGGTTTAGGTAGATCCGAGCACCATCAAAATGCCATAAGGGGAAACTGGCATGGAAAACACTGAACAATTACAGACTGGCCAACCAAGGGGCCTCCCCGCCCGGACCTTATGTAACTCGACCATATTACAGTTACTCTACCCGCGGTCATGATAACAATGCCATAGCTAACACCATACGAATATCAGAACCTAGCCAACCTTGCTAGCGACACGATAATTAGATCACTTTACTCACGGTTTACAGACACCACTGGACTGTGGTACAAACAATATTCCAACAACCATTATTTCAACATACATCCAGATCTCACATCAAATCACACATCACAAAACACACCGGACTAGTACGTCCACCAGAATCACAACAAATCCCTGACACACAAAGTTATCAACGCGGCTGCAGATCTACCCAGAGGGCTCGCCCGCCCTGAGCAGCGCTATTTATGTGAGTGAACCACCCAGTCCCACTCCCGGTAGTAGGGCCTCCTGTCAAACGTCATCGCGCCTACTTCACTCCGGTCAACTAAATCGATTCTACCCTTTGATACTCGAGAACGTAAAATAAAAACTGTCATTCGATGTTTACAATCGATTTAAACGATCAATTTTGCTTCAATCGCCGACACGGCCATCCTGCGCTGACACACGTCCTCGTGTGTTCGATTCGAAACTAATTAAAAGCAACACTTAATACCGCTCGGCTATTCCTGACCAAAACATTACTTGATCGAAGAATGTTTAATTCCTGCCAGATAAATTCAGTTACAGTAAAAACTATCAAATACCATTACAGTCACAGTCACCGTGACATTACTAGTCGTAATTAGTAAACACTTCTAAAGTCAAATATGAGGTATCTTATACGCGGCCTACTGCTATCACATAGACTCGCAATGTCCATCTCTCCTGGACTCAGCAAGTCAATTTTATGTCATCATGGACTCCAAGACCCAAACACAACGTTATAACCTCAGCCGGAGCAAGGTGCACACCGCGCATGCACGGACTACTTAAAGTGGACTATTCCCGTTTCAAAAGTGAGCGCGTCTCTTACTTTAAAAGAGAGCGTCCCTAAAAAAAAAAAATGTACCACTAAAAGCACGCACAGATCTATTTACACAAACACAAGGACTCACCATGTCACACATGTGAGCCGGTGTACTCAGTACACATAATTGCAGAGGTCTCCCATGAGACTTAAATAAACACAAGGACTCACCATGTCACACATGTGAGCCGGTGTACTCAGTACACATAATTGCAGAGGTCTCCCATGAGACTTCAATAAACACAAGGACTCACCATGTCACACATGTGAGCCGGTATACTCAGTACACAGAATTGCAAAGAAGTCTCCCATGAGACTTGAATAAACACAAGGACTCACCATGTCACACATGTGAGCCGGTGTACTCAGTACACATAATTGCAGAGGTCTCCCATGAGACTTAAATAAAAACAGTCATTAGCTCCAGCCGCACATCGCGCCCTGAACGATTCAAATCGCAGTTACGACTACGATGGAGCATAATGAAGACACAGAAATTTTAATAAGTAGCTCAATAATTGCAGAGAAATTTCTCATGAGATTCAAATAAAACAGTCATACCTCCAGCCGCGCATCGCGCCCTGAACGATTCAAATCGCAGTTACGACTACGACGACGGAGTGTATGAAAACACAAAAAAATAAGTAGCTCAATGCTCATACCCCCAGTCGCGCATCGCGCCCTGAACGATTCCAATCGCAGTTACGACTACGATGGAGCGTATGAAGACACAGAAATAAGTAGCTCAATGCGTGTTTATTAAACACTAGCTTCCATCGCGCGGATAACATTAAATCATGAAAACAGAACTTTTATTACAAGATTTTCAAACTATTTACAACGAAAAAGTAAAATCATTACTCGATTATCTGATTATCATCATTATCAACGTCAGGTAAACACATTGTCTAAGTCAGATCAACTTCGTCAAAAAGTTCGTCATGAATGTAGGTACTAGTAGCTACAGGTAGGTAGATTCTTTCACCGCCTTTAACGTACAACGAACTCTCAATATTTATTTTTTTAAGATTTGAAACGTTACTTAAACAAAGAGCCGTTACATAGGATATTAAATTTTAACTAATTTCGTTCCGCATTATTTTCTCTAACAACTAAACAAACTAATTTTCACAATTAAATCGAATGAGGTGGGTACTTTACGCCAGAATCACGTTTCCGAACAACGTAGCCAAACGAACAATAAATCACAAAAATTTAATTACGCACGGTCTAATAGTTACACTGCTAAAGATTTCAACCGATAATCTCCGAAAATTAAACCAAAATACAATCGCAAAGACCTATTGATGCAACGGGATATTTTCCGCAAACGTCAAACTAGGCGCGCATTATTTGGCGTACAATATTTCAAAATATGTTTCAAGCGATCGAAAATGGTACACAACAAAAGAATTTAACGAATTTAAACTTGACGCAGTCACATCCGATTAAAATGGAACAGAAATATTACAGTACCTGATAAACAATGCGTGTGCACAAAGAACACTGATTCTGATTCTAATTTTCACGCATAAAACATAAAGTACTTTAATGTTTGACACCCGAAAAATCTTGACTACATCGACAATTCGGACGCAACATAATGACATTTTTTTTTTACCCACAATAAAAACGTTCTAAAGTTCGGATGAAAAATTAACAACTCAGAAATGAAATTTAAAATTCAAATTCAAAATAAAATCGCTTGAACGTTACTTTACTACGATTAAATTAAACTACAGGGCTCTTTATCGCACTTCTGATGTCGGAAAATAAAGGACAGAAGAAAAGATGGTGGTGGGCAAAGCAATTAAATAAAGGAAACCCGCAAAGGGCTACACGCGGTAATACGTAAAGCGTGGGCGTATGCTACAATAACTTTTAGAGAACCATCGTACACTATCTTTGTCAGGACTACCCCAATTTGTCATCACTATTGAAACAGACTTTACCAACTATATCGAATTCCATCACAATTGGAACATACTATACCACTATAGACTCGATTGTTTGTTATCATGAGCGATCGGGACCTAATCAATCCCTAAAAGGGGTTTAGGTAGATCCGAGCACCATCAAAATGCCATAAGGGGAAACTGGCATGGAAAACACTGAACAATTACAGACTGGCCAACCAAGGGGCCTCCCCGCCCGGACCTTATGTAACTCGACCATATTACAGTTACTCTACCCGCGGTCATGATAACAATGCCATAGCTAACACCATACGAATATCAGAACCTAGCCAACCTTGCTAGCGACACGATAATTAGATCACTTTACTCACGGTTTACAGACACCACTGGACTGTGGTACAAACAATATTCCAACAACCATTATTTCAACATACATCCAGATCTCACATCAAATCACACATCACAAAACACACCGGACTAGTACGTCCACCAGAATCACAACAAATCCCTGACACACAAAGTTATCAACGCGGCTGCAGATCTACCCAGAGGGCTCGCCCGCCCTGAGCAGCGCTATTTATGTGAGTGAACCACCCAGTCCCACTCCCGGTAGTAGGGCCTCCTGTCAAACGTCATCGCGCCTACTTCACTCCGGTCAACTAAATCGATTCTACCCTTTGATACTCGAGAACGTAAAATAAAAACTGTCATTCGATGTTTACAATCGATTTAAACGATCAATTTTGCTTCAATCGCCGACACGGCCATCCTGCGCTGACACACGTCCTCGTGTGTTCGATTCGAAACTAATTAAAAGCAACACTTAATACCGCTCGGCTATTCCTGACCAAAACATTACTTGATCGAAGAATGTTTAATTCCTGCCAGATAAATTCAGTTACAGTAAAAACTATCAAGTACCATTACAGTCACAGTCACCGTGACATTACTAGTCGTAATTAGTAAACACTTCTAAAGTCAAATATGAGGTATCTTATACGCGGCCTACTGCTATCACATAGACTCGCAATGTCCATCTCTCCTGGACTCAGCAAGTCAATTTTATGTCATCATGGACTCCAAGACCCAAACACAACGTTATAACCTCAGCCGGAGCAAGGTGCACGCCGCGCATGCACGGACTACTTAAAGTGGACTATTCCCGTTTCAAAAGTGAGCGCGTCTCTTACTTTAAAAGAGAGCGTCCCTAAAAAAAAAAAATGTACCACTAAAAGCACGCACAGATCTATTTACACAAACACAAGGACTCACCATGTCACACATGTGAGCCGGTGTACTCAGTACACATAATTGCAGAGGTCTCCCATGAGACTTAAATAAACACAAGGACTCACCATGTCACACATGTGAGCCGGTGTACTCAGTACACATAATTGCAGAGGTCTCCCATGAGACTTCAATAAACACAAGGACTCACCATGTCACACATGTGAGCCGGTATACTCAGTACACAGAATTGCAAAGAAGTCTCCCATGAGACTTGAATAAACACAAGGACTCACCATGTCACACATGTGAGCCGGTGTACTCAGTACACATAATTGCAGAGGTCTCCCATGAGACTTAAATAAAAACAGTCATTAGCTCCAGCCGCACATCGCGCCCTGAACGATTCAAATCGCAGTTACGACTACGATGGAGCATAATGAAGACACAGAAATTTTAATAAGTAGCTCAATAATTGCAGAGAAATTTCTCATGAGATTCAAATAAAACAGTCATACCTCCAGCCGCGCATCGCGCCCTGAACGATTCAAATCGCAGTTACGACTACGACGACGGAGTGTATGAAAACACAAAAAAATAAGTAGCTCAATGCTCATACCCCCAGTCGCGCATCGCGCCCTGAACGATTCCAATCGCAGTTACGACTACGATGGAGCGTATGAAGACACAGAAATAAGTAGCTCAATGCGTGTTTATTAAACACTAGCTTCCATCGCGCGGATAACATTAAATCATGAAAACAGAACTTTTATTACAAGATTTTCAAACTATTTACAACGAAAAAGTAAAATCATTACTCGATTATCTGATTATCATCATTATCAACGTCAGGTAAACACATTGTCTAAGTCAGATCAACTTCGTCAAAAAGTTCGTCATGAATGTAGGTACTAGTAGCTACAGGTAGGTAGATTCTTTCACCGCCTTTAACGTACAACGAACTCTCAATATTTATTTTTTTAAGATTTGAAACGTTACTTAAACAAAGAGCCGTTACATAGGATATTAAATTTTAACTAATTTCGTTCCGCATTATTTTCTCTAACAACTAAACAAACTAATTTTCACAATTAAATCGAATGAGGTGGGTACTTTACGCCAGAATCACGTTTCCGAACAACGTAGCCAAACGAACAATAAATCACAAAAATTTAATTACGCACGGTCTAATAGTTACACTGCTAAAGATTTCAACCGATAATCTCCGAAAATTAAACCAAAATACAATCGCAAAGACCTATTGATGCAACGGGATATTTTCCGCAAACGTCAAACTAGGCGCGCATTATTTGGCGTACAATATTTCAAAATATGTTTCAAGCGATCGAAAATGGTACACAACAAAAGAATTTAACGAATTTAAACTTGACGCAGTCACATCCGATTAAAATGGAACAGAAATATTACAGTACCTGATAAACAATGCGTGTGCACAAAGAACACTGATTCTGATTCTAATTTTCACGCATAAAACATAAAGTACTTTAATGTTTGACACCCGAAAAATCTTGACTACATCGACAATTCGGACGCAACATAATGACATTTTTTTTTTACCCACAATAAAAACGTTCTAAAGTTCGGATGAAAAATTAACAACTCAGAAATGAAATTTAAAATTCAAATTCAAAATAAAATCGCTTGAACGTTACTTTACTACGATTAAATTAAACTACAGGGCTCTTTATCGCACTTCTGATGTCGGAAAATAAAGGACAGAAGAAAAGATGGTGGTGGGCAAAGCAATTAAATAAAGGAAACCCGCAAAGGGCTACACGCGGTAATACGTAAAGCGTGGGCGTATGCTACAATAACTTTTAGAGAACCATCGTACACTATCTTTGTCAGGACTACCCCAATTTGTCATCACTATTGAAACAGACTTTACCAACTATATCGAATTCCATCACAATTGGAACATACTATACCACTATAGACTCGATTGTTTGTTATCATGAGCGATCGGGACCTAATCAATCCCTAAAAGGGGTTTAGGTAGATCCGAGCACCATCAAAATGCCATAAGGGGAAACTGGCATGGAAAACACTGAACAATTACAGACTGGCCAACCAAGGGGCCTCCCCGCCCGGACCTTATGTAACTCGACCATATTACAGTTACTCTACCCGCGGTCATGATAACAATGCCATAGCTAACACCATACGAATATCAGAACCTAGCCAACCTTGCTAGCGACACGATAATTAGATCACTTTACTCACGGTTTACAGACACCACTGGACTGTGGTACAAACAATATTCCAACAACCATTATTTCAACATACATCCAGATCTCACATCAAATCACACATCACAAAACACACCGGACTAGTACGTCCACCAGAATCACAACAAATCCCTGACACACAAAGTTATCAACGCGGCTGCAGATCTACCCAGAGGGCTCGCCCGCCCTGAGCAGCGCTATTTATGTGAGTGAACCACCCAGTCCCACTCCCGGTAGTAGGGCCTCCTGTCAAACGTCATCGCGCCTACTTCACTCCGGTCAACTAAATCGATTCTACCCTTTGATACTCGAGAACGTAAAATAAAAACTGTCATTCGATGTTTACAATCGATTTAAACGATCAATTTTGCTTCAATCGCCGACATATATATCATATAGGCTACTTTATCAATTTGGAAAACATCAAATTCCCACGAGACAAAGCGAAAACCAACGCGGGCGTATCCGTGGGCGGGTATCTAGTTTTATATAAATAGAAAAGAAAAATATTTGCGAAATAAAAAAGAAAACCATACGAGTATTACCCACAGGGGAATTTATATCGAATCACAACATTGACAGTCAACAAGTTATTTATGTACTCACTACGTACCTGCTAGGTAAAAAGACCTTGGCCTGTTTCGATGTTCCAGGTCAGCAGAGCGCGTGACGTATTCTCTCCTTTTGCCTAGTACGTATACTTTAAACTAGTACATCATACACAAGGGAACCTTCAAAACTAAGTGCACAATGGCAAGCTTATTTCAAAAGAGATCTCTTCCAGCCGTGTTACACAAATCAGAGAATTGTATGTGGAGCAGTAAAATAAATTACATTACAAAATTTAAAAAATAAAATACGTATCTGTAAAGAAACAAGTTTGAATAGAAACACACAACGTTATACGCGGAGGATTGAACCGTTTGGCAGTCTAAAGAAGCCATTCGTCGCCATCACCTCGAACCTCTTACATTTTACTAAAGCTGCTCTACGATACGATACAAATTAATATTCTCTAGTGACACGAAAAATTATACGATTCCCAGATATAATTATAATTAGATCAGCAGGAGACCTTATTGATAAGGTAGCCATCTCCACCAGGCAACCTTTGGGTCAATAGAGTCTACGCTATGTGCACTGTATCTCTTATTTATAATTTACTACTATTGCTTGACTGTACCTTATGAGAGCAAAATTAAATATAAAATCGTGTACATTATCTAAATCCGACATGAATATTAGATTTTAAAATGTTCAAATAAGCTCGAGTTAAACAACAAACAAAACCAAGATATGCTAACGCCCATCGAGTCGTATCATTTGGCGTTCATATCAAATTAGTGCGTTATCATGTCGTATTTAACCAACGTTATGACTGTTGTTATAATATCATTAAATCAGTTAAAAAATCCAAAAACCATATAACGAAGCCAAATAAATGCCCAAAACTTAGCGACAAATAAACAATATTAGTATCATAAAAATACCGATTAGTGTATTTGTTAAAAAACATGGCTTCACTTAGGTAGTAAGTAAGTTATTTCTCGTAAAGATAAATAGTTGTTGAAAAACGCACCTATTGCAATTTGCAGTGAAATTGAGATTCGCTTTAGTATTAGGAAAGTATTTTAAAATAATTGATGTCACAGGCGCTGTATTAATGTCATCGATTGATTCGATGAAATAGGTACGTTAATTGCGTTCAAACAATGCTGAAATTACAAAGTACCTACTATATCCACTAGACTTACATGACTAGACTAATGAAATTCGTTCCCCGACTAAAGAGTTAATTCGTTCGCCGACTAAAGAGTTGGTTTTTGATAATCAATAGTCTTAATACATTAAGAGTATATTCAATTTGTTGGTCTTAAATTGAAAAATATAATGTTAGCCCCTCGGTGGGGACATACCTAATAGATAGACAGACAGACAGACATGATATCTAATTGAAAAGTACCAAATACTTACCTATCTAGACAACTGTTGATCAATGAATGATCCTTCAACGATTAGGTGAACAGAATTTCATTTCATATACCAAAATAAGAAGTCAAATATAGGAAAAATAAATAAAAATAGTCTTATAAAAAATTCGCCCCGAACTTGACTCTCTGACCAAAATTTTACCCAGTTTTCTTAATTTCCATTAAAGTGAAAATGCTTCTACTTGTTGAATGTGTGAATTACGATTGTATTTATTGACTGCTAAAATATTTTTTTCTTTTAGAGGTAGGATAGGTACCTACCAATGGTTTAAATGAAGTAGTGAATGGTTGTGGTATGGGTGTTAGGATAGTCTGTCCTCTAGGCGGCCCTATAACACGGCTCGTGGCGCGGCGCGGCAGCACAGAGGTAGAGAGGTGAGGGGCTGAGGGCACCATCATCCGGCGGAGCGCCCATAGCGCGTGCGTTAACACAGCCAGCCACAGTCTGGCGCTGTAGCCAAGTTGACATCGACAACAAGTTTAAAAAAATAACAGATGAACTCGATGGATGGACCTATGAAGTGATACTAGATTGACGGGTCGATAAGAAGTACGTACATACCTTACCTGTTGCAGCGACACGCCGCTCTCGTCTCGTATTACGCGACCCCTTATTCAAACTTTTACGCGCTTTTCGTATAATACTACGAATGCTACAAAAGCCATGTCTTTTTATTTTACTAACCTGAAGATTCCGCCTGCTGAACCTTAGCCACGATTCCTAATTATATTGTAACTACTTTTATGGTAGTTTAAATCAGTTTGGAGCTTGTTTTTTTAATGGACGAAGCTACATGGCGTTACGAGCTCAGAGGTCCGCGAGTGCCGGTTGGGCGGCAACCGGGGCGTGCGGCTTTGGTGCCGAGCAGAGCGACTGTGAGCCTGCTACTGCTAGCTAGTGGCTCTACACCGGACCAACCAGCTCCGGATATTAACCGGTGAAACCGGTAAAATTAACTGAAGAAACTGAAATATATTCAGTAATCGTTGGAGTATTATTGTAAATTTTATCACCTCCTCTGAAGCCGATGTTTGTAATTTTAAATATTTTTTTTTATGTATTGTGTGGTGAAATAAATGGTTTAATGGTTTAATATCCGAATTGTGGTAACGACTATACGTATATATTTGTAACATTATAATTACTTATAGAGCAGCAATAAATAAAATAAAATACATGATTAACAATTTAATTTACTTCAAATAAAATCTTTTGACTTTGAAAATTTCGATGTCGAGTTGTATTTCCGGAGATTCTTCGTAGTTATCACCGGTTATTAAATCTCGACTCCACTGCCGCACCCCGCGCCCGCTTCACCCACCTGACTGAAAGCTACCACCTTAGAGCTTAGCCAATGATACATAGACCAGTATTTCTTCTATAATTGGTCGTAGAAGGATAACTTTAAATCTAATTTTATAAAACCTCGACGCTTAAAGGGTGGTTTTATTCTTAATGTGTCTGTCTGTCTGCTCTAAATGAAAGGGATGGACTGAATTCTTTTTATTCGAAAATCGTAGATATTATATATTGAAATCTGACCTTTCATTTGAAAATTATTGGATCTGATGCCGCAACCAAGCTGATCACCCATTTAGATAGAAAGCGGATAATATATATTACATTATATAGTACACTATGTTAGATTTAACTAGATATATTATATCTTTCCCTCGCAAAACAATGCGTAACTTAATAAGATTATACCGAAATCCAACATCTTTGTTCGTTGGTATTTCTGATGTTGGTATTCAAGAAACCTTATTCATACATAAATTCACGCCTATTTCTCGGAGGGGTAGGCAGAGACCATTTCCTTCCAGTTGCTACGATCCAAACACACTTCATTCGCTTCATTCACATTCATTAATCTCCTCATGCATGCTCGTCGGTTTAGAGTACTCTTGACTCGACCTTTTGTCAGAACGTCCCCGATTTGATTTTGAAACGTTCGTCTTGGTCCCCTCCTTCCAACGCTTCCTTCCACTCTCGCCTTATAAATCTGTTTAGTCAATCTCTCTTCACTCATTCTCTCCGCGTGACCAAACCAATTTAGCATCCATTTCTCAATTCTCGTCACAACATTTTCTTTTACTCCACATTTATCCCTTATCTCATTGTTTCTAATCCTATCACACAATTTTATGCCGATCATATCTCTCAATGCTCTCATTTCTACAGCACATATTCAATTTTCATGTTTTTTCAGCCATAGTCAGAAGCACTACTATGAATAGCCAGACGTGCCTTTTTAGACACCTTCTGACTGTTCATAAAGGCGCACAGGGCCTCCTTTCACCATGTTACCAGCATTCACTCTCCTTTCAATGTCCCTTTCATGTTTTCCATCCCTAGTAAAAATAAAAAATGAAAATTAAATGAAAATGAAAAATGAAAAATGTTTTATTCGAAGTAAGATTTTACAAATCACTTTTCGACGTCGAGGCGGGTTCACAATTTGGCAGTCTTCTGTGGAGAAGAACCCGCCGGAAGAAACTCCACAGGCGTTGCATCTTTTCAAAAATATTTTACAAAAATTATAATTTTTTACAATTTGATTAATATATAACAAAGAGTGCAAACGCAAATATACAATTTGAAGAAGGCAACCAGTCAAAGTAGAAAAATATTAAACTATATAACCAATAAAACAACCGGCAATTGACTAGAGCAGACCAGTCCCCCCAAGCAGCACCACGTTCACGGGTTTGACGTATGGAGTAAACAACGATCCCAAATATAAGAAACCGTTCACTTGCTGTAATTGTTCGCCTTTTATCCTAATATCACACCCGGTCACATTTTCCTCTCTTTCAAACCCCAATACTTTCGTGTTACTTACATTCACTTTCATTCCTTTTCTCTCCAATGCTTCATATAGGCTAATTACCATCACCTTCAACTCTTGAGCCGAAGATGCAAGTAGCACTTGATCATCAGCGTAGAGAAGACATTTGACTAGTAACTCATTCATTCTTAATCCACAATCACTCTCTTTCAAATCCATCAATACGTAAGTCATAGTAAATGAATGAGTGTCAAGCTGTCTGATCTCGACATAAATAAATAAATAACTCGTTAGTTAGTTTTAAAACAATACAAGAAAATTCATAAAATTCAATACCACACAAAATAACCAGCAAAAATCCAATCCCCAGTTTAAACACGGACAAGTAGCCACCTGTATGTCATAGTCATCATAAATATTGCAGCACTTATGTCAACTATCAGTTCTTAAGTATCTTATCAGGTAGCAACCTGTTGATCTCACTAGATCCCTCAATATGCATTTTAATGCTCTATTTTAGCGCTATAAAACCAATTAGGTTATTTATAAATTAATTTTTACTTATTCCATTAATTGATTGAAAGTCAGAAGGTTTTATTCAAACTAAGATCTATAAAATGATATATTTCTACGTCAAAGCTGAATAAACAATGGATTACCAAGGACCATGCAGATTGTCCAATGTCCATCTATGGTTATCCATTGTTATCATAGCTATCAATGTAAAATAGGTACCTATACAATTTTGTATGTGGTTAGTTTCCTAAATAAATAAAAATAACAAAGATTAAAAACAATTCCAATTCTCAGAAACAAGGCATGATGATGCAACTAGGAGAGACTGCTCTATCTATAGTCTAGATACAGACCACGCCGTCATGCCAAAGCACAACAATCCAATTTGTTCCGGAATTGAATTGTTAAATTGCATCTAGAAAAGTGATATCTTCTTATACTCATCTATGATCTAAAAGATTACATTAAATGCTGCATTTAAATAACACAATAATTTGAGAACGAATAATAATAATTTATTAATCATAACAAAGTGATACGATCACTTCTGTTTCTCAAACTACGATATACCTAGCGACAAAAATAGAGTAGGCGTCAAATGGTCTGATAATAAGAACCAAGCTCAAGTGTTGACTTGTATGTGGGCGCGCATCACTACATAGTATAAAACAAAGTCGCTTTCTCTGTCCCTATGTCCCTATGTCCCTATGTCCCTATGTATGCTTAAATCTTTAAAACTACGCAACGGATTTTGATGCGGTTTTTTTAAATAGATTGAGTGGTTCAAGAGGAAGGTTTATATGTATAATACATGCATAATATACTTAAGGATAACCCACAATAACCATTTTCCCGTGCGGAGCCGGGGCGGGTCGCTAGTTCGTGATAATCTGTGAAGTGTAAGGTGTTAGCGATAATGTGAAGTATGCTTTACAAATGTTCTACGAGAGTGTGAATGCATGTTTTATAAAAATGTTTTTATATAGTTGCAACACTGTTGCTCGTCCCTTTCGTCTCTAGCCTGCCATGATGTGACACAGCAAATTTTATATCCTATGTGAGTAATTAATCAATAAATGTACGAAGCAATGTCAAAATTATATTAAACAATAATACAGTGCCATTGTGAATTTCAACCAGTGTTTGTCTTTGCCACCCCCTACACTCGCACTCTGCTGACGTTACCCGTAATAGGTTATCGTCCCAGCGAGATTTTGGCACGTTGCGTGGTCAACGCATACGTGGACCTTATTGGAAGTCGAGGGGGTTGCTGGAACTATATAATCCACAACATTTCGAAGATCAGACAACACTGGTAATCTAAAACAATGGGCACCGAAAACGGGCAAGGGCCTCATGCCACGTTTTCATTTGACAAATTGGGTGACGTCAGTACTTATCTGAATTGGAAGTATTATATGCAACATTACCTCACTCTGGAAGGTTTGTGGGGATGCATAGAAGGCACAGATAAAGACGCGGCGCATGACAAGCGGGCGCTGGCTAAAATTTGTTTGTCCGTTCGGCCAACCTGCATTCAATATCTTCGCAATGCTGCAACGGCTAAGCAGGCCTGGACTAGTCTTCAGGAGATATACGAGGACAAAGGTCTCTTCCGTCGTGTGCTGCTGCTGAGGAAACTTCACAGAGCTAGCTACACAGACTATGGATCTATGGCTGAATATATTGAGGGTATATCAATGTTGGTGCAACAACTAGCTGATATTGGCAGAACCATTGAAGATAAGGAAGTCGCTGAACTGCTACTGAGTGGTCTACCACAGGAGTATGACGTGGTTGTATCCAGCCTTGAATCGGCCAACATAGCTGAAAATCTCACAAGCGAGACCGTCCGAGCCAGACTCCTTCAAGAGGACTACAGAAGGAATAACAATGATAGGACAGCCGCCAGTATGAACACAGCTTTTGTTACTAGGAATACGAAGAAGGCAGTGATATGTCGGTATTGTCAGAAGGCAGGCCACATAAAGAACAAGTGTTTTAAACTTAAAAACGATTTAAGAAGCAAACAAAAGGAGCAAGCGGTTTTGATGTCAGCTGCCCTAGCTGCCTACACGTCAGATGATATTATTGTGGACTCAGGATGTACTAACCATATGATGAAACGCGAAGACTGGTTTGTACTTTTGGATAATAAACATTCTAGTACTGTAACTGTAGCTAATAATGAGACATTGCAATGTAAAGGTCTCGGGTCTGTTCAAGTTATGTTAAATGATAATAAAAATCATATTATTACTATATAGTACGGCTTGCTAGCTAAAAAATATAAGGATATCGGTCCCATCTGGCAGAAAGTACGAAACTTGGCATGAATGTAGCTGTCATATATGTGCTTCAATATCGATATGGAAACACTTCGATAAATTATTGTTTCCCCTCTTTCCCCCCCCTTTTATCACCCTCATTCTGGTTTTTTGAATTTTATACTAAAACAGTACGTCTGAGGAGTTTACTTTTCAGAGATCAAATCATCGTCGATTAATTACCTACAAAATAATACTACATTTTATAGTGCTAAGATTAATATATTTCTATATACAGCCATCAACGTATTATGAAATTTTTAAAACAGGCACACTTTTTTCTTCCTTACTTCATTTATAGGAAAACGACAAGAGTGGTGATAAAATGGACTAAAGAAGTCAACTACCTTATACATTAAGCTAAAAAATTACATTTATTTCATAGTCGTAAAGGCATTACTTCTAGAGTTACAGCTCACCGCGTCTGACTCAAGTACTCTTTTTTTACCTTTTTAGAATACATCTTTCTGTTAACTTTGTTTAGCGTAGATTAGATTCAGATTTTCCAATTAGAAATAAAACAGTCCATGTACTAATCCAGGCCACAGTCTATTTACATGTAAAACTAGCTTTCTGCCCGCGGCTACGCTTGCGTTGTGTTTCGACATTTCCGTATTAATTTTTAACTATCCCACTTTTTTCCGTGATTTTAAAGTATCCAACATGTTGACCGAGTATATAAGGTACCACCATGCAAAATTTCATTTCAATCGGTCTAACAGTTTCGGAGATAAGCCCGTAGAATGTACTGCGCCGTATGAGTTACTAAAGTTTTTTAACTATCCCACGGGAACTTTTTAATTTTCTGGGATTAAAAGTATCTAAGATGTTGACCGGGATATAAGGCACCACTATACAAAATTTCACGTTTGTTATACCCCTACCTAAAATAAGTAACCCTACTTCCTTCTCACATTTTCGTCCTATCTCTATTCTACCTATTCTATCGAAGGTACTGGAAAGCCTTGTTCACAAACAACTTTATTCATTTCTTACTTCCAACAATCTATTATGTCCCTTCCAGTCTGGTTTTCGCCCTTCGCATAGCACGGTTAGTGCGTTGTTGAATGTAACTGAGGATATTAGGTCTGCTATGGACAACACGAAACTTACTGTCATTACACTCCTGGACTTCAGCAACGCATTTAATTCCGTGGACTATGACATACTTCTTGCTTCTCTTCACTCTGTTAACGTCTCTGCAACTGGTTAGTTCTCCGAAATTTGGTTCTCCGGTTGATCGACATGGTACTTTTTTATTTCAAATATTTATTGAATTATTTGTCAAGAAATAGTTAGTATTGCTTTTAAGTAAGCAATATTTTCTATTGGCCTCAATTTTTTTCAAACGGTTTACAAGTTATTGATGGTCAAAATTGTTGCGTCCACGGTGATCAATTGTAAGGCCACGTCATTATATACTTTAATTTGGAGGTCAAAAAATGATAATAAAGGAAAAAACTAATTATTGTTTTTAATTTAAACAAAAATATATCATGTCATTTCAGTTTAGAATTATTACTTGCATCATTATGAGAGAAATGAAAATGATTCGGGGCATTTTGAAAAACTTATGAATTGATCTGAAAATAAAATGTAATTTAGTACCTATTTATATATTGGTTGGTCTTATATGCATAAGTAGTTTTTTCAATTTGCCATGAAATTGAAAATAAAGAATCAGAAATAGCATTTCCTCCTCCTTAGTCGTTCACTCTTAAATTCTTGACGGAGTGGTCGTGGTTAGCGATGTAGCAGTTTCGTTGGCGAGTGAAGCTCCTGCGATACGTCTCCACTTGTCACGGTTTACGGCGTCTCGGGAACTCTGGACTGTGGAGCTTTGTGTTGCAGCTCTAATGAGGTTGGTCCAACGCATATAGATGAGCGCCCGCGCGACCTCTTCTCCTCCACTTGTCCCTGGACGAGTCGCTCCATGGCGACTTCGTTGCGAACAACGTGGCCGAAAATAGCATTTTGTTAAATGGAACGTTTTAAATGTATCTACAAAGCAATTCTGTCTTTCACTCTCACATAAAGTTACAGCATGCAAGTGCAATAATAAGCTTGATGCAAAGCACCAGAGCAATTGGAAAAACCTGGGGACTAAAACAGCGAGTATGTCGCTGGATCTACGAAGCGATCATTCTCCCCAGAATGCTCTAAGGAGCCATTGTATGGTGGCACAAACAGGTAACGATCAAAATATTAGTTTATTTACATACTTATCATAATATTATTATTTTCAGGTTATTGGGCTTGGATGTCTGTAGTTCCTGGAGACTTAGTTGAAGTGGGAAGCCGCACGAATAGTGATGATTATTTGGAAATATTAAAAGATGTCATGCTGCCTGCAGTTCGTCCTATGTATAGTCTATAATCTTTTTAAATTTAACTTTTTATATGTCAGATGTAAATTATTATCGATAGCAAAGATAACATGTTTGTTCTCTCTTAATAGAAAATATACACCTAATACCTATCTATATATTTTACTGATAACTCTTGTAAATTCATTTATACTAACTTAGATATTAATATAAATATTAAATAAAGAATAAAGTAAAAATATAACCATATTATTTTCTTTTATTTTCTTTAAAATTGATTTTCATTAAACCTAATAAACAAAATAGTATTTTAGTTACAGTTTATTGATATAATTTAAATAAAAAAAGGATAAAACGAAGTATACAATTTCAGGAAAAAATACCCAGAATTGAACTTATGAACTTAAATTTTACTCTATGTATTGTGACCATTGAGCCAAGTTCAATTACTAAGAATGGACGAAATAGGTCACTGCCTGCTAAAGGCAAAATACCCACTTTCGAAAAAATACACCTTATGAGTTAACAGTTACACTAAGAGCTAGCGACCAAATTCTTCATGTGGCTTCAGCTGTATTGAGACTCCGTTAGCTACTTCCCTGAAGATCCTTTTCCTATAATCTTCGTGCTGGCAGGCCGCGGGCGGGGGGTGCGGGTGTTGTGGAGTGGGGAAAAAAAAGAAAAAAAATGTGGGCTCAGCGACTTTAATTTTTTTACAATGCATGTGCTCGAAAAGAGCGTTTTTCTAAGCAGCCAAACAGTGCGGAAAGTAGCACTTTTCCGCACTAGTGCTTTTTACTTTTCAGTTTTTTTTTAATTTTTGCTCAGCCTGTCATTCAGCCAGTCAACCTAACATTTCAGTATTTGAGATATTTTTATAACCAATTGTTACTAATATAAAGGGAACAATAAAAATAACAATTCAATAAACGCGTTTATAATTAGTATAATTACTTTAGAAATAAATTTTTATTGATAAATTACGTTTAAATATAAATTAAAAATTTGCGTGGCTGAATAAATTTTACTCATTGCCTTATTCTTGGACGAATTACCATAGTTACACTATAAACAGGACTGCGGTCTACCTAAATTTAAAAATGTTAAAGCCTACCCTATGTCTTCTAATTAAGATTCAATTTAGGTTACCATCGTTGTCAGAGGCAGGGCGAGCAAAGTGAGAGGCACTAAAGAGTGTCGTGTCCCTTTCTAATACCAAAGAATATATAAAGCAATCACCTAAAAAAAAACCTGAATCATCATCAGTAGTATGAAAATATTTTCAAACTTCTTGGAAACTTCTTTTTGGTTATGTAACTGACAACAAATTGAATGTGAAATGTGTCATCATGACATGACGGCTTTTTACCTATGTAGTTTAATAGTTTCGGTTTATTTTAATTTTTCAATTATAATATTTATTTCAAAACGATTAAAAGCTGTTGTATTACAAATTGCAAAGAAGAATCATACGGTGGCTGCGGAATATCATTCCACGGGTAAGACAAAAAAATAATGTTTTGAATAACGGTTGTTATGTTTGTCGATTAGGGTGACCATGACCACATGATATTGACCTCGCATTTAAATCCATAAAATTCCAGAACTTGCTATAGTGCTGCACTAACTAGTGGCGTACGTACACAACCCGTCTTATCGATGACGCCAGAGTCGGAAAAAAAATGCCGCCGAGACGAGACGAGGGAGAGATTACTACAATCGTTTAAGAAGCGTAAATTCTGCTTATAATTTGCTTGCCAGTCATACTGCCAAAGAATTAAATAGTTACAAATTTACGTCTCTTTAGGAAATAAAGGTAATATTTTTTTACATCATTCACGTTTCATACAATGTTGGACCAAAAAAGTGAAAATGCCGGCCAAGGACGTGTAATTTTCAGATAGAACACGTCGTAGTTTCTTTCTATATTTTTTTACTTTTTTTAATATTTTCTTCATTTTTTTTTTATTTTTTTTTTAATAATATACAAAATAAAGTTGACGAATGATCATATATATGCATCATAATAATACTTCCATAATATATTTTTAATTATATTAAACAAATACATACTTAATCCAAGATTATTATAAGAATAAAAAAAATTGTTAAACTACATAAAATGAATAAATTTAATATATTATTCAATACAATATGACTACATGCGTCAAAATAATACTTTGCTATTAACATTTTTATTATATAATTAAACTATACAACCATGGGGTGCACAGGATTAGTGTCATAGTAAAAGAATACATACAGGAATTGTTTGTTCTACCATGGTTCTACCCGAAAGTTGTACTTTTTTTGCTGGTGGGCACTTATACATTTTTGGTCCATAATAAATGATACCCTTTCATCAGAATGTACAGAAGCCAGCTCATGCGGTTGGACATTCGCACTACGAAATTCACCCCTATTGCTACGGAATACGGGCACTCTCAAGGTCAACATGTCCAGCCGCATGTGCTGGCTACTGTACAATACTGAACATGTATTGTATTTAGTAGTTAATGAAAGACTAGCTTTTCGCTGCGGCTCCGCCCGTTTTTCATTACAAACATACACACACACAAAAATACAAATCTTTCCTCTTTATAATATTAGTATGATGATTATGATGATGAACAATCATACTTTTTACATATTTAAATATTAGTGTGATGTAACTTTGAAGACCCGTATTTTTTAGAAACTAAATCTGTGTTTTTGGATGTAATTACTAGTTTAATATTGTAGTTGCTTTTTATTGCAGAAGAAAGAAAAACAGATAACTGTACTAAGCAATATTGTAATCCAGCCACAATCACAATCCGTCGAACATTGTGCGCCTAGTGCCTCACACGACTCTGGCGAGTTCGACGCCTACACACCTTCAGTCAAAAAGTCCTGCTCAAGTGTAAAAGAAGTAGCAATTCAGGCTGAAATTAAATGCAGTACTCTTTCAGAATATTCATTTTAGCGACAAGTCAAAGTATTGTCACAAAAGTTAAAAAGGACACTCATTCATTTTAATAACTGGAGTGAGTTACTATAATAATAAGGAAACTTCAAATATGACGCTCTATATTTTAATTGTAAATATAATGAGTTACCATAATAAGGAAACCTTAAAAAAGGACGCTCTTTCATTTTATTAGTTAGCATAAGGAAACCATAAGGTGCATTTCCCCTTTTCAGGGTTTCGTACCTCAAAAACGAACAACGAATCCTCAGATGTATAATTTGCGAATTACCTATCTGCAGTGCTAGTTTTCTAAAACATTTAGTATCATTATGAACATTTTTCTATTTGTTGTAAAATAAAATGATGGACGTAAAATTAATAGGTAGTTATTTATTTTATGTATGTTCAATTAACAATCTTCACGACGAGGAACGTATCTTCAATTTGCTTTTCTTATATATTGATTTCGTAGGGATTGTCTAGTAAGCGTCATAGGACAACCAAGCTATTATTAGCTTTCGCTTAAGCGAAAAATATTTATTCTTACAAATGCACTGTGCGGTTTTAAATATCTAATTGTGTCGATTCTGCATAATAAATATCTTGTGGTCACCCTATTAGAAAGTGATGAAGTGCCCCTGGATACACCATCCTGCTCTGCTCGCTTTTACGTCCTGTCAGCGCAGTCCTTGTTTATAGTGTACCTAACAATGTTACTAAGTCCATGGCCTTATTGCGATTCGACAGCTTTGCACATGCGCAGTAGATGTTTTTTTCAGCGCGAATGTGTTTTGTTTATGAAGCCCGTCATTTGTACGCCTTTTTAATAACGGGTGTCCGGTGGCAGATTTATATTTTTGAAAGGGTATATCGTCGTTGCCAAAACAAGACCTCTTATGTGACGCCCTGGACGAAAATCACTTTTTTACACCATGTTGTAAAAAAACAAATTCTCCACCTTGTACAAAAACTCCCATGTCAATATCTTATATATTCGCAGAGTTACAGGCGACGATAAATATCTCCCATGTGGCACTCGAAAATAATTGACAATCAAAATATCTCATGTGGTGCAACTGTGCACATGAGATATTTTAAATATCGCTAAAATGATGTTTTGTGCTAATGATAAACACTTGCGAGGTTTTGACTTGCATAGGTACTGTCTTATTCAAGTACAAAAAAGATGCTCTATACTTATTAGGTGAGACAAATAACTACACAGATCAGTGAAGATGACGAAAACCTTGATAGTAATCTGAAATCTATAAATATTCCCCAGACGGGACAATTCCTACTATCCCTACTATTATTTAATATTATAGATGCAAAAGTTATTGTCTGTCTGTCTTTCTGTTACGTCCGCTTTCACGCGAAAACCACTGAACCGATTTTGATGAAACTTGGTTCGGAAGTAAAATAGACCTTGAGGCCGGACATAGGCTACTTTCTACTGCTGGAAAATACCTCATTCCCACGGGAAAGACTGTAAGCGAGCGAGGCTTGGTATCTTTACCAATCTGACCTTGATGTATAATAGAATAGACTTTGCAACCTTCATAGTAATAAAAAAATTTGGCGCGAAATCATGTTTTTTTATCACACATCAAATTTCAACGTAGGTACGCAACGACAATGGAATTAAACCGAAAATATTTTAGAGCATGAAGAAAACAAAAATTACGCGCCCAAAATAAAATAAAGCTCAAAAATTTCTTACTTCATGTTTTAGAGCGATGATTTTTTATGATTTTAAAAGTTCTCTCTCTCCGCAAGACTGTGCCGCTTGTCATCAAGATACTTTTGGGGGAGAAGCACATCGTTTGAGCACCGTGAGGCGATGGTTTGCTGAATTTCAGTGAGGTCGGGTTTCTCTACAAACGAATTTCGTGAAGGGCAGCCTTCAACTGCCGTCAACGAAAATAATGTGGCTACTGTTAAGCGGCTAATTGAAGAAAACCCGCGGATTACCTATGAGACAATTCGACGACTATTGGGGATTGGTGTGAGCCAAATTCATAAAATTTTACACGAAGAATTAAAAGTTTGGAAACTTTGTTTCCGTTGGACCCCCTCATAGAAAACATATTTTCAGATCAGTGGTCCTCCTGTTTTAAAAATGGTTCGATCTCATGAATTTTTTTTTTTAAATGTATAGGAGAGTATTTTGGAAAGCAATAAACATAATACTTTGGTTATAACATGTTGTTTTTTTTAAGTTACGCAAAACATTTAGTGTGACCTATCTACGTAGACCGACTACTTATCATCCATTTTATGATTCTCTTATTTTTGTGCCTGGAATTTAAAACTGATTTGTGACTGAACTGAACAATTTCTTTTATATTTTGTATTTTTGAGAATGTCGACTTAAAATACGTGAGATTATAGAGGTTGATTTTATAGTAGTCTTTTATTTTTAGTTTCATAAAACCTCTTATGTTTCTAAAATTAGCAATTAAAACCTCTAATGTGCAGCAGTCGTCAGAAAAAATTAAAAAAAAGCGGATTAATGTCTCGGTATCGATACTGTAATAACTATAAAAATTGTCTGAAATATAGATACATATATAACAAAAATAAAATTGACATGCCTCCATACATTTTTTTTTCACGAAGAAGTTTTTTTCGATTTTCTCAAAAGTACCATCTGTGCACATACAAGGTCTTGTTTTGGCAACGACGATATCTAAAAAAGTTATTAACGGTGCGGTGTGAGGGTAGTTTCATTCGACGCTCCGAGAGTGCGGATTTGTTAGTCATAATGCCGCAGTGGTCGGGGCAGCACCGAGCGTACGCTATTGAGGCTTTTTTTAAGAGTGGTGATTCTTACGTGACTGCACGCCGACAGTTCTGTTCCCACTACGATATTCGGCGATTGAGCGACGGACCAAGTGTTAATTTGATTAGATCATGGGTTCAGAGGTTCCGTCAAACATCTTCTGCTTTAAATACCCCTCAGCCGGGACCCAGCAGAACATCAAGGACCACAGAAAACATTCAAGAGGTTGAAAGAAGCTTACGTGAAGATCCACGACTCTCAGTGCGCAAAAGATCAGCCGCTTTGGGACTCCCTAAAACTGTTGTTCACGAAATTTTAAAGAAAGACTTAAAGTTCCATCCCTTTAAGATTCAAATAGTCCAAGAACTTAAAGAAAATGACTTCATTTTACGAAAAAACTTCTGTGAACGGATGTTGGAGAGATTTCGCACTGTAAATTGCATTTTTTGGAGCGATGAGGCCCATTTCCATTTAAACGGTCACGTTAATAAACAAAACTGTCGCTACTGGGCCCCAAAAACACGTAATCCGCGACTGAAACATCAACAGCCCCTACATTGCCCAAGAGTTACTGTTTGGTGCGCACTATCGACAAACGGAATCATCGGTCCATATTTTTTTTTGAAAATTCTGGGGGCCAGGCTGTAAATGTCAACAGTGAAAACTATGGAGGCATGATTAATGATATTATTTTTTACCGAATTTGCGAGCACATCCATCCTACTCGACGCACACGTGGTTTCAGCAAGCAGGGCTTGTTAACCTGGTTAAAATTTAAAACCAGTTCTTTTGCATCTCCATACATTGCGCAAGAGAGCGTTATCATTTCGGTTTCGCTCTACCGGAACCCATATTTTTTCTGGTTTTGCTCAAAGAGTGAAATGATTTCGGTTTCTGTTTAATTAACCGGTTAAGAACGAAAAATTTTGCTCGCTCCTCTGATTACCTTTTGTCTCTTTCTCTCTTTGACCCTTCCCTTTCTTATGCTTTTTTGTTTCTGGTCCGATTGCTTCCAAAATCGATATCTGGGGTCCCCGGACTCCAATGACAAATCTGAGATCAGCGGGGCTAACACGCCAGTTGTGACAAACTCTAAATCCCTTACGGAGCTGTCAAAATGTCACGAAAACGCCGCCATGTTGAAATTTTGTCAATTTAGCGAATATGGATGCACGTTGTGACGTCAGTGTTTTATCAAACTCCATGTGGGTTGACAATTTTTTTTTTTTTTTTTTGTTTTTCTCAGATTTGCGAACATACCACCACTTTTTACGACTCATTTGTCGCAAAATGACAGTTTCATAAGGCTAATTTGTCAATATTTATCAACCTCAATTACGGAGCGTGAGATTCTTTGTGGGTTTTATGGGACTGTAATATTGGCTGAAAAAAATCGTATTTTCTTCATTGTTTGCCTATAAGGATGTTTGTACACACTAAACTAAAGTAATTGAAAGATGTTCTCTTCCGTTAGCTTTTGCTATTTTACTAGGTTTCCGCCCGCGGCTCCGCTGGCGTTAACAACTTTTCCCGTGGTAATGAGGATTATTTCCGCGGTAAAAGGTAGCCTATGTTCTTCCCCAAAGTCTATACTAGCTGTGTACCAAGTTTCATTAAAATCGGTTCAGTAGTTTTGGAGCCTATTCAATGCAAACAAACAAACAATAGATATGTTATAGTTGTAAGTAATTAATATTACACTATTCATAGATTCGAAACTTCTCACGAAGGCCCTCTGTACCACTGGGGTACCATAGGACAACAACAACAACAACATTCATAGATTGCAGACAAAGTAATAAAGAGTTTTAATCAGCATGCTTCTATTAAATTTAGAAAAAGAACAGCGATAGAAAGGAAGTGCTCATTCAAGAGATCTTTGTAAACTTCGTTTGTAAGGACTTTGTCGGAGACTCAGAAGTTTGGAACCGATCACAACCCAAGCTTAGTACTACTTACCTACGCTTAGTCCATGAAGTAAATAAGCTGACATACTTTTATTAACTTTCCTTCATCAATAATCTAGTAAAACCCAACGCTGTGCTAAGTCTCTAGTATGCCTTTGCCAATATGACTGGCTAAATCGAGTTTTTGCCCATAAAGTATCTTTGCCTCACATCGGGGGTTAGAAAGAAATGCATGAGCCACATTCAGAGATTTAATTACTTCCCTGCGCATATAGTTATAACTTATAGCATGGGTAAAGAATCTTTGTCCCTGGTTATAGGGAATTTAAAACTACAAGCAGCGGTTCAATACTATATAATCTAACTAGATGTAAGTAAATAACTAAACAAGTCTACAAGTCTAGTTAGAAATCAATATCAATCCGATGAAATAAAATAATATTTTTTGATACAATATTTATTTATCAACTATTACTTCTATTCTAGTAAACAAATTAACATAGTCAACACTATTACAAAGTAAATTGTTTATTTATTATTTCAACAATGCATAATAAATGTGGTCTTACATAACTAAATAAATAAAAAATCATGTCACCTTTCCCTCTTTTTAAAACCTAAACACTAAATTTGTTGATTCAGTTACAACTGCAGCCGTTATAGTTACTAATTTAGCTTTCTTTTAACTATGAGGAACTAGCATACTAAGTATATAATGGTTATAAATATTTAACTACAATACATGAGTATTATAGTAGTCTGATAACATAATAAAAGTAAGAGTAAGAAGTAAGTATAGCACTCCTCATCTTCATTACACCTACCTTATGTTCGTTACACATAATTGTTAAAATTGTATCTTTTTGGTACCTACTACTAAATAATATTTATCCCAGTTTCCTCACTTCCAGAAAGCTAAGGCACATTGCACTATGCTTAACACTAATTTACTAACACAATTTAAGGATTTCTTACAGCAG